>JAOUQZ010000049.1:11873837-11884958 GCA_028564935.1 Neosilurus hyrtlii | reverse complement strand
AGTACTGTTATTTTTTCCCACATGCAATATACTTAGCTCTACTTCGACGTATCGAGCACTGTTTTACGGAAAATCGACTCAAGATCTTATATATATATTATATTTTTTTTTGTCTCAAATATTGTTCACAAATCTGTCTAAATCTGTGTTAGTGAGCACTTCTCCTTTGCCAAGACAATCCAGCCACCTCACAGGTGTGGCATATCAAGATGCAGATTAGGCAGCACAGGTGTTAGGCTGGCCACAATAAAAGGCCACTCTAAAATGTGCAGTTTGATCACACAACACAATGCCACACATGTTGCAAGTTTTGAGGGAGGGTGCAGTTGGCATGCTGACTGCAGGAATGTCCACCAGAGCTGTTGCCCATGAATTGAATGTTCATTTCTTTACCATAAGCCTTCTCCAAAGGAGTTTCAGAGAATTTGGCAGTATAACCACACCAGCCCAGGACCTCCACATCCAACATCTTCACTTCCAAGATCAATCCAAGACCAGCCACCTGTACAACTGCTGTAAAAATCGCTTTGCATAACCAAAGAATTTCTACACAAACTATCAGAAACCGTCTCAGGGAAGCTCATCTGCATGCTCATCGTCCTCATTGAGGTCTTGACCTGACTGCAGTTTATCATTGTAACTGATTCCGTCTGGCACGTAAGAGAGGTGTTCTCTTCAAGGAAGGGGATGTGTGGCACTGTGTGAGGCAAATGTATACCAGATACTGACTGGTTTTCTGACCCCTGGTTTTTTTTGTGGGGAACAAGCTTACAGTCTTCAGTATGGCCTAATCCTTGTATCCAGAGGGCAGCTAGTCGTACTTTTTTTTCCCTCATGTCCTCACCACCTCTGCTCTTTACTTCAGCTCTAATTGGTATCACCTGTCTTATTTTGTTTGTCTTCTTTCCACTCTGGAGACAATGAATTTCCAACATTTCCAACATTTCAACTTTCCTTTTTAAGTCCAGCTCAGTGTCCATTTACTCTCGCACATCCGGAGCTCCCATGCTTACTTCAAGCTTCAGATTTCTGCTTTTGCTTCATGATCTTTTACCTGTAGGTTTGTCTACAATTCTCAGTTGGATTCTGTATTTCTGTGCAATAGTCTGTGAGCATTTTCTTTAGAGTTTTAGTTTCATTATTTAAAATAAAAAAATAAATAAGTTAAGTTTGATTTCAGTGTGTGCATTATCTGCTTCCAGAAGTCCAGATATGACATATATAAAAAACAGCTGTGCACATTACCAGCTGTGGTTAAGGAACTGTCACAGCCATAATTCACAGATTATGCTGACAGTGCTGGCATTTCTACCTTTGGGTTTTCTTTTGTGTTTTTAGTGTTTCTGGCATTTTGGAGGGGTTCAAGTCATGACTCATATTAGGAAAACCATTTTACTTTTGATTCAGATACAATGATGTGTATTTAGAGAAAAAGAAAGACACAGGTAGTGATAATAAATTCCTAGTCCAGACACATTTCTCCTTCTTAGTAAATAACATGATTAAGATACAGTAAAGAGAATCAGAAAGTTTGTGGGGTTGATTTAGGATTGTCAGGCCTTTCTGATAAATACCTTCATGCAGTACACACTCAGAATGAGCTATTTTCCTAATGGAATTTTCACTGAGTCTTATCTCTGATTCATGCTGATTTATAGCTGAACAAGTTATGCTAATTTAATGCTGTCAGAATCTTCAAACAGTTGAATTTAATCCAATGAAAGGAAAAAAATAATAAATGAGTTAAAAATTAACAATGAACTTGCTGCTCATGCTGAGCTCACACAATGTACTAAAAGAGCAGTTTTGCCAATTACAATCAGGAAGTAAAATATGCAAATGGTGAAAATTGGCATTGTAGTGTTCATACCGTGCTAATTAAAACAACCCATGATTAGTAAAGAACCAGATCATTTTCATTAATTAGTAAGAGCAAGCACATTAAATCAATTTCGTTACCTAATAGTGCTTCTTGCACATTTTTGAGCACACATCAGATGACCTCGAGGAAAGGAAGCTGTGAGTGGAGAGCTATGTATGTGTGCAAAATCAATTCACAGTCCTTCACAATCATTTGTGTACTCTTAAACCTGCTTTCCACGAGTAAAGCTATTAGAAAAAGCTAGAGAAAAGTTCACCAAGAGATGTAGTTATCTCCTCAGCCATGTCACTTTCCTGCCTATAAATCTGACCCTAATGGAGGCAGTGAGGTGGATGGATAAATGGTGATAAAGAGTTGGATGAGGAAATCAATGTGAAGACCTGTGTAGTCATCAGGGTTTCAGAAAGACTCAAAGGCAATATTAATAAAAAAGGAATTTGTGTCCTTTGAGTTATTTGAGACACAAGAAAAGGGCAAGGAACGGGCAGTGTGAAAGCTCTGATAAGGAAATTGAGACCATGGAAGCAACATACTGAGTTGGTGGAAGGGATTTTTTACTGGATGATGGTTGAGGGTTCTAGACTTGAGGCTCCTACGATGTGGATGCAGTCAATACTATTTAATGTTATAGTATACATCTGTAAAAGAATAATGATTTATTAACACATTTAACTACATAATTCAGATGAGGATAGGCTATATTTAAAATTTACACTCTATGATTTCCCCTCCCTTTACAAGCATGTATTATTCTGTAGCATACGTCATAAGTACTCCATAAGTATTGCAGCATAAGTACTTACATCTATGCTCCCTTTATTTTCACATGAAATCATATGTATCATCCTTATTTTCTGCTTTATTTTCTTTCAGTGCTTCTTTCCAGATTCATGCTACCACCTGCAAAAATGCAAAACACTGAACATGCTGTCTAAAAGTTTGCCTATTCTGGACTACTGTAATGTCGTTACATGGTGGCTCCATGGAAGATGACCCGCTCCCTATGTTGTAATAAAGGAATCATTCTAAGTTTATTAAAACACAACAATTCATAGTTACAGGTATTTGTACACTAATGCTTATGAATATTATTCCCACACCAGTGAACTCTATGAGTGGAGTGGTAGCGTGCAATTTATCGGCATGCCAAACTGAGGTAAAGGTTAAGATAAGTCTGTTGGGCTTTTTACTCCCGAGCTAATCCCTGGGTTCCGTGGTGTGAAGCAACTAGAAGCTCCTCCTGAATGGAACACTAGTCCATCACAGATTACAGTATTTTTTACTGGTACCCATTTATACTGCTGGGTGGACAGAGGCACACTTATGGTTAAGACCTTGCCCAGGGGTCTTAGCACCTCGGGGGTCTAACAGGGATTCAAACCCATGACCTCTGTTTATGAGCCCAGCACCCTAACCACTACACCACCAACCCCTATCTGAAGCCATTACTAAGTCTTTTTTTTTTTTTTTTTTTGCATGTGTATGGGAAGGTCCTGTGTTCCATTGTTAGGCTCAGTGAGGGTGTATTTGTGTGGAGTTTGTATGTTTTGCCTAAGCTTCTGTCGGTTTCCTTTGGGTACTTTGGTTTCCTCTCACAGTCCAAAGACATGCATATTAGGCAAACTGGCTGTTGCAAATTGTCCTTAGCCAATGTCAGTGTGAATGGTCGTCTTTGTGTTGGCCCTGCGATGCATTGGCGAGTTGGTCAGGGTGTACCATGCCTTCACTCAGTATTGGCTGAGATACGCTCCAGCTACCTAATAGGAATAGGAATAGCCTCTTAAGACTCCACTGTACTCATACTAGACTCCACTGTACTCATACATATTAGGACCTCCTATTTTTTCCCAACTACATTGTGTGTATGTCCTTTTAAGACCCTCAACTTGTGCTAAACTTTTTCTTGTTTGAACATGTTGATCAAGTTCAGTAGTTACCAGGTGGCAAGGACCAGGAGCGGTGTGGAGAATTAGAAGACACCCAACAATGGGTTTTGGGTCTAATGAGGTTAAACGGTTCTGGTTTTTGCCAACTAGGTGTTTTTAATACTAAATGGCTAATGCTAACAATTTTAACAGCCTTACATTTTTAGTAAGTAATTTTAGTAGACTTTGGGGTGCTAAAATCAGCTCACAAAAAATCTGACACTCATATCAGTTGAAAAAGATTTTATTGTTGTTAACGTTTTGGCCTGTGACAGGCTTCAACCCCTTAGTAATGGGTCCATGCTTGACATGTCGCTTCTGATATTAGCAAATAGGCTACTGCCATTTTGCTTGTAGAGTTCACTTGTCTATTTCTGGTAGTACACGTTCCTAAGCCCTACATACTTTACTTTTAGATTTAGGTCCTCTCAAGGTTTCCTTTCCATCATCACCTCTGGCTTGCTCATTAGTGATCTAAGTGTACTGCAATCTAAATGCAATATACAAGTAAGCTAAAGGGAATCCTAGAGGAACAGCAGAAGACAATGCAAAGGCAATGCAAAGGAGACAATGCAAAGGAGCAGTCACAAGTGATATTCTATATTAGATCGGAAACCACAACACATAAATCTAGAACTTATTGTTTGGTTAAGCAATAAAGGTACATAGGACTGTACAGACTATATGTTTTTCTGGAAAGTTAAAAACTCTTGAAAAGTTCAGTGCCTCATTTTAAGTTACGAAAAAAAAAACAACAACAAACAAACAGATAAAAAAAAGTAATTTGTTTATTTATTTATTTATTCCTTTTACAGCCTGCCTTAATCAGTAAAATTAGCAAAACCACTGGAGCGACACAAAGATTAATCACAAGCCCATAATGTTACACCTGGTGGATTGTTATAAAAATCCATAGATTTTGAGCTGGTATTTTTCAAAGACGTGACTCTACCACTGATGATTGCTGTCAGAATGTCATTGCCACTGTCATTAGCAGCAGGTGGAGTGAAGATGTCAATGGTTCTGGTGGCTTGTTCAGCCTGCTTTGGTGTTGCAGAAAGGTCTGTATCCTCACAGACATGGATAATAAATGCATGAGTTAGGGAAAGGCCACACAGAAAGGTCAGCACAGTTTACTTCTTTTCAGAAAGTGACCTTTAACCACAATCAAACTTTCAGCTCAGAGAAGCACACAAGCACAGCACAACATTTCTCCTCTACCTAAGGTATTCAGATTTTTCTTTATTCTCTTTAGATTCTGGACATAATACCATTCCTATAACTAAAACTAAACCCACAAATAAGCTTTTTACCACAAAGTTGACACAATAAACTTTGCCAGTGTTCTGCTGCTGCCACTTTTCTAAGTATGTTCACTAATGTGAGGACGGGACATTAGCTAGTGGCAGAATTTACACTATCGTAATCACTCACTGACCGACTCGTCGTCATTCTTGATGACACCATCAGTGTCTGTACTTCTCTTTTCTCCTTCTCCCTTGCTAGCTTTCTAACTTTTTCCTTCTTTTATCCGTCTCTATCTTCCCAGTATTCTCAGGGGGTGTTCTCTGGCAGAGGCTGGGAATGGCTTTCAGTTAAAGAAAGTTCTTGAGAGATAAACTAGACAAAAGGATTAAAGCAGTGTAAGGGTCGTTCGCAGTCTCCCTATTTCTCCATTCCTCCCTCCTTTCTTGAAAACCAGGGATACATTGCCAACAAATGTATTCTACATGCCAATCAGACCGCAGAGCTTTGTTTCAGCTTTGTAGCCAAGTTAAAGATCCTGAAAGTGGAGCAGTAGGAGACACACACATGCACACACACACCTCACAAGCCTATGGATGAGAGATAAGTCATCCTTGAAATCTGTTAAGACTCAGAGATTGCATAATGTATCTCATGCATTGTGTATTTGATCTGTTCCTCATCCTCAGACTGCATGCTAAAAAAATAGACCTATATCAATAGTGGAATCAAGTTCCAGTCCAAAAACTGTTTCTCATTTACCCTTATTAAAAAAAAAGCCTCTAATACCAACCAGTAAATGTTGTAGTGCCTACAAATTAAACAAAATGACAGTGATATGAATGTATTTAAGGATTAATGATAGCAGGTCATAATCTATGTTCTTGGGGAATATCAAGAGGAGGAACTACAGTATCATCCTTCAATTTTTTCTTTGTCGTGTTTAAACAGATCTTTAAAAGGGTGCACAAAGGCCACCAACTGGAATGTTCAGAGCAATCATGGTCATTAATAATGAATGCAAACTGCTAGGAATCGTGTGCAAGCGCTTCAATTTTGCAAAGCAATGAGATGAGCATGTGTTTCCTTTTACCAGGGTCACTTGGTCTGTGATTCAAGGTGCAATTCAATTAGATTTTTTAAACTCCCATGGTTACTTATACTGTTCTGTATACTCAAGTGCATCTCCCTAACACTCACTCTTAAAGATACAGTCCAAATGTCTTCCTCAAAATTTTTGCCACAGAATCAGGTGCACAGTGAATGTCAATGCCCCTGTGCACAAAGTGGCATCTCTGAACATATGGTCTGCTAAGGTTGTAGTGAAAGAATTTAACTCGTCTGTTAATAGCACGGACATTAACCTCACTGAACACATTTTGTGATGAACTGGAATGTGATCAGGGTCTGACACCCCTAATTCTCTTGTGGCTGTATGGGCAAATGAGGGAGGCATGGTGGTGTAGTGGTTAGAATGTCTGCCTCACAGCAAGGAGGTCCTGGGTTTGAGTCCTGGGCTCGGTGAGGGTGTTTCTGTGTGGGGTTTACATGGTCCTCCTGTGCTTGTGTGGGTTTATTTCGGGCCCATTGTTTTTCCTCCCACCATCCAAAGACATGCACATTAGGCTAATTGGCTGTTATAAATTGCACCATGTGTGAGTGTGAATGGTTGTGTGTGTGAGTGTGTGTGTGTGTGTGTGTTTTGGCCGTGCAATGGACTGGTAAGCAGTACAGGGTGTACATTGCCTCTGCCCAGAGTCGGCTGAGATAGGCTCCAGCCTCCTCGTGACTCTTGTAGGATCAAGTGGTCCGGCAAATATATAAAATATATAAATATTAATATTTGGAGTCATGCTCCAAACTCTTGTAAAAGCCTTCCCTGTAAACAGTGGTTATACATACATGTATACATATGTGGATATAAATCTGGTCACCAATTACAAATTTCCCAATGTGATGTAAATCATGCGCACACCCTCCAATTAGTGAAGGAAAACACATAACAAAAGCACACTAACTAGGTTTAATATCCTCATTTTAACCGAGCCACATTTTGCGAATGAGCTTGTGTCAACTCCCATGGGACTCAGTTTTCTCTGCCTCTCACTTTTCCATGCTTTTCAGTCTGGAGTCTACTCTTCCTGTACTGATATATGTTTGAGCCGACCAATTAGCTGTAAAGACTTCATCTGATGATGGCTTGGTGACTGGGAGATGGCCTTGTTAGAAACTTCTGAGGAAGTGTCTAAGAAAGTAATTTCCTTTTCAGACACATTTTTAGTCTAACCTTTACAATGTGCTCGTCCTCTCTTTTTCATTTTCTCTCCTTCTCTCTCTCTCTCTGTTCTTTGTCTCCTTCTGTGACCCATGGGGTACTCATGCTTGTGAGCTCTCACTACATACTCTGTCCTTTATAATTTATCACACGTCTCTTGGTTATAAAAAAAAGTGTGTGAGAGTGTGTGTGCGTTCGTGTGTGTGATGGGCATAATCCTGCATCCTCATAATGTCATCTGTAAAAAAAAATTAACAAAAAAAAATAAATAAATAAATAAAAACCAAAGCACCCCAGTAAACAGAACAGATAAATAAAACTGAGTCCAAATGTAAGCAATGGGAAACACTAATATTTACCTAACAAAGAGCAGGGAGATATAGTGAAATTCACCACTGTTTGTGCTTGGAAGTTGCTGAATAGTTGTATTAGAAATATGCCTGACATTTTAGATAGGAGCTTTACTGTATGGAACAGAGACTCTGTGGGTGGTCAAGTAGGATGGGCAGCCCTGTCCCTTTGAGTCTTGGGTTGTGTAGCCAATTTATATACAGCACCGGAGAGTAAACACACCCTCTTGCTCTCTTTATATCATAACCCCTTTACATCAGTGGTCACATCAGTGATTATGCATTTTTGTTGCTAAAAAAACATATTTATTTAAATATTTTAACAATTACTTTCTAAGCTTAGATTATGTGTAGCATCTGCTGAAAAAGTCCCTGTATATAAGCTCTAATATCATATTTGAATGAGCATATTAATATTAACCTAATGTTTAATTTACATCTATAATTCTTATCAATGCTGCTGTTATTTTTGCTTTTTTTATACTGTATTAATCCCACAAGGGAAATTATTGCCTCTGCATTTAACCAATCCAAAGTGAGCACACACTCATGTAAACAGTGAGAACACACACACTCGGAGCAGTGGGCTGCCACACACATTATTTTATATACTAAACTGCATGTCTATTTGCTATTAGATAGTTCCCGTCTATGCAAATGTCATTACATTTACATTAATCCTAGACATGAAAAGAAACAAAATATTAAATTAAAATTAAAGTAAAGTAAATTACAAAATTAAAGAATTTGATGGTGAAAACCTCATTCATTCATTTTCTGAACCGCTTAATCCTAATTAGGGTCGCGGGGAGGCTGGCGCCCATCTCAGCTGACTCTGGAAGAGTGCAGAGTACACCCTTAACAGCTCGCCAGGCCATCACAAGGCAGAAACACGCTGAGGGCAATGCAGCGTACTCTTGACAAAAATCACCAATGGTTCTTTAACATGCCACAGACAGTGAGAGACATGGCCGGCCTTTGATAACCCAGTTAGCTGCACTGGGGGGACAGCAATGACAACCCATTAGTAGTGTTGCTTGAACCCCGGCCTTGGGATCAGTAATCCAGCACCCTAACACCAGGCCACTACTGCCGCTGGTGACAAACTACCTTATAGTTATTATATGTTTTTAGATCATACAAATATAAGATATATATGAATGAAGATGAATAGGGAGACTGTGGTTACACCATATCTGACTGCTGTCCTGAGCTTCATTTGATTTTCTTAATAGTTATGCTCTTTTGGGGCTCTATGTCTACCAGGTCATGAAATTTGGGATAATGAAATGAAGTTTGTAACTTCGGGCCGCAGTGCTTCGGCAGTCTTCCAGGGGGCTGTAACCGATCTTTTGTATCTTTTATAAAGTCTATGATAAGGAACACTGGAATGATGCAATATCAAGAATCATTTGATGTGCATGCCTTTGATTATGCTAAATGGGGTTGAGGAAGTAAGGCTCTATTTAATCAGACAAACCTGACAAAATTAAACAGTCTGTGAAGCAGGTTACTTCTGGCACGAGTTGGAATAAACCATAGGGACTGACTTCCAATCAGTAACAAAATAAGAGACACTTGCACACTAAAGTAATGCTCATCTAAATTGAATTTGTCATCATCATCATCATCATCTTCTTCCTCTTGATCCGGGGTCGGGTCACGGGGGCAGCAGCCTAAGCAGTGAGGTCCAGACGTCCCTCTCCCCAGCTACTTCCTCCAGCTCTTCCGGGGGGACACCAGCGTTCCCAGGCCAGCCGAGAGACATAGTCCCTCCAGCGTTTCCTGGGTCGACCTCGGGGTCTCTTCCCTGTTGGACATGCCCGAAACACCACACTAGGGAGGAGTTCAGGAAGCATTCTAATCAGATGCGGAGGAGCAGCGGTTCTACTCCGAGCTCCTCCCGGATGGCTGAGCTTCTCACCCTATCTCTAAGGGAGAGCTCCACCACCCTGCGAAAGCTGCTTTTATTGAATTTGTGATGTGTGGAATTGTTGCTAATTCTGCCTTGAAAATGAGATTCAAGGTTTTCAGGTGCTTCACACAATATTTACAAATTAGCATGAAGGCGGTATTAGATATCAGTGTGCAACCCCACTGCTGTGAATGCAAAGCACTGAAAACAAAAAGTCTTATGTACTAGCACACACATATATCCAAAATTAATAATCATTTTAAATAATCTGTCATATGCAGAGTTGGTTCCAAAGCTGGAATCTTGATGTTGCATAATTGCCCATTTCTTTATAGCATCTGGTAAACAGACTTTCACAAACAAGTGAAACTGCAGCTGCCACTGAGTGAGCTGACGTTCTGACATGTGCAATGCCTTGCATTAATATTCTGTTTGACAAAGGTGAAGCAGTCTATTAGAGGGGATGTGTGTAGTCATGTGTGTGTAGGTCAGGGTTCTGTTGCTAAGGCAGTCACACTTATTTCGCAGTCTTTTCATAACTTCAATACATAAACTTGCATTTATTTTCTGGAGACATTTACGTAACTGACCATAAATGCCATCTACTTTTTTATATTTTGGTAAAGTTGTGTCAGATAAATACTCTTTCTACAAGCTTTCACACCTAGACTTGGGCAATTTCTCCAATTCTTCCTGGCAAATCTCAAGTTTAATGGGATGTGGAGCTTCTGTGAACTGCTATTCTCAGGTTCCTCTACAAATATTGAAAGGGTTTTAAGCCTGGGGTTTAACTCCACTACTCATGGACATTCAAATTCCTTTCCCAAAACCACGCAAACATTTTCTTTCCTGCATGCTTCAAGTCAGTCATGTTAAAATGTAAACCTGGCTGTTGAACTGGCAGTCTGATGTCACATGCACTTTGTCACAGGCTTTCTTCAAGAACCTATTTGGCTGCTTTCACCCTTTCCTTGCATCTGATTATGCATCATGAACCTGCCACTGAGAAGTTTCTTCATTGGATGATTCTCCCACCACCATGCTTCACCATGATTGAAGTATTTCTGAAATGGTTGTCCTGTCAGTTTCTCATATCACTACTGATAACCTCTGATGTCTGTTCAAGTGCCCATTGAGTTCTTGTCATCTCTTTGACTAAGGTTCTTAGAGTCCACTTAATGAGTGTCATCAGACATGCTGTTTTAGGTAGATTCCTTTTGGTGCTTCTTCCATTACATAATAATAATGCCCAGTGTGCTTGTTGGAAAATTAAAATTTTGATGGTTTCACTGAAATGGTTTTATACATTGCCGTCTGTCTCAAAACAATCTGAATGTGGAGGTTAAATTATGTCATGTCATTTTCTGAACCGATTAATCCTAATTAGGGTCGCGGAGAGGCTGGTGCCCATCTCAGCCGACTCTGGGCGAGGGCAGAGAACACCCTGGACATCTCGCCAGGCCATCGCAGGGCAGAAACACGCTGACGGCTATGCAGCCTACTCTTGACGAAAATCAGCAATGGTTCTT
>JAOUQZ010000049.1:11801470-11812404 GCA_028564935.1 Neosilurus hyrtlii | reverse complement strand
TATATATAAGTACATGATAGAGTAAGACACAAACCTGTATGATCTTATTCAATATTCATTCATTCATTTTCTGAACTGCTTAATCCTAATTAGGGTTGTGGGGAGGCTGCCGTCCATCTCAGCCAACTCTGTGTGAGGGCAGAGTATACCCTGGACAGCTAATCACAGGGCACTTATTCACTTACCTCATCCCTAATTTACTGCCTCACTTGAACCGTAACTGCATAACCACTTGACTTATTTGTCCTTACATACTTAAGCCTAACTCAAATTTTCTGCTAGATTTTATGTGCCATAAATCTTTTTAAGGAGTCATAAATTAAAAAAAAAATGTAATTATACAAAAGACGATTACAGACACACAATTTTTATTTTCTTTCATGCCCAAAGCAAGGAAGTTGTATTATATGAGATAGGGTTAAATAATCTTTTCACTGTGAAATACTGTATATGGATAATACTGTTTAGTATTTACTACATGGGAGTGACATGATCTTATTGGTTCACTATCCTGGGATAAATAACAGTTATTTGCCAAAGGCAAGGTGGATATCACTGAATAAGAAAAGTAAACCAAAATGAGAGCTTTATAGTTTATTATGGCTCTGCCAAGCTTGGTGATGCCAGAAGCATTATGTTTTTTTAGTGTCTGTCCATGTGTCCATTCACTCTTTCTTGAGGGCACTCTATTTTGTGAATCCCTTAATGGATTTGACTTATTTTTAAGTTACTCACCACATTAAAGGCCAAGGTCACATGATGCCATCTTTGAAAAATCTTGTGCACACTCTACATTTTTAAGCACAAGAATTGAGGGTATATGAATATTGAACCAGTTTAAATGGCTCATTGATTAACTTTTTTGTGCATAAAATCACAGAGAAAATTATGGACACAGCTCGTTCAGCAGATGAAATTAATCCAGGCATGATTACATTTTTAAACCTCTAATAGCAAAAGAAAAAATCTGTTGAAAAAATTAGTATGATAGTAAATAATAGGGGATTTAGCTCCAATAAACATGATGTACTACACTACTAAAAAAACAAACAAAAAACCCACACTTTTACAAATGGATAATGCTTGAATAAAACTGATGAACACCCACAGCCTGTCATGGTCACTTGGAACAGGTGGCATTACCATTATCACACTTTATCATGTTTATTTTGTAATTAAATTTTCCCATACTTTGGAAAGCTTTCCTCTCGCTTTTCTAGCCTCTTCATCTCTTCAGTCTGTAATAATTCGCACATGCTTTTTCTTTGGTACAGTACAGATTCCAGTGGAAGTGACACCGTTCTCAGCACTTCCTGTAATGCACTGCATTACAAATGAGCATTTAACGGTATGCAATTTAATTATACATTTAGAATATGACACGTCAACAATAAAATTCTACACCTACATTTTTTTAGTTAATGTAATCAATTATTTTGAATAATTAGTGCAATCCTACACAATGCATATGACAACAATCTCTTCTATTCTCAACTTGGTTTGGCTAAGAGGGAGGGATGTCTAGAAAGAAGTCTATTCTCATGAATAAAAAACAAAAAAACAAAGACAACAACCACCCAACACACTGCTACATTGCTATGTTTAATTATAAACTTTGTTATAGACTTTTATTTTATTCTATACTACTGAGTAAGTACAAAAACAACAGGTCTCATATTTCCAAAATCTAATTTCCCAGCAGAAAATTAAATGTGACAAAAAAGCAATAAAAAAAGGTTTTTGCATTTTAGTAAAGAAAGCAGAATGTGACACAAAAGACCACTTTTCAGACAAACATTTAATGAAGACTGATGGGATTTGCTGAAAAATTAAGATGCAAGTGCGACAGTCAAAACCACCAAAAGAGATGTTCTGAGAAATGCTTGGTAAAACCTACTGCTAATAGCCTTATAAAACTAGACACATCCTACCTGAAAATGCTATTTTTTCAAAGCAAAGCAAAAGTCGCCACACCAAATGCTGACTTTGTTTCATTTATTACTGCTTGCTACCCTTTACAGTTTTCTGTTTAATATAATAACACATAATTTCATTACTTTTGAAGGGGTCTTTGCTCTACATAATTTCTTTAAGAGCACCTAAAACGTTTGCACTGTGCTGCATTCACTCAAATAATTCAAAACTCAAACAGAATGTACCCAAAGAACCCAAGGTGCAGGAGGACCCTGTTGTGGGGTTGATTCTCTTAAGCAAGGACGGTGGCTTAAGTAAGGATAAAGGGACTCCATTTAATTGCTTATATGTTATTGCCATCTCTGTTTACATGAGATTTTTCATTTGTTTGTTTTTTTTTCAGTCATGAAACATACCTCTAAATATGAGCACATTAATTACAATACATTCATTTTCCATTACACAGGAGATCTATTTTATTAGATTGCTCCTGTCAACGACTGATCTTCAGCAAACAGGGAAGTGCAGGGGAATGAGGCAGAACTGAGAAGACAAAATAATTTGCCATCAGGGGAGATTTAATCATGCATAGGCCAAGTTCTCCCCCTTCTACTTACTGGTCTCTCCAGTCTCATATTCACTGTCTCTGAGCAATTCGAAAATGTCCACCTCCAGCTTGCCTGTGGTAGAGCGGTTGCTGGAACGGTTGATGCTGTCTTTTGCCAGTGTGATGGCCAAGCGCTCCCCCCGGCTGCACTCCATTGGATCATCAAGGATTGCAGCTAAGAGAACGAGAGAGAGACAGAGACGCAAAGAAAGACAAAGTAAGAAATAATATTTCAAGAGTCTTCCCAAGCATCAGCAATTTTATAGTAGCATTCAACATATCAGGTGCACTGATCAGTATATTTACTGCTCTTAAAGCTGCCCATTCCCTTATGAATAGGGTATGCGTTTTATTATCCTTTATCAGTTGCTTTTGCCTGAATACCAAAGTTTCCCAGTGAAACCACCCCAGCTCACAGGCTTAGTATCTCTTATTCACCTGTTTATGATA
This sequence comes from Neosilurus hyrtlii, assembly GCA_028564935.1. Taxonomy (NCBI): domain Eukaryota; kingdom Metazoa; phylum Chordata; class Actinopteri; order Siluriformes; family Plotosidae; genus Neosilurus; species Neosilurus hyrtlii. The sequence continues at coordinate 11,809,433 of JAOUQZ010000049.1, read as the reverse complement.
TATGTGTTTTTGTTTTAGTTCTGTGTCTGTTTACATAACAGTAACAATGACAATACTGCATAACCAGAGGAATGATCTTGCATGGTAAGTGAATGGGCCCCTTTGAGGTACTGTACATCTAAGCAAGATGATGAAACCTAATTAATGAAAGAATGCACTCAAGGCAATTTTATTGTACACCTAAGGGGAAATGTATTGGCAGACTATCTCAGTCACACTGTAATATCATTAGTCATATTACACACATCCTTAAGGGCCCTTCAATCTACTTTCAGAACATGCAAACCAACTTCAGAACTTAGACATGCAAACATGGTAGAATCCAGTGCTGCAGCTGTAATCTATTACAAAAAAAGATACCAAACATAATAAAACAAGCTTCAGAAATGAGGGAATTTGCTGACCATGATGAGAATGGACACTAAATTGGCTATGTTCTTTATGGACAGCTTATTATATATGTTACTATTACAAACTGGCAGTGATGATGCATAAGAGAGGTTGTTTTTTTGTTTTGTTTTTTGTAAATTTGTCATATTAATTCATGTTCACATGTGAATAAATTTATAAAAGGTAAACACAGTAAAGGAAATGCAGTGTACACAGATTTTCCCTTTGACTTTTTCTGCTGCACACCTTTGAGGACTGTACAAAAACAAGTACCACTACAATTACATTTACAGCATTTAGCGGTTGTACTACACAGAGCATTGTACTACATGCAAAACATTATATGGCTTTTTATGTTGGCACATATAGAAATAAATACTATACATGTAGAAATAAATTTGTAAAGTGTGCACATTAGTGCATCACGGCACGGCCTTCTTTTCAGCCGGGCTTTCCTCACTGTCCTCCCCATACACAGCAGTAGCCCCACCTATCCTGGTGTGCCTCCCAGCACAATGACCATAGCGGTTTCAGGTGGCCAGTCAAAGCAGGGAAGGAAGAAGGACCATAAATGGGAGGAAGCAAATAGGCCATCCAGCAAGCACACTAAAAAAAATCAGCATTTAAGGGGGAGGTGGGTAATTAGCTTCCTGAAGATCTGTGAAGTTTTTGGATTACAAATTGTACTTTGGTACTCCACTGTTGTCTGAAATGAAATGGGTATATCTGACCTTTAAACTAAACAAGCCTGGCAAAATAATGAGCTCAATTTCAATAAAAGTGAAATATCAAATTAATATGAGTATAAATAGGACCAGCCCTGCAATGGCCTCGTGAGCCATCCAGGGTGTACTCTGCCCTAATTAGGATTAAGCGGTTCAAAAAATTAATGAATGAATAGGACCAATCAAATTTTTGCTTGATTGAGCTTTAATCCTAAATCAAAATGCCAATCCTGCATTTGCTTATGCTCTAAAGAGTGGAGAAATAAAGCAGAGTTTAAAATGATGGCAGCCACAGAGTCTGAACTCATTTTGGATATACTTGGCTTCACAGAGACACAGTTCATCCTGTGATCCATCTATGCAAACTCCTGGATGAATAGTCACCTGCATACCTGACCAGTCCTCATCCAAATGCATTTTTATTAATGACTCTCTAAAACATCTTTATAAATAGGCACAGCACATATGCACATGTGCACACATGCACATTCGAAGGCTATAATTGCTTTGGTATATTTACCTTGGAAGTCACACCAAAGTGGAAATGAAGTCACACCCCTGGTTATTGGGTGGGTCTCCCTATATTTCCAAATTCAGAATCTGGCTTAATTTTGAATGGATTTCAAGTCCATGTTCCTCGATAGGCAAGGGTGTGACTCAGTTTACTATTTTATATTAAAATGAGCATCATGTGTTCATTCATGATGCCGCTTTCGGCATCAAACCCTTTGTTTATTAGGACATGTGCCTTTGTTCCTGTTTCAGTCCAATCTTTCCCATATGTTGTCATACATACCTGATTTGTTACCTGATTATATATTTACGTCTTCCGTTTTATTTAACCTTCATCGATTGATATGCTTATGTACACCGTATTGTGTCACTTCAAAAGTCTTATTGTGCATTATATTACAGCTGGTTCTGGTTCACTATGTGTTGTCCAAAGGTACTGATATTTAATATAACAGCACCAGAACATCTTTTGATTTTTACACTTATCATTGGTTGTCAGTCTGCATGTAACATGAAAAATTTTTCTTCAGTGAGATTTCTACTTTATGGAGCAAAACAGTTTATAGACCTGGTCAATTTTTTGAGTTGAATTTTTTTTCGAAAGCTGGTGCCTTTCTGTGTGGAGATGCCAGTGTGGGTATTCTGTGGGCACTGTATCTTCCTCCCATAGTCCAAATACATGCACATTGGGTCAACTGGGTACTAGAAATTGGCCTTAGGTGTAAATGTGAGTGTTGATGGTTGTTCATCTCTGTGTTAGAAATGCAAGATTTTGATGATCTATTCAGAGTGTATCCCATTAGCTGGAATTGACTCCCTGCAACCCTTACAGAAAAATGGTATAGATAAATGGATGTTTATGTAACTGCTGTATTACTAAATCAGGATAAATCACAGCTGACTGATATTGAGTGCAACATACTCTTTCGTGTGTGATATTACTTGCATTTTGTAAGAAATTCAATGCCTTTTCCCCCATGGTTTAAAGTGTTTCCTATGTCTTCCATTTCCTGGTCTTAACCCCAGTTATCTTTATAGATTTCTTATTATTAACTCTGCCTATTTAACTCTGCCTGTGTTTTGACCTCTGTAAGAGAGGTCACGACGCAATGTTTTAATAAATGGATATCTGATTTGAGGGCATGCTGTCTCAGTAGTTTGCACTGTGGCCTCAGAGTGAGAAGATTCTGGGCTGGAACCTTGATTAAGGGGTTTTATCTGAGAAGTTTGAATGTTCTTCCCATGCTTGTGTAGTCTTGCTTTCAACAAACTGGTGCCCTGTTCAGGATGTACCCCACCTCTTGCCTTAAGTCAGCTTTCCCTATGACCCCAATGGATACATTGTGCAGATAATGTATGGATTTCTGTATTTTTTTTTTTTTTTAATGACATATTGATATAAATATACTGTATAGGTGCTGTTTAATATAAGGCAAAACTACTGCTTAAAGGTAGAATGATCTTGTGATGGTCAAAACCTGGCAATTTATATGTCTACAGTTTGAAGGCTTTTTTACTGTATTTAACATAACATGACTGTAGTTAACATAATAGACAAGGCAAGTACCAACAATATGATTTTTTTTTTTAGTTCTACCTTTAATTTCATGCAGCTATCTTTCAAAACCAGAAGAAATCTATACCCATTACACCATAGTAGCATGTTTGTTTCATTGAAGTTCCTATTGACACTCTTCATGTCAGAATGATTCATTCAGCTAGCTGTCACTTCATGTGCTAATGACTTGCTCTGCTGTTGTTTATCTGAAAACTGGTATTGACTTTTTACCACTGATTAGAACTAGGCAGGGTGAAAGAATCACACACTAACAGGGTGATGCCAGGTTAACACAAACAATATTATGATCTTCCGTGTTGTATATATTTTTTTATTATTATTAGTGTGATTTAATACAATGATGTAAGGCATAACCAAGATCATCAACCACAGCAAGAATGCATCACAATATATTCATGAGTAATCTTTCAATAATTTAATGGGTATTGAAGCAGCATAACAATGAAAAACACTGTCAGTACTGACAGCACCTGGGCTTGCTATCATTTGGCAAATGGTCTAACTGTGCACTTCTTTCCCATATCATCTCTTGCTCAACTCTGGCTACACTAAGGAATGTCAAGGTTATTTAAATTGGTCATTGCATCAAAGTAAAAATAAATTAATACAATACATTAATCTTTACATGGGCCTCCTTTCATTCTTTTCATAGACATTGCCCAATGTCACCTCACTGTAGTCTATTTCAGTTATTCATAAAGAAACACATGGTAAAATCTGGTAATCTCATAGCACAGCAATAGGTTATTGATTGGGCTGCCTGCTACGAACTACATTACATACGGCAATCCAAAATTTCAAAAACTGCCAAGCTTAGGTTCTTCAGTGCTTGTGTAGAAAGTGTACTTGTCTATGGAGCAGAAACTTGGACCATGAAGAAAGAGATGGAAAACCTTCATGGCACATACACAAGACTTCTGATCAGGGTGCAAAACCTCTCCTGAATTTTACCAGCCTCCACTACTCTGTTGCAGCAGCGAGCACGTTTCCCAGGTCCCTGCTACAGGGCAAAATACCAGATTATCTCCAGATTGTTTCCTTCAAAGAGAGTATGGAGACCTCTCACATACCCTGACATGATATGCAGAGACACCATGCTCACCATAGGGGAACCACCCTCAGCTATGGCTGACAAGCAATATGGCTTGTCTCAATGGCTGTAGTGTGTCTTGTCGATCAGTTATCAGTCTCCATTGGACTTCTTCTCATTAGTTTGTCAGGCATCTTAGGTGGTGTGTATGATATTTACAGCAAGGCAGCATGTTATGGCCAGGGGAATTGTTGGGCTATAAGTGCAATAATAGAAACTCAAATGTGTTTTTGGCTTGAGGCTTAAAGCCCCAAGCCACAAGCCTTGGGTAGCGTTGAGACAGCCTTGACAAAGTTATTCTTGGGCTTTGAGGCTAATCCCTTATGTCTATTAGCTCAACCTATCCACATTAACACCAATTAGGTTCATACATGTAAAAAAGATGATTGTAGGCCAAGATGATTAAAAAAAATAAACAAAAAAAAGATAAATAAATTTGCTGTTGATTGCTGATGCTCGTAAAGAGTAGAAAAAAGTAAAGAAATTTGCATATTATATATATATATAGCTATACTTTGACGTATCGAGCACTGTTCTACGGAAAATCGACTCAAGATCTTATATATATATATATATATATATAAAATACATTTAAATTTGCAACATTGATTTGCCGTCAGCGTGTTTCTGTCCTGCGATGGCCCGGCGAGCTGGTTCATAAAATGAATAATGAATGAGCCTGAAAATATGCTGTTGCTTTTTTTCTGTACTTTTGGCTAACTTCTTTGATATCTGAACCTGTATTAAGCATTCTTCAGATAAAAAATAAGATAAAATAAGATTTCCAATGTAATTTATTTCTTGAAAATCTTATTTTAGCTTTTGGCCCAAACAGTTCTAGCCTTTAATGAACACTTCTAGTTAAGTGACTCAAATCAAACAGCATATAAACAGCTTTATTGTAATTTCTGAATTCAGGAAAAAAAATCATAATGAAACCCATTAATAATAGCTTAATTTTCTGATAATAAATTACAGTTTGCTATAACTTGACTACTTGTTTCTAATCCTTGCAGAGAAATGAGTGTTGCTTGACACATCTAGAAATGCTTCATGGTGACAGTAACTGAATTATAATGTACAAAACTTAAATTAGAGTTAATACACTTAGGAGGCAAACAGATTTCATGTCTCCTGTGACCATAATTCCAAGATGAATAATTAAAACAATATTTTAAAAAGCTGTTATATTTAGCACTGCACTCTTTACATTAAAGAGCTTACCATTTCTAAATGAATTTCTAGCAGAACTGCAACGTATTACTACCAAGCAGAACAATTTGCATTAAAATTAACAATGTAGACAAGGAAATAAATATCACGGAACGCCAAGGGTATCTGTGAAACTCTGTCTGTGGATCGATACTGTGCTGTTATCCAATGAATACTATGCTCTGTTACTGAAACCGGAAGAGAGTGAAATCGGATGCTGGGCAATTTTCCCAGTCTTCACCCACCAGTGCTTGTAACAAAGAGCACCGAACGTAAATATTGCCCCTTTGCTGGGTTTTGGGACAGAGTACCAGGCAACAAATCAGCAGCATGAAATCAGACATCAAACTAATATGCAGGGAACGCTAGGAATTCAGAAAATCCCAGGACCGGAGAGAATTACAGAAGGGATTGGTGGGAGTCTGGCATAACAAGGCAGTTGTGTTTAAAGGTGTTGCCCCTGGCATTACAGTGTTGGAAGTGTGACATTGCATTTAATTTTGGATTTATAACAAATAAATGTTAAGTATCCTTAGCCTTAGATGCTCTGCTCATATGGCACAGAGGATATGGGCCCATATTCACAAATCATCTTAAGGCTAAAAGCAGCTTTTAACTGGCAAATTAAGGAGAAACACAAATATAATGAGCATGTCAATCATAACTTTTGGGACTCCTAATTTTTTTGACCACGAGTAATCCACAAAGCACATTAGCACTAAAAGTAACACCCACATCTAAGAGAACTTAGAAGTAGTAAGTGGAACTGAAAAAGTGTGCTGTCATTCCATGGTGCAGTGGTTTAGAAACATTAAATGACATTATATTACTTAAAAGGTGCTGCCTCAATGGTAAAGGAATGATATTTGTTGTGTAGTTTGTGCGAGATACAGTAACAGTTCCAGTAGGGTGCCACTGACTGTAATGGCCAAAACAATTTTTAACATTTTCCAGGTCCCACCCCCTAATTTTGTTACTTTTATGAAGCATAGTAACTACTCCAAGATTCATACAAATATATGCATATTTCCTAGTAGCTCATTAGGCTAAAATTATTTCATACCACAACTATTTGTAGCTGTTGCATGTGAATATTAACACTGTATTATATATTGAGATAAAACCTTATTGTATTACAATTGTTTCATTGCATTAAATGAATCACTATATGTGTGCTCCATTCACTTATCTATTTATGTTAATATCTTTGCTTAGATTTGTTTTTCTTTGGAATAAACACCGTGGCTTCTTCATGACATTTCATCACTGAGATTTATATTGTTCTGTTAGCATTTAAGCAGCTATGCTGCGGTCAGTAGGATTGTTACCTTTGTACATCATTGTTGCTAGTAATCATTAACAAGAAAACTACAGATTAAAATACATTAATGTTTATTCATTAGGCACATAGGCATTCAATGAAAATTAGAAACTTAATTTTTGAGTGGCACCATAATCTTCAGCCACCCAAGACAATGCAATCAGTGTCCAAATTAAGTGGTTGACAATGCTGAAAGAATTCATGTGCTCTGTCGGTCCCACATCATACATCAATTCATACATTTTTGTTTTGACATTCACTGCCTCCAAAGAGGTGACGACCACCACCAACCAGGGAGGGGCGTAAGCAAGCACACGCCCCCTCCTTGACATGCGATGCTGCCACCCGCCACTTTTCAAACTGTTGCGCTTGCGTATATGGGGGCGGCCTAATACACTCAGAGGGAAAGCGCTATCCGCCCCCTTATACGAATGAGCTCACAGATGCCTATGATTGGCTGGTGATCGCTGACATTGGATAGTGACAGGGAAGTGAGCATATACCATCCCTCCCTCCCATGAGAGCTCGGTCAATTAGCTTCCATCTACTCCTGGTCACGGATGGCTGTGGCATCAATCCGGATTCGAATTTGCGATCTTTGGGTTGATAGTCGCGCACCTTGTCAATGCGCCTCTTTGGAGCATCAGTGCAATTGATGAAAGGCAGGAAAAAGTTCTTGCATCATCACTAGACAAGGACAGCTTTAAAAATACCACAGCAGAGCCATAGTCATGGATTATGGCTTAGATGGCTTTCCCGTGTCCTGTCCAGTGTCCATATGTGCCCACTACAGAAAACCCAATTAGGCTGCTGTGTTGCTAAGCTGATGCTGATTGGCTGTTATGCATCACTGACTTGCTTGACAATGTTCAGCAATAAAAAAATAATAAAACAAAAACAGGGCGGCACAGTGGCGTAGTGGTTAGCACATCCGCCTCCGGGTTCGATTCCCAGCTCGGGCGTTTCTGTGTTCTGTGTTCTCCCTGTGCTTGCGTGGGTTTTTTCCGGGTACTCCGGTTTCCTCCCACAGTCCAAAAACATGCAAAGTAGACTAATTGGCTGTTCCAAATCACCCCTAGGTGTGAGTGTGAGTGCGAATGGTTGTGTGACTGTTGGCACTGCGATGGCCTGGC
>JAOUQZ010000049.1:11770049-11780480 GCA_028564935.1 Neosilurus hyrtlii | reverse complement strand
ATATATATATATATATATATATATATATATATAAATATAAACACCCCCCCCGCCCCAATTTCCAGTTGAGAAAACAGTCTTTATGAGTTGCCTAGTGCTCTCGTAAATGGATAATCATATATCTTACTAATAAGGCAAGGTTTTCAAGGAAAAATAAATAAATATGGTATAAATTTACCATAAATATAATATTTATGATATAAATATACAGACTCTCAGATGGGAAAGCCTGATTACACAATATATTTCTATTTGAACCATAACCCTCCAATATAAAAAAAATGCTTTACATTATTGTCTTATTCTAACTAGTCTTTCATCCTTTTAATTAATCTTAAACAAAACAATAGAGAAACATCAAATATTATGTCCCGTATGTGTTAAGCATATTTGATGAAATTACTCTGATTTTATGTAAAACATACAAAATATTATATCACCTGACTGTCACTCCTTGCTTCCATTCCACTGATTACCTGACCTACATAAGAATCATGTTTGCATATGTTCGGTTTTTCAAAGTATTCTTTCTGTATCTTATCAGTGTCTAACAGTGCCGGCATTGTCGTTCATGTATGCATTTTGCTTCTCATTTGGTCCACTGTATTGCCTTTGATAATCTGTTTGCCTAATCATGTGACCATTACCTGCTTCACTACTTTAGTTGTGGATTTTGTTTTGAACCCTCTGCCTGATTATTCATTGAAAAAAAAAAACAATTTAATTTGCATATTGCTTCTGCCTTCTTCTCTGCCACAAATTGGTGTGACAATACCAATCTAGTAACTAACTCTAGTAACTGCCAACTTAGTGATCTTCATTATATATTGGCTATGTTATGTAATTTTCCAGTATAATTTTCTTCACCTATTTTTTAGATTTGACTACAGGATTTACAGTGATCTCTAAAAATTTAACCCCTTCAGTGCATTCAGAATATATTGAGCACATTTTATGATATTGTGGTGTTATCAAAATGAGATTTGATGTAAAATGGAGGAACTGTATTTTTTTGCCCATCTATGCACATTCATCCTTAAAAATGTAAACCCGTTTGGCTGGGACACTCAAGGACACCAACAGTTTTAAAGTCACTCATATAGCCACATCACTGTCATAGTGAAAGATGCGAAAAGATGACGGCACTGACGATACTAAAGTATATTGAAGATACTGAAACCTTTTCTTTAAAGACCACTCTGGATTTAGCTATATTTATTCTTCAATCAATTCTAACCAGTCTCCTTGTTCCTGCCAATGAGAAATACCTACATGATGTTGCTAACCCACATCTGAGCTGCATAAGTTACACACAATTCTAACTACATTATTTAATTATAGGTAGTCTAAAAGGATACCAGAAGGGGGGGGGGGGCTTTTTGTATTTAATTATATTAAAACCATAATCTGTTTATGGTAAATCTGCCAAAAAGATTTTACTCTATGCTATATTCATGATTGGTCTTATTATTAGGCGGTCCCTAAGGTTTTGCCACCCAGTTATTTTCTTCCTCTGGCAATGTGAGGTCTTTGACCAATCAAGCACTAATACCTGTCGACTTCCTTTTTTGTACATTCACTTCTCCCATCATTTCACTTTTTCCCTTGCTCTCGCTTTCTCTTCCAGACAATTACACCAGGCCAGTCTAAGGGCACCAGCCAGACTGAATGACAAGTAATGACAGCCTCTGAGAGGGTTCTTTTTCCAGGCTGCACCGGTGTCCAAACTAGGATGTCTGCTACATTACACAGCTGTCTCTGTCCCTCTCTGTACTACTCTATCCATGCCCTCCATTTCCTGTGCTGTACTGAGCATCCATTCCTTTGCACCCCTGTCTATGGCGGATTATGATATGATTCTATAGAGGGGAAACAATCAACTGAACTAAGAGCTGTTTGACAATGTCAGGATCAGTTCTACCCTGTGCCACTGATGTTATTACCACAGGCAAAGCACCAGCTGACTGTGAATAACCATTCTATAAATCCTCCCCAGCTAGACTCTGGGAATGCTGGATATGCATCATAGGTTACATTTCAGTATATATAAATACAGCAATAAGCTGAGAAGCCCGAGACTAAAAATGAGACTAAAACTCATACATTTTATTTTTTCAGTTACACATTTGATACATTCTTGGCATAAAAAATATAAAACCTTAAAAAACAAACAAACAAAAAAAAAAAAACAATGACAAAGTGTATTTAAAGATTCCTCCAGAAAGAAAGTTTTTCCAAATGACCATAAAGCCTAGGTTTGACCTACTGAACATGACAAAAATTCAGTAATAGAGGACTTTTCAGAGCTTTAGGCACACTGACACAACACAACCCAAAAGTGAGAACCACATTAACTATGTGCTAAATCTTCCTTTAATTTTTTGACAGCACCTTCATGATTATGCTGTGGGCAAGGCCTTCACCTTGCAAAGTCATTATTTCTTACCCTCACTTACTCCTCTTTAATCTTACTGTATAATTTGTAATGGCAAGGGCATATAATAGGGGTTGTCATCTGTCATCAGGTTGCATGCCTGATTCACTCTGTTTTCTTGAATATGTTAACCAGAAATACTGTAGGTTTGTAGCTTGTGTTCATCTCAGGACTTTCATTCACATTGTACTTATGGAGAGTATTCTTTCAACTTACTTAATATTGAAGTTTAAGCTTAAGCTTACCCCTTTGGGTAAAAGGTGGGGACCAATACTGTACATTTTTATTCTACTATTGTACTATTCACTGGATCATTACAGAGGAGTGATGGCTTCCATTTTGACTCTACTTCCACTTAAGATTTCTCTTTCATGTTTTCTAAGAATGTTTTCCCTTGATTTCTTTACTGCTGCTCCATGTATTACATTTTAGACATGTGTTACATCTGTTGTCTGACACTGTTCTTTACATCCACGTTGATGATTAATAGGGCTGTACAAATATTATTGCGCTTTCTATGATATTGGCACATAAGCCTAAGTAAATAATTTCAAAGCCTACTAATCCCATGTCTATAAATGTTGTAATATTTTTTAAAAATGGCAAAAAAAAATGTGATATGGTAAATTATCAACCTTTGATTGAGTGATAAAAAGACAAATACATTGACCATCCTAATTATATTTTGTAAATATATGCAGCGTTAGATTTTAATGCCAACAACACACTCAACAAAAGGTGGAAAAGAGTTTAATAAGAAAACTTAAATATAACATGAGGTATCATGATTCAGTATAAAAGTAGCAAATATCAAACACTCAGTTCTTGCAAGCAAGAATGGACTGTGGCTCATCTTTGTGCCATAATTCATGAGAGAATTGTTAGTTGGTTCAAAAGGAACATTTCTCAGTGGAAGATTACAGAGAATTAAGGTCATTTCTGTCTATGGTACATAATACTTTGGAAAGATTCAGGGAATTCAGTCCAAACAGCTATCCACTATGCCACGATGCTGCCCTCAAACAACATGCATTATCATCATATGTACTTTGCAAATAAAAGTAAAAAGGGTTAAAGCTTATGTGAATTCTTATGTGAGCGTGGGCAGCTCAAAAATTTTGTCTCTTACTGCATTTAACTGTAGAAAATGATAAGTGGTCATGCAGCATTTTCTAATCTTGAATAATGCATATAAGTTAGGGTCATATTCAGTTTTAAAAAACACAATACAAATGTTTAAACATTGATTGAGGTCAGAAATCAAACAACATTTTAATAAAAACAAATTAATCACCATGTTTATGTTTTTTGGCATGCTCTCCACGAGTCTTTCACTTTGCTGTTGGATGACTTTATGCCACGCCTAGTGCAAAAATTTAAACACAGCTCAGCTGTGTTTAATGGCTTGTGACAATCCGTCTTCCTCTTGATCACATTTCAGAGGTTTTTAATGAGGCTCAAGTCTGGAGATTGGGCTGGCCATGACAAGGTATTGATCCTGTGGTCGTTCTTACATACCCTAATTGGCTGTGTGACAGAGTATTGTACTGCTGGAAAACCCGATTCTCTAAGTTGGAGAACAATGTGAGGGCACAAGAAAGCAAGTTTTCTTCCAGGATAAATCTGTGCATGGCTTGATTCACGTGTCTTTCACAAACAAAAATTTGCTCCATTTCAGCCTAGTTAAAGCACCCCCAGATGATCAGGAAACCTCATTAGATGCAACATCGGTGATGATAAAGATTAAAAACTGGTCTCATCAGAGGAGATAACACCAATCACGTCAGTCCTCTATGGTCAAATACTTAAGACTGGCTCTTGATGAAGGCATTCATGTATTCATTCATTTTCTGAACTGCTCAATCCTAATTAGGGTCACTGGGAGGATAGTGTCCATTTTAGCCGACTCTGGGCAAGGGCAGAGTATACCCTGGACAGGGTGATAAAGATTTGTAGGTCACTTGATGTCATCATACATGCTGTTGAGTGACATCTGAAGGAGTCAGTGATCACCTCGGGGAGTGAAGAGTCGTTTATTGCACTCTGCCAATCTATAACTTTTCTGTGTCTCAGAGTAAAATGACATTTTTGTTGAATGTTGAATTCAGGGATACTGCAACCTCTCTGATGGCTGCAGGCATCCTCATTGCCACCTCATCACAACAGGGTGTCATGATGATCCCAAGGCATTCCTCAAGCTATTAAGCAGGTGGCAGAGGCATGAGGGTGATTGGAAGATCAGCGGGCAGTCCGTCTCCCACACATGGCCCAGCAGCTGCCAGCAGGTCGGCCGTTCCCAAGAGTAGCACCAATGCTTCCAATCACTGTCTCTGGAGGAGGTTGCCTGGCCCTGAGCTGAAGTATACCTGCAGAAAGTGGCTTCTAATGAAGGTTTCACGAGGCACCAGTTAGATGCTTAACATGATCATGCTGTAGCAGTTAATTATTATGCTTCTGGCAGAAGTAGCACAGTCCTGTGCCTTCATATGGTGAAACTGAAGGAGGTGCTCATCTGATCATCTGGCAACATTTGCAGCAGCAGATGAATGCCCCACCTCCCAATTTAATTTTCATGTTTTCTTTCTTTTTCTTATTCCCATCATCCAATACTTACTCTTCACCCTCTCCTTGTCTCTGCACAAAAATATACCTGGGTTCCTTTCTGATGTGTCTCTCTGTCTATTACAGGTCTCTCTATGTCTATTTCCTTGTCTATTACTTTCTAGTGTCAATTTCCCTTTCTCTCCAGAAGTATGCTCACTGGGCTTATAGCAAAGTCCAGACAGACGCACCGGCATTGCCGAAACCCTGGGCTGTTTCAGAATGCTTCAATGAATGATGCCATGCTGATCAGGATTTTGGCCATGCCTTTAAACCAGGCACTGACAGACTCAGGATATCATCAAACCACAGTCAAAAGCATAATTTAATGTAGGAATGTGGAGGGTGTAAGTTTGAGGTGTGTTAACAAATATCTGCTGGTAACTGTCACTATCCATTTTGGGGGAGAAGAACAAAGAGTGGAGGTGACTCACCTCAGCCATTGGTTTTGCTTTGAATTGTTCAGGATTTAAGGTTTTATTTGAGTGATTTTTTTTGTGGATGGGTCCTGCTGTAGCGAGACATAGGGGGCTTCCAGTGCAGTGTTGACTGAAGAGGCAGAAGAGATACCTTTGTATAGCAGGGATGAGAACAACAGAAGCCAAAAAAAAAAGGAACAGCCCCAAAGGGGTGATAATATTCCCATTGAAGCCAAAGAATATATGAATTTTACATAGCCATTCTATGTAACTTTTTAAAATAGTTTACAAAATTGGGAAAAACAGTACTCTCCCTTAGATATTCAATTTCCACACTCATAATAATGACTACTTTTCTTGAGACAACACTTCAGGCATATCAACTTTTATCGAATAATTTACCAATTTCCAAACTTTTTAACAAGCTTCTGGATCTATGGGCAGACCCTAAATCATCATGGAAGAAAACTGATTCTTTTAATGCCCAAATTAAGCTGTGCCCCCACCACTGTTCCAGGACCAAGCTTCAAGAGTGGCAAGACTGTAAATGAAAACTTTATCAAGAAAGCTAAATCAGGGCATCAGGCTTGATGTTTGTATTATAAATTACATAAAAATATGATATAGGGACTAGACATACCGACATACTGTGCTTGCTCTGTTAACGTTTTACACAGGAACTACTATTATGTTAATGACTATCAAGGCAGAGTCCTTGTCAGACAGACTGAGAGCGTGGCCACCTGATTATGTTATATGCAGAAGTCGGAACTTCTTAAACCTGATTCGCAGTGTGGAATGCATTGCACATGTTACTAAAAAGAATTCTAGTAATGATTTCCTGGACACATGGTGCTCTCTTGACACAGGGACTTTAATGTTGACGGAATTCCGTTTTTCAATACCCATGCTCGATATAAACTATGAAATCCACTTGGCACTATATGTTTGGATACACGGCATCGAACAAGCTCAAGTATAGATAGAAACCCTGAACCAAACCCCCATTTCCAAATTTCCCCTCAGGTTTAGATGATTCACATGCCTTAGTCGATAATGCAGTGCAATACCCAGAAATAGTAGTTCTATGCAACACTTCTGCATGAACTATTGTGGAGGCACCGTTCTGAAACAGCTAAAAACACCTCCAATGTGAGCTTGAGCTTACTCAGTTAAGCTAACAGGACAACATAAAGCACTGACGCAATCCTGAGCCCAGCGAACAGGATACTCTCCACCCCTTGGCTATGCCTAGAAATTCTGTCCTTAAAACTTATGAGCAGAATCTGTGTCAAATGGCAGCCCTGGGAGAATCAGACACCTTACCTCATTGCCAAAAAAAATACATTTCAATTATACAAGAGTATACATTATACCGAATAGCCCAAAGCAACAAGTTCAGCACCCTATACCCCTGAAGTTCCCTCTAGAGGAGATGCCATAGTACATGGTTATATGCCTTTTTAAGTCCACAATGCACATTTACACTGCATGGGCAAACCCTCATAAGCCCTCCAGCACCCTGGTGAGGATAAGAAGCTGGTTCAGTATTCCACATCCAGGAAGAAAACTGCATTGTTCTTCCTGAATAAGAGCTTCAACTTATGGATACACAACTTTTTCAGTGCCCTGATATAGACCTTCCCAGGGAAGCTGAGAAGTATAATCACTGTGATGTTGGAACACATGTTTTGGTACCCTTTTAAAAAACGTAGACAAGCACTTCAGTGTGCTATCAAGAGGAACTATCCTGACTTCAATGCAACAGTGCAATGGTTGTTCCCTCGTACCCTACATCCTCTATGAAAGATGTTCTCTGGGATTCAGGGATCCCCTAAGGATTCCATTAATTGCCTGACTGTGTCTTCAGTTGAAGTCAGCAACATGTTCTCCCCAATGCGTACAGTATAGGAGAAGCACTCCTTCCCCCTTCTGAGTTACCTTACAGCTCACTTGAATCTCCTTAAGGCTAGCTGGAAGTCAAGATTCATGTCCTCACCAAATTCATTCCACACATGAGTTTTTGCTTATGCATCTACCAAAGCTCCATTATACTTGGCATGGACATAAGCACAGACCTGCTTCCAGGTAGAGAATTGGGCAAGGACTTTGGCATGTACTCAGGCATTTAAGCAGGCTGCAAACCTAGAAGTGGCTGCTTGACTGTACCAAAAGTATGAGGCAAGAAGTATATCATTCAAAGGGAGAGTTTATGACAGTTGGCTTTTGTGGGAAAAGAAAAAAACTCAACCAAAAACAAAGATTGTAATGGTCAAGCCTCATATTGCTCTACGGTGTATTTAAATTGAATATTACCTTCATACAAATAAATTATTTAAATAATTACTTTAGGATTAGGTCATCACAATTAGTTTTCCATGTAGTATAGCCATTAGAGTGTGTTCTGAACAAAACATCTCTAAATTATGAAGCTAGTTTAAGAGTTTTTTAGAGCTTCTTAAAATTTTCTTTAGAAATGTTATACCCTACACTGCATTTTTTTGCCTTAGCCAAATTTAATGTAAATTAGAAGCTCTAAAAAATCCTCCTAAACTAGCTTTCATCAAATTAACAGAATCCATAAGTGACACAATAGAAACCTCTTTTTAATATCACAGTTTTAATGTGTTTCTGGCATGATTGGGGGTGGGGGGTGGTAACATGACCTGTCCATACATTATCATATTCATCTTTCAGAATAATGGGGGAAGCTGGAGCAAGTCCCAGCTGACTTCATACGAGAGGCAGGGTATACCTTAAACTGGTCACCAGTTTATGGCAATAGCTGAAAAACACAAGGTGGATTTCTACCCAGTCTTTCAATGATAGGTTCCAAATCCACTGCAGCCTTCACAAGCTATTACTGAAGATAAATAAATAAATGACATTAATAAATGACACTTGCCACATGTATCTCCATGTTCTCTACCTCAATTGACAAAATATCTTTATCACAGTGATTAGTAAAACTGTGATCACTGGTTCATATACACTTACAGTCAAATGTTTGGACCCACCTCTATTTCAGTTAGAATGAGTGGGTGTGTCCAGACTTTTGACTGAAAGTGTAATGCAGGTATAAGCAATTAATCCCCTCACCAGGTTCATTTTCTCCTTTCCCTGAAGTTCTGCTGCAATCCACTGTCCCCATGAAAAACTTTCTGCAGTCAAAGATGTGATGAGAGTTCAATGGGATGGTCATTTGTGGTAAGTTGGAAAATCATTAACTAGATCAATATTTAAATTGTCGGATGTTATTTCACTAATTTAAACCCGGTTAATACAAATTAAATTCTACATGTATCGATATAAAATAATATAATTACATAAAAACAATTCTAAGTATATGTTTATATAAAACATGAATTATTTAGAATTTTTCATGTTCAGTGATTTCAGTATGCGATTTCTGGTACAGTGATTACCCTTGCTCTTATAAATATAAGTACCAGTCAAAAGTTTGGACACACAATAAAATGTGTCCAAACTTTTGACTGGTTTGTACATAGCTACTAAAATTGTCTAAATATTTAAACACCCATATCCGCAAAGATAAATTGTTTATTAGAGTTAGCTAAACAGTCGAGGCAAGAAAGAAATACATATTTCTGCTAAATGGTTTAGTTTATTCCTTCAGATTACTTATACTGGCATGCTGTCAATTTTTCAATGAACATCTGTAAACTAAATAACTAAATAGGTGTGCAGTAGAACTGATACCCAGTCCAGAGGCCATTAAACCCAGTTTTATAGTCAGATAATAAAACCTTTCACGATTCTTTGCACGCACATAATGTTTGGGGAAAAGAAAAAAGAAATGCATTTCATAAAATACATTAAGATCTTGGCAACAACCTGTATGTATTTGTCATAACACATTTGAACCAAATCTGTACTTATTCTGATTTAACACTGAAGCCCAGTAGTATAAGGTATTATTTTCCTGAAAGAAAAAAATAGGCTTTTGGGCTCTACAAAACTACTAGTTTGGCAGGGTGATGCTATTTTGTACTAATGTACTTTAGAGGCCAGGCTGTGTCATTCTGGTGGCAGCAGCCATGTGATTAAATACCAACTCCTACTAACATGTGTGTCAGCAGGGTTTAATATATTGCTCCCCTAACACCAAAGGCCTGAACACACTTATCAAGTTTTTACACCAAACCCTAAATTAAATTATCCAGAAGTTCTTGATACTATTGACTGCTGATGATGCTGCAGTTATGAATTCTTTGTCTTGCTGAAGTACCAGATAATAGATCCACAAGATTAATTCAGTTGCATTTTACTCCCCATGAAGAAACCATGTGTGCCACTTCAGCTAAACCTGAAATTATTTTCAACCTTGTTAATCAGTGCACAAAGATGACAGCCTTAAACACAAACAAGTCATTTTGTAGGCACCTTTGAAGACATACAAGATAAAGAGGGTCTTGGCTAATTACACTTGTTGGAAAGTGGCATAGTAGGGAAGGGACATGTGGAAAACTTTGTAATGTTTCTTATTTCTGTAATGATTGAAAATTTTTAAACAAAGATCTTCAAAAAAAAAATAAAAAAAGGACATGGAAGAAGGAAAAACAGACATGGTTGTCTAACCACTAATCTGAGAATTCCACAGTTCCACAAAGAGTTACACACACACACACACACACACACACACACACACACACACACACACACACACACACACACACACCTTTTAGTTGGACCAAAGGTGAACTTACCTAATCTGAAGGAGAGTGGCCCACTGGTGGTACTTCTTACCCACATTGCTAAGAAGAGCAAAGGCGCCCAGGATGCGAGCATCTTCTATGCCTCCTCATGGGTCCTGGCCCGGGGATGCCCCTTTTCACAGCCACCTGGCACAGCAAACACCAACACACATCATCGATTAGATAAATACAAGTCCAGCGAATATATATAAGTGCAATATATATATATAGATATATATATATATATATATATATATATATA
>JAOUQZ010000049.1:11738966-11752405 GCA_028564935.1 Neosilurus hyrtlii | reverse complement strand
GTGTGTGTGTGTGTGTGTGTGTGTGTGTGTGTGTGTGTGTGTGTGTGTGTGTGTGTGTGTGTGTGTGTTAAATCTAATCAAATGGTCCTGCCAGCGAGAGCATGTGGACCCCTGTAGTCTATTTTGTCATTCAAGTAATAATGAATTGTTATTTTGCTAGAATTTATTTGTGCCAAGAGTACAACACACAACATAAATATGAAAACATAAGCACTTTTTCTGATATTTGCAATATAATCATGTGAAGCAACTAGCACCTATGTGGCAGACAACACAATTTTTAATGAGTAAAAGAAGAACAGACAGGCTTAAAGAAAATCACAGTAAACAACACTTTAAAAACTTTGTTTCTGTACTGCAGCTTCTTTTAGTTCTTGTTTCTTTCGGGAGGCTTCTCCATTCAGTCTCCTCTTAAGGAGGTGAAATGCAAGCACAATTGAGTTAAGGTCTGGTGATTGACTTTATCAGTCTAAAACCTTTCAATTTATTCCCTTAATGAAGTCCTGTGTTGTATTGCTAGTGTGTCTTGGGTCATTGTCTTGCTACATAAAAATGTTCATCCTAATTAGACTGGATGCATTTTTCTGTAAATTGGAAGTGGCTGTGTTTCTGTAGACCTCTGAATTCATTCTGCCATTACCATTGTGAGTTACATCATCAATAACTATTAGTAAGTTAATTTCAGAAGCATCCAAGCAAGCAAACTCCATGATACTTCCTCCACCATTCTTGACCAATGACCCGGTATAATTTGGATCATAAGCAGGTTCTTTTTTTCCACACTTTGATTTTATAATAATGATATTAGTTTATCAATTGTGATATTAGTTTTAGATGTTGGTTTTAGTATTTTTGTGGTTTGTATTTTTCTCTTTTCGTTCTAACTTTCAGACTGCTGATAAGTGGTTTGCATTTTGTGATATGACCTCTGTGTTTCTGCTCTTAAAGTCTGTATCTTAACAGTGCAATTTGAAACCATCATCCCTCTCCTGAGCAGGTTTCTGTTGACTAACCCTAAGCCCCCAATCATTTTGAGAAAAATGGTTAAAAACAAAGTATTTTTTGCACATTTTGTTTTCTCTCACATCACTTCTAAATTGACAGTGTTGACTAATGGACTTCACTTTAGACTAAAGAGGCATGATGTTATTGTATTAATTTAAATGAAGCAGTTAATTTAATTACCTTGAGAGGACATTATTTTTTTGCAGTTCCATACAGTGCACAACACAGTATTTTATATATATATATATATATATATATATATATATATATATATATATATATATATATATATATATATATATATATAAAATGGTGTACTTGGATATTACTTATGTATTTTTTAATGCTTTTAATTGTTAAACTTACAAATAAGCTAGCATACTTGCATATAAAATTAACAACTTACTTCTACAAGTAAGAATAGCTATATAAAGAAAATAAATGTGGACTATTTAGCATAATTGTAGCATATTATGGATACTCCAGGGAACAGATAGCGACCAACAGTTTGGAGTGGTATTTTTGTTTTTCAGTGAACTGTTCCACAAATACCGTTTACAGTGGAAGAGGGAAGCTGCTCACCTTGACTGGGAATGTTGTCAGGAGGTGGAAGGAATACTCTCCAATCCCACCAACACGCACTATGTGAAGGGAAGAACCCTGGGGGTTCGGATGGGGGTCTGCCCATTGCTGGGGCTGAGGTCGCCGAGATAGTCAAAAAGCTTGCAGTGGTCGGGCTCTGAATATCTGAATATCTCAGGGCTCTGGATGTTGTAGGACTGTCTTGGTTGACATGTCTCTGCAACATCTTGTGGTCATCTGTACTTCTGGGGTGGTAGTTACCCTTTTTAAAAAGGGGGACCGGAGGGTGTGTTCCAACAATCGTGGAATCACACTTCTCAGCCTACCCGGGAAAGTCTAAGCAGGAGTACTGGAGAGGAGGATGCGACCGATAGTCGAACCTCGGAGAAGTTTGATGGATGGAACAGGAGATTGACCGGCGGATCAGTGCAGCCTCTGCTGTAAAGCAGGGCTTGTACCGGTCCTTTGTGGTGAAGAGGGAGCTGAGCCGAAAGACAAAGCTCTCAATTTATCAGTCGATCTAAGTTCCAACCCTTACCTATGGTCACAAGCTTTGTGCAGTGACCGAAAGAACAAGATTGCAGATATAGGCGGCTAAAATGAGCTTCCTTCGCAGAACAATCAGCATTTCTCAGTCAGGAGGCTTATATACTCTGAAACAATAACTAAAATAAATCAATACAAAAAAATTTGATCACAAACAAAACACACTTTTTTGAATTACCTTATCTAAATGACAACTCAACCAGCACTCACAAGTATATAGTCTCACAAAATATCATACCTTTCCAGAAAGTTCAAGAGGGTTCAAGGAAGTTCTAGAAGGTCCCAAAAAACTACTGATATACGATTTTAGAAATTTCGTCTTGGGGTGACATTTCTTTAAAAATAGACTAAATTAAACTGAATTATATATATTCCTCTGGGTACACTGGTTTTCTGCCACAGTCCAAAGACATCCAAGCTGCCCCTAGATATGAGCATGGTTCTGTGTTGCCCTGTGATGGAATGGCAAACTGTTCACGGTGTGCCCCACCTTCCCCCAGAGTCACCTGAGATAGGCTTTAGCCTGCTCACAACCCTAGCTGTTCAGCAAATGAATGAATAGAGATACTCCTTAAATTTATACTCTCTTAATTCAGCTCTAGACAGCTGAAACAGGCAACAGTTGTAGTCATAAAATTTATGAACAGAATGTGAAAAAAAGTGTGCTGACTTTATTGCGTGAGCTACTTTAATCCAGCAACTTAATGAGTGCATTTTTTTTAATTTATTGTTCAGACTTAATATTTTGCTGTGCTGAAGAGAATTTATGATGATAATACAGCTAGAAAAACAGTTCCATCTGCTCATTTTGACCATAAAAAGCCATCAACAATCCTGGCAATTTTAATTAAACTTAAGCAGAAGTGTGAATTTGCTCACATTCAAAACGCTAATCTTGAAAATTATGATTGATTCAAATTGTGATTGTTGGGAAGGAACAATGTGGAACTCATAATTCTCACTGCAGGGTCCTAGTGACTCCTCATTACATACATACTATTATCTCCTTATAAATTATTTACATGCACTCTTAAAGAGCATATTAATATGTAAGGTATTCACATTAGGGAAGCATGTTGGTATAGCACTTTTGTCCAGAATCAGAGATCCTGCGATGCTATTAGGATTAAGCAATTCAGCAAATTATTGCATGAATAAATAAATTCTTTACATCAATGTGCATTAAAAGTTAATATTCTTAACATAATATGGCCCTCTTATTCTACAGTTGACTTTTTTGTTCCCCAGAAGTATTTAATGGACCCTGTTATGCAAGATTCTTACATCTGTTTACCTGAACACCTTTAATAACCTCTGTACAAATAGGAGTAAACGTGTATTTGTTAATTTTTTTAACTTCAAGATATTAATTAAAAATATTTAAATCATTTGATATTTATTTTTTTTACTCATTTGACAGAGTTTGTATAAAATGTTCTCATTATTGCAGTGAACCTGGCAATGCTATAACTGCTGTAATGCCCATGCCAATGAAGCTAATAAAACTGAACGGAACTAAATTGAATTTACTGAGTTTTGTACCTTCCATAAGCTCCTCTGCATTTAACAATATAATGTTAAAATCTATCTGTATTAAATGAATTTTTTCAATTTCAGCTCAATATGTAAAAATACAGAATTCCCAGATAATTTCTGTACTTGTTGTACATACATCATACAAACAGAAGCTTCTTGTTTTCCTATTAATTACATACATGAAAACTATTAGACATAGCTGTTCCTGAAGATGGATTAAAGACTTGGGTTAAAAAAAATATATATATTCTCACTACAGTGGAGAAATATTTACCCAACATGATTCTTTGAAGATATCAGTGTAAATGAACATTAAATTGCATTATTATCAGATGCACTGAGACAGACAGTATGGTTCAGCCTTCTTCTGAAAAACCAATTTGACTGCCACTGCTTATTCTCCAGAATGTGGCTGTATGTCAGTTGCATATAACTTGTCCTGTAGTTTGGGAGTAATAGAGAACTCATTGCCCACACAATTTTCAATTGAGCGGTTAATGCATAGAAAAGATTTTTGACATCAATGACTTTAGTCATGGAGTGATTTTCTGAAAACTTTATCCTTGTGCAAAAGCAGTATTGGCAAAAAAAATAAAAACCACACACACACAAAGTAAAAAAAAACTTTAATATATAAACATTAATCGTTTTTAATTTAAATAGTTAATTATTAAACAATTTACTTGATGTGTACAAGTGGGTATGGGGATGGACTGCTGCTAGGAGAATTTCAAATGAGCAGAAAATCCGGTCAGCTGGTGTGTAAGAACAGCAATTAATAAATCAAAATAAACCGGAATTTGATTTAAAAAAATTGGTAAGAAGTACTCTCTTTTCAGTAATCAGGTCTGTCATACTGATCACTCAAACACACACACAAATTTTATGAGTACCTTCCATTGACATAATGAGTGATGTTTATTAAGGTTGTTCCTAAACTTAATCTTAAACACAATCTTTTTTTCTTTTTCTTTTGTGCAGCTGCATTTTTTTTTTGATATCTGGTTATTGTTAGAACCTTTGACACTGTCCTCATAAAGAGATAAACACACACACACACACACACACACACACACACACACACACACAAACACAAATGTGACTAACTAAATTTGAGGATTTTCCATTGACAATTAATAAAGTAGCCAATTATTCCTATCCTTGTGGGGACACTTGCTAATATACTGTAAGTTTATTAAAACTCTGTATAAAACAGTGTTTCTATATGAGGGGTTTTACTACAAATCGAGATTTGTATCCCTTTCACCAGATTTGACAATTTTTTTTGTTAAGTAAGCATAATAAAGCATGCTATGCTGTCATAAAATGGAACTAATTTTAAAAAATAAGGATTAATCATGTTTTGTGAGAAAAAAATTATCAGATACATTATGACATGAACATTAATTTATCAGCATGCATCTCGTTTCGAAGCAAACATCTCGTGTGTATTGTTCTCTCCTCATAGTCCTCCTAAGGCTAAGCTGCTGGTGCAGGAACATGAGAATGGAATGAAATGTGACTACTGGCAATGTGGCCAGACTCTTGTTCAGGTCATGACAGACTCCTCCTCCATATCCACACTGCTCTGCATTTAAGGGGGTGACCATGCTTCTAGTCTTATCTGATAGTGACAGGGATTTATGCAACTGTAACCAGTGAGAGTTTCATCCATGACCCCATCAGTGTCCAGTACATACAATTTATAAACCAAGTGGTGGAATGAACCTAATTATGCTTTTAGCAAGCTGTATATTTGTCTATTCTTCTATTCACAAGCTCTTTAACAAGGTTAAGTTCATGGCGGATAAGGAGTCTACTTAAGGACAACACTGGGTGTTAGGCAAAATACATTCTAGATGAGATGCCACTCCTGGGCCTCACAGTGGCGTAGTGGTTAGTATTTCCACCTCACAGGAAGAAGGTTCTGGGTTCAATTCCCATGCCCAGTGAAGGTGTTTCTGTGTGGAGTCTTACTTGTTCTCCCTGTGCTTGTGTGGGTTTGCAGATTAGGCTAATCGGATATTCTTGATTACCCCTAAGCGTGAATGTGAGTGTAAATGGTCTGAAATGGGCTCCAGCCTTCCTGCAACCCTAGTGGTCCAGAAAAAAAAATTTAATAAATTAACACACACACACACACACACACACACACATATACACAAAGAACCATATTACAAAGAATAACAGTCCAACATGCTCAAAAGAACACAAAATATCTGGCTATGCAAAAGCATAGGAATCTATTTTAGTCCTGCTCTAATCGGACATACTACATTCAGGTAACCCTATATTATGACAAACAAAAGCTAAATCACAATTTTAGTCTTGATAAACTGAGGAAGGGCTACTTGTGGGGTAGTATTTAGACTGGCAAGATGTTCAGGGTGTACCCTGCCTACACCCAGAGTCCTCTGAAACAGCCTTCAGCCTCCCTGCAATTCAAGAAGGATGAAGCAGCTCTGTGAATGAATGAATGAATGAATGAATTGAGGAAGGGTGCATCTGAAACTTCTGCTAATTGGTTGCACTGTAGAGAACATCACATTGACTTTAGACCTCCTTCCTTGATAATGTTTGATGGCTCCATAATGTCAGGTAAACCTGGCACTTAGTCACTGCATAGTTTTCACAACAATATTTGATTTTAGGTAAAAACATCAATGCTGGTTCACATTAACAAGAAAAGCAACAAAATGTATTAATTTCCACCACAAAATTCGGTTCACAGGAACAGCATCTATACTTAAAATTTAAATAAAATATTGCCATGACCAGGATATGCAGATCAAATGCCATGTTGTTGACAAGAACAAAGGCATGACACTGAGTCACACTGAAGCACGAACCTCAGCTGCCTACCATCATGAATGACTTCAGTCCTTCTCTGTCATTTCCTCACCAGATGGAGCAATCACTCACCCTGGTGTCATCTCCAGCATTAATAAATCTCAGTGTATTAAGACCCACAGGAAACCCACACAGACACGAGTAGAACACGTACAACTCCACAGAGACAAGCAAAGGACCTTCATTCAATTGATCTCTGTCCACGTTAATATCTGTGATAAAATAATCACAGGTTCATTCAGTCAGTTTTATATATATATATATATATATATATATATATATATATATATATATATATATATTTGCTTAATGAAACAGGTTCTTAAATAATTGAATATACTGTCATCTGTACAAAGTGTATGAGGACTCCCTCTTGTTGCAGGAGCATGATGAACATTTCAGCAGTAGGTTTCTCTATACAAATCAAACTGATTTGACAAAAATCTGCTTTGCTCTGCCGAACAGCTACCCAAAACCCAAACAAATTTTGAGAAAATACCAACCATATCATATCATCTGAGTACGTATGGCTGGAACTGGGTCATTGGTGTGTACTGATGTGACCACTGATCACATCATCAGGTTGTTCTGTGAAGCAGAATGTATACTGAAGCATACAGGGCTATACTTTCTGCTTGGATTCAGTCAAATGCTGCATAACTTGAAGGCACTTCACGAGACAAATTGATAACTGTACAGTCCAAAACATAAATAAAAAACCTTTTTTTTAAAGTAAGGGAATGGAATGTTCTTAAATGGGCAGTCAGAAAACTCAACAGAGCATGCTTTTTACTTACTGCAGACAAACCTGAATGCAGAAAGACTCACAAACAAGCAACTCAGCATTTGATGATATCCATGCAATCTTCAAGCAGCCATCTTTGCAAAGGATTGAAAATTATGTTTATATTTTTTATGGTCGTTTCACTTCCTAATTTTGAGCCTGTGAAAGTTACATTTTCTAAATGTAGGACAGTACAATTTTTTTTTGTTGGAAAAATGAAAACAGCAATGTAATCTAAGTACCCCAATAAAGAGTAATGGAACTTTTGGATACTTTTGGTTTACTTTTACTACAAATATGCAAATAAAGACAAGAGTATAAAAATTATGTTGTCTGTGTTGTGTCAAAAGTCCTTCTGGCTAAAAACTTGCTGTTAACACAGAGTAAGATCTTCTCCGTCTTAAGTGGCTACAACAAGTTTGGATGGTTATGAGTAGGTAACAATGGTAAAACAGATTACTGATTTTCTTTTCCTTTTTTTTAAGATAAAAATCCACCCTTAGCTCCCGAGTGGCGCATCAATAAGGTGCGCAACTATCAACCTAGAGATTGCAAGTTCGAATCCGGGTTGATGCCACAGCCATCCGTGACCGAGAGTCCATGGGAGCTAATTGGCCGAGCTCTTACGGGAGGGAAGGATGGCATGCACTCACTTCCCTGTCACTTACAGCGATCACCAGCCAATCGTGGGCGTGTGTGAGCTCATTCGTATGAGGGGGCGGATAACGCTTTCCCTCTGAGTGTGTTAGGCCGCCCCCAAATGCGCATGCGCAACAGTTCGAAAAGAGGCGGGCGGTAGCATCGCATGTCATGGAGGGGGCGTGTGCTTGCTTGCGCGCCTCCCTGGTCGGTGGTGGTCATGTGATAGGGAAGGCAAAAGTTGATGGGTTGGAACTGGAAATGACTAAATTAGGGAGAAAAATGGGAAAAAATAAAAACATTTAAAACAAAATTCACCCTTAGTCCACATGTTAACTGTGGACTAATTTCCAAAATAAATGCACGAGGAAGAACATTAGACACATGAAATATACATCACCAGTACCTAATGTTGCATGCATCATGACTGGTTAATCCTGATAAAAGCAATTGTTACACTGTTGTTACACTATTTTTACATGTCAATCACTTTTAGGAGACCCATGTCTATATCAACATCTATGTTGATGCTGTCTGGATAGTTGAAATTTATTTGTACTGTGAGTGTGCTGATAGTGTATCCTGTTTTGAATCATTCCAAAATGTAATATGTTAACTGTAATCTCTATTTATACTAAATGTACCAGTAAGATGATTACATCTTTTTCAGTGACCTTTTTTAGCATCCACTTACTCTCCAAGCCTGTACACATATGTACAATACATACAGTAGAAATTCATTCATTCGTTTATTTTCTAAGCTGCTTGTTCCTAATTAGGGTCAGGGGGAGGCTGGCGCCCATCACAGTAGAAATTTGAGTAATATGAGAACAAATCACACAATTCAGATCCACAAAAGCGTGTCTAAGTGTAATATTTTTATCTTTGGTGCTGCATAGGCACTATTAGAACAGCTCAGTTCCTATTCATTCAGTCATATATTCATTCAATCATTTGTTCATTTATGTATTTATTTAACCCCAAATCACTCCTAATGATCTAGTAATGAGCCATTTGTCACTGTCATTGTAATTAATCTGCTGGTATTTAGTAGCTAATGGAATGTTGATGTCATATTTCAGGCCCAGTGCACCTTTCATGATAAAAGAGAAGAGAAGATTTTTGCTACTTGTTTACTTTTGGGTCTGTTTTACTGTCAGTTATATGGTCATCATTTTTTATCAGACTGTCACCTTGCTATACCGACAGTGAAAAGCAACTGAGAAATATCACAGACAACATGATAGAGAATATTACAAATCATACAGTGAGTGCCTAAACTGACAAAGTATTCTTCTTTGCTTCTGCCTGCAGTAGCAGGATTAAATGGACTGTGATGATTTTTAGCAGATGACTGGAGGAATGGTATCTGTGTGGACTGAAACCTCTTTTTCAATCATAAGTGAAAATTAAGTGGAAGGATCAACAGGCGCGCCACTTCAGATGGATATTGCACTGCCGCATGCAATATTTCAAAAAGAAAAAGGTAATGCTTGCATGTCTGCAGGACTTACTGTTTGATCCTCTTTTGTGTGAAGAAGGAAAAATCTCTGAAGAGAATTAGAATTTGTGATCTTATGTACAGTGAAAATATATGGCTCGTGCAATGCTTTGTCACAAGATAAAATTGGGCTAACATTATCAGTTATGCTCATCGCTAAGCTCAACATTTATTGAATCTTAAAATCTTTGCTTCACCTATTTGAAATGTATACCATATATGATAACTAATTTGCAGAAAATGAGGGGTAAGTATTTGACAAAGCAAAATGTCCATACATTTGAGATTAATGTACTGTGTATGTATGCAGTTGTCTGCTGTTTATTGTGCATTTTCACATAATGAACTGATATAATTATCAGTACCACTTGCTGACCCACTTCAAATATCTAATTACAAATAGTGGGAGCTACATTATTATTAATAACATTAAGGGCAGTGGTGGCCCAGTGGTAGGGTGCTGGATTACTGATCCCAAGGTCAGGGGTTTAAGCCCCACTATCAACAGGATGTCACTGCTGTCCCCGCAGTGCAGACAACTGGGTTATATATTTCACTGTCTGTGGTGAGAGGCATGTAAAAGAACCATTGCTGATTTTCGACAAGAGTAGCTGCATAGCTGTCAGTGTGTTTCTGCCCTGCGATGGCCTGGCGAGTTGTCCCGGGTATACTCTGCCCTCGCCCAGAGTCGGTTGAGATGGGCACCACCCTCCCCGTGACCCTAATTAGGATTAAGCGGTTCAGAAAATGAATGAATGAATAATTAATAGTACCCTGACTAATCGTATAATAGATGCAGCAAATTAAGTAATTAATTTCTTTATACTCATTGAACATGTCTGATAAGTCAATTTCAATTTTGTTATTGAAATGGACTTGCAAAGAGCTATCAGAGCAGGGTTAAGTAAATCAAAAGAAAGCACTGTAGCACATGTGTCAAACACAAGGCCTGCAGACTCATTTCATTATTTCAAGATGGGGCCATTGAATTGACTTGGATTGAATCCAGATTCAGGTACATTTTGAAACAAGATGCCTTGACTCAGACCCAAAAGTTTTAGTTTCTGAAAGAACTTGAGTTCACCCAAGTTTTCCCCATATTCATTCATTCATTTTCGGAACCGCTTAATCCTAATTAGGGTCATGAAGAGGCTGGTGCCCATGTCAGTTGACTCTGGGTGAGGCCAGGGTACACTCTGGACAGCTCGCCAGGCCATCACAGGGCAGAAACAGATTGATGTCAATCCAATGGCCTACTCTTTACGAGCAACAGCAATGGTTTTTTTACATGCCTCTCACCACAGACAGTGAGAGACATGGCTGGCCTTTAATAACCCACTTAGCTGCACTGGGGGGACAGCAGTGATAACTTGGTGATAGTGGGGCTTGAACCCCCGACCCCAGTAAGCCTGCACCTTTTGACTGGGCCACCACTGCCCCACAATTAACATCTTAAATGATTACATAAATGCATTGCAGGATTTGTTTTTACATTATTTAGAGTATTTACAATTTTGTGTATGCAGCCAAATTATATATCCTTTAGATGCTTTTTTAATTTTAGCCACTAATAGCCAGCCATGTTTTGTCATAGCCAGTTATCTTTTCTACTATGACTGGCTAATCAGCTTGCCAGCCACTCCATGAAGCAGCCAGCCAATATCAGCTGGCTGTCCCTCAGGTCTATTCCGCACCTCTTAATCCTATTAGGGTTGTGGGAAGCTGGGGTCTATTTCAACTGACTCTGGGCAAAGGTGGGGTACACCCTGAACAGTTCGCCAATCCAATGCAGAGCCAACACACATACAACCATTCACACACACACACCTTGGGGCCACGTAGCATGTCTTTGGACTATGGGAGGAAACTAGAGGAGGATGAGGAGACACATTCAAGCACAGAGAGACTATGCAAACTCCTCATTGAAACACCCTAACCGAGCCTGGGTTGTTAATTGAAAACAAACAATTGTTCTGAAACTATTTTTTTCCCACATATAGTGGAGGCGAAACTATGCTTTGAGCTTGTTTAAAAAAAAAAATTAACTTCACTGGTTAATTTTCAGAATGAGACTGAATTTCAGCTGCATTTAATGTCACTTGCCACCCAGATTGTAGTGGAGTTACAGGGGACTAGCTGCACAAACAGTCTCCAGTTGTGCTCTTGGATGATACAAAAGGATTTCTGACATGAGAAATTTTTGTCGGGTAAGTTTCAGCATCAGCAGTCTCACAAAACAACTTAAAGTTGTGGACTAGTTTTCTAACTGTTGTGCATCCTACAACAGTAATAACATCAGTGAAATAAAGAGAAAGGCTGATTTGTACATGTAGCCTACGCTGTAGGAATGGCATAGCCACATACCACACACCGTCACGATGCAGACCACAACAAATGTGACTGGTCCATGTAGTAGCATCACATTATCTCCTACACTTTCCCAGCTGTTTCTTCTGAGTGAAAATCAGAAACGATCACAATATTGTGTTTTTAGATATTGTGCTCTATTGGGGCTATAGTTTATTATGCAATAACTGAAACATAAAGCATTTGTAAATTACTGATTGATATAACTGTGGCTTTTAATATTAATTAGACTGCAATGCTTTGAGATGCTCATATTTCTGACATGAGCAAATACTTTAGAAATATATTTTTTATGGAGAACTTACCTAGTTAACAATAAAACGCAGAACTCACATTTTTATTCAGTTCATGTGTAAAAGTAGCAAATTCTGATGTGTTTCATGTACACGGCCTCCAAAGAAAACACACTTTACATACAATGATAATTATTTGACCCTATGCGAGTGTTTATGCTGTCCCTATAATGTAAAAGGCCATATATGGGAAAGCAGTTTTGTTGAGCTGTTTCAGCTCATTCCTGTATAATATTATTTCATGTACATAGCAAGAAACAGGCTAGATCTGGCCAATTCCGCTGAACAAGACATGACAAAAAAAAAAAGCTTTACAAATTTTAAAATATTTGGAATTTCTGCAAATACAACACTCCACTGGGGTGAATGCTAAGCTAGTTATCACCACAGCCTGGACTGAAATATTATTATAAACAGCGAACAAAAATAAATAAATAACTAAATAAAACAAACAAATAAATATAATAATAATAATTATGTATAGACAAAATAGACAAATAGAAACAAAAAATACAAGAGCTAAATAAATTGTAATTATGCCAGATAAAGGTGGAAGGATTGGAAAGTTAATAATCTGACAAATAGGCCATTTATGTAGGTGGTAATTTACTAAACTTCTGAAGAGTTGAAAATACTTTAAACACAAGCACAGAAGTCTTTCTCTTAAGAAGCTGTAATACAATTAGCCTTTGACCAGCATGTGCTGTTTTCTGCACTTAATACCGAAGATGATGTGTGTTTCTACTTCACTATTCAAAAAAAGAATCAGAGATGAGAGGGATAATGTATTGGATGCACAGTCTGAGGGATTGCAGCAGGATTCTTGGCTGTTTAATGGACTAGTAGAGGATTTCTTAGTAGCATCCATGAAAGAGTTCACACAGTTCTGCAGACTTGATTAGAAAGTCAATGAAGCCGCAGTGGGTGAGGTTAAATATATTGGATCAGAGAGAATGCTGAGAAGCCCTCGTCAGGACTTTGCCATTGTTTTAGAATAGAACTGAAGGAATGTCATATACTGCAGCCAGACAAAAAAAGCAGCAACACATATCAGTCTCTGAGTATGCAGAACATAATTTACTCAATGCCTCTGAAGAAGCAAGAAACATAAAGCTAAGCACAAAGCAGAGTATCAGTAATAATGAGCAACAACAACACACACACACACACAGTAATTTCATGAGGAGCTTTGACTGACATAATTATTAGTGTTAATTAAGGTTTTAAGGTTGTTTCTAAACCTAGTATTAACCTCATTAATATATATATATATATATATATATATATATATATATATATATATATATATATATATACACACACACACACACATATA
>JAOUQZ010000049.1:11706255-11722220 GCA_028564935.1 Neosilurus hyrtlii | reverse complement strand
TGAAAGTTGTTATATTTAAGTTGCTGAAGAGCCCAGAAGATTTAATTTGCAAGTGAAAGACCTCTTTTCAAGACAAGTGGCCAACGAGGTATTAATTTGTAAATGTATTTATTTCATGTTGTATTTTCTTTCATGTTTGATATGCTGTGAGCATTTATTGATTCAGTCGCACTTTGTGTATTGTTGCCGTAGTTCTCACGATGTCACCAAGAAATGCTACAAACAAGTGTAGACAATAAACGCCCGTCTCAAAGAACCGACCTGTGTCTGTGTTGTCCTGAAGAGAGCTACATAAGTACTACACCACCACGCCAGTCATATTTTAAATCAAAATAGAAGCCAATTAAATTAAATTGTAGTTGCCTTTACACAGTCATTGTGCAGTTTGTCTTGGTGGAATCATATCTTTATATGCCATTTTCACCCTATACTTTGAGTAGGCATATTTTAAAATTCTAGAAGTGTACTTCTGTCTGAAAGCTGTGTGTCAAAAAACTACCATAATTCAGCTGTTTATTTTATGAACTATTTATAGAAGTGCTGTGATATATTTAGCTCGACATGCTGTGCTGAAGTGGTGTGGTGCATGGAAATCAAATAGGTTGTTGATGGATTTTTTTATTTAATGTAAATTTATGGACTGGTACGAAAGAAAACGGTAGGCTATATGCAGTGTGAATGCTGGTAGAGGATGGCTGATGGGGCTCTTTAGAGAAAGTCCTCTTGCACTCTAATCTGAGATGAGAGAGAAATTTCCTACTTTACTGAAGACCCTCTCAGCCAAGCAGCTCAGGAGAGAGGTCTGCAGAACTGTCCTAGTCTGACTTTTTCATTACCGCATTCACTATTCCGTGAGTCACTCACAGTCAAAGCCTAGCATAATGTTTTCTTCCATCCATACTTATGTTGGCACAACAGGCATGATCACAGTGGCAGTAGGAGTCAGCATGATAAATTCTGTGTTTTTGGTTGACCAAATTTCAAAAATAAATAGTGGCTCCATTGTAAACCTGCATTTTTCCCCATCCTCACAAGTGACAGTATATTTATCTGCCAAAGGCCAGTCATGTGGAAGGTTGGCTTTGATGTGACAACTCATGGGAGGGATGACACATGTGTATCATAATGACAGATGTTTATGAACATCATGCTCTTGATATGTTGCTGTACTACTATAAGATGTGCCAAGAAAAACAATGTACTTTCTTGTCAGCTGTGGAAAGACGAATTACTACAGTGTAAAAGCCAAATGAGAATGATAAGAAAATGGGAATTGGAACGAAATCATGTGCAGCATATCACTTTGTCTTAATTCAGCCTTGAAGAGCTTTCTGCCAACTCTGCACAGCTCCATTTACGATGCTTGTTAGTCATTTGGCACCCACTACAATGACACATTAATAAACAGAGAAACAAACAAAGCCCATAACAAATCAGCATGCGTAAGGAGAATCAGCCCACATGTATTGGCAGTCCTAGCAAACCTCCACACTCTGATTCAGACAGCAGTTTACATTCATTAGGAGCTGTCCACAGGTCGGTAGACTTGCCACAGATGACACCTGTTTCATTAATATGGTGAACAGAGCTGAGAAATAGTGCTGTCTTTGATGAGTGATGCTTCTTTGGAGTGGGCAAGGGGGAAAAAACACAGTGCTTCTGATAGATGTGAGATGGGAAAATAGAAATTCAGACAGATAAAGCATTGACAAATGTGGCGAACTGTCACAGTCTTACTCTGTCCCACCCTTTAGTAGCTAGCTTCTCAACCTTGGCCCTGGAGACCACCATGTCCTGCACATTTTCCTTGCTCCCAATAAACCGTGTACACTTAATCAACAAATGTATGTGCGGGACATTGGGCAATGGACAGCTGACACAATTACAACTCAACTGACATGGGCTCCTGACCATTAAACATTTCATTCTAAAAACAGCGGCAATAATACTGTTTCCCTTTGTTTCTCTAACAGCCTTCACTCTTCTAAGAAGGGTTTTAACTGGATTTTTAACACTTTCTTATATCTACTCATTCATTCACAAGAGCACAAGAGGATGTTCAGAGTATTTGGGGTCAAGGTTCTGTGGCCCCCATATGAGTTCTTCCACACCAGATTTTGGTCAATCATGTCTTTATGGACCTTACAACTAAAGAGGCACTGTCACAGGTTTGGATGTGGTATATTACTTTTAGCAATGGAAACTTTTTTGCTGCAGCGTACAAAGGAATTTCAAAAGCAGGGTGTTTCCAACTTTGTGGCAGCAATTCTGGCCATCACAAAAGTGTTACAATCAAGTGTCCACATACTTTTGACTATAGTGCATGCAACTGTGATTTAATTAAATCCATATATGTCTAAAATTTCTAAAGTGTTTTAAAATGTTTGAAAAATAAGAGAGTGACATTTGTTCATTCATGCTGAAAGTACACATTGGCAGGGGAAATGCCCTGAGAATGTATAGTGTTTTTATTTATTTATTTTTAGCATTTGGGGCAGCACGTTGGAGTAGTGATTAGCACATCTGCAAAAAGGCCTGTGTTCAATTCCCAGCTCAGGCATTTCTGTGAGTAGTTTGCATGTTCTCCCCCGTGCTTGCGTGGGTTTCCTCCGGATACTCAGTTTCCTTCCACAGTCCAAAAACATGCACAGTAGGCTATCTGGCTGTTCCAAATCGCCCCTAGGCGTGAGTGTGACTGTGAATGTGAATGGTTGTGTGAGTGTAGGCACCAGCCTCCCTGCGACCCTAATTAGGATTAAGCGGCATAGAAAATGAATGAATGAATATCTTTAGCGTTAGTCTGCTGTACTCTAAGTGCTACACTAACTGTACACAGTACACCAATCATTCATGCCTCTCTGTTTGCAAAATTGTGATAAAGTGATATTGTGGTCTGTGATACAGTTGTGATGTCTGTTATAATTGTGCATCATCCAGTTTCTAAGGCTCTCTTACTATTCATTACAGTAAAAGCTGGAAGCAGTATGACAAAAAACAAAAGATGCACACTACTGATTCTTGCTTTTCTAATCATCTGATAAATATGAGAAATAATACAACTAAAAGAAAGAAAATATAGAATTACTATATTTAAACCAACCTGAGACCATACTACAGTAATCAAAGATTACAGCACATACATACAAGGATTACATATAGTAAATAAAACTGGAAAAAATTATACGAAACAGATTATGAAGTGAAGAAAGATTATGATGTATTATGAGCTGTGCGTCATCAGTCTATTACAGTTATGCTGAAATGAATGGCTGGTCTGTGTGTGTGTGCTTCTCCACAAGTGCATAATAGCAGTGTGTTTGAACAGTGCTACAATTGTGCCTCGATATACACAAAAAAAGAAAGAGAGGTTCTGCACTTTAATATTTAGTTGGAGTGCCTTTAGTGTTGATTACAGTGGATAATCGCACAGCAGTGTAGTTTCATTATAGTGTTATAACTCTCCAGGATTATACTTCAGGTCCTGGATTGGGAACCTGTACATTAGTTGACCTAATGTCTGATGTGGATCACTGCTGGTTAGATATATTTGATGGTAAAACAACTTGGTAGCGTCACACAGAGACACCCAGAGGAAGACAACTAAGCATACACACTCAAATACCCATTGAAATGCCTCCACCTCACTCAGCTCCAAGTATCTCTCTAGCCTGTTAGGATCTATTAATCAGCCCATTCTCCTCCTGTCTCTCATTCCTAATCTGCTTGTCATTAATACTCCATGTACTCCAAGTAGTCATTTGAAATGAGAATAAAGAAAGGCTTTTCAAGAACCATAATCCATTTGGATACAGAGATGAAAAATAAAACACATTGTAAAAATCAAAAAGGTTCATTTTTATTTCTGTATTTAGGGAATTTAGGGTTTATCCAGAATTAATGGTGAGCAAGATATGAGACAAGTAGCTTAACATTATTCATATTTATCCATTTAAATACACTTTAGTAGCAGTAAAACCATGGATGTAGGAAGCATTTCTAGCATGTGTGTGTCTTAATGCCATTTCCTGCATTCCACTGCATTTAGCAGGTTGAAATATTGTTTTAATACCAGTTTACATTGGAACAATGAAAAAACCCAAAACAAAACATAAGCACAAAGGTGGGGTGCATTGTGGATTTGCAGTTTGAAAGTGAGCAGAGCCAAGGATGGTTCCCCTACAGGGTATACAGGGTTCTTTCTTATAACATGACACAGTGTCTCTTTTTCTTTCCATTACTCACTCTCACTCATTTGCCAAACGGCTGTATCCTCCTAGGGTCGAGGAGATGCTGTCTTATCTTAGCCAGAAATGGGCAAAAGCAGGGTACACTCTGAACAACTTGCCAGACCATTGCAGTGCCAACAGACACAAACATACACACACACACACACACAAAACAATCACACCTGCACCTAGGGACAATTTGTAACAGTCAGTTAGCCTAATGTGCTTGTCTTTGGGCTGTGGCAGGAAACTGGAGGACCCGGAGGAAACCCGCTCAAGCTCCACTCCACTCCACTTCATACAGAAACACAGAGGCTAGGACTCAACCCCAGGACCTTCTTGTTGTGAGGTGGACATGCTAATGTTCTGACAAACGTCTTTTATTTTTTAAAGCACTGACTCTATACAGCAAATAGGCTCCTGTTTTAAACAACCTTTCATGGTTTAAATCAGAGTTGAATTTAAATTAAGTGATATAGTAGGTAGCTTTGGTTTAGTATCCTCCTCAGAACTGCTTACACTGTTGGAGGAAAAGCTCACTGTTTGGCCACCAAAGGCACACTTTAACCTACCATTTCTTTTTCCTTGTGATAAAATACCTTTTGCCCATTTTGTCTGTGGAGAATAAAAAAAAAAAACAATTCTTCAGTGAAAGAATAGAAATAAGTTAGCAATAATAAAGTAAATTAGCTTTACTAGCTACCAAGACCATGATCCATGATATTGTTACCTCAGATTAATATAGAGGCTCTGAAAAATAAGGGTTTTAGCCATTGCTAAAAATTTTGAGGTGGCAGTGTCATCTTCGTCTTCATCTGCTTACTCCAAGGTTGGGCTGCAGGGGCCAGCAGCCTAAGCAGTGAGGTCCAGACATCATTCTCCCTAACCACTTCCTCCAGTTTTTCCAGTGGAGACACTGAGGCGTTCCCAAACTAGCCAAGAAACATAGTCCCTCCAGTGTGTTCTGGGTCGACCCGTGGTCTCTTCCCAGGTGGACATGCCGGAAACACCACACCGGGAAGGCATTCTAATCAAATGCCCGTGCCACCTCAACTGCCTCCTCTCAACGCGGCGGTATAGCAGCGGTTCTACTCCAAGCTCCGGGCTTCTTCCGGATGACCAAACTTCTCACCCTATCTCTAAGGGACAGCCCTGCCACCCTGTGAAGCGATCTTGTACTTTGTCATTACCCAAATGCTCGTTACTATAGGTGAGGTTAGAAACGTAAATCGACTGGTAAGTTAAGAACTTAGCCTTCCGTCCCAGCTCCCTCTTCAGCACGACAGACCAGTACAAGCTCTGCTTTACAGCAGAGGCTGCACCGATCCACCTGTGGATCTACCGCTCCATCCTTCCCTCACTCATGAACAAGACCCCGAGATACTTGAACTATCCACTTGGGGCAGGACCTTATTCCAGACCCAAAGGGTGCATTCCACACTTTTCCAGCTGAGAGCCATGGCCTTGGAGTTGAAGGTGCAGATTCTCATATAAATATTATGAACAGAACCATTGACAAAGGACAAAGTGTTACTAATGTGTTAAAAATGTTACTAATGCAGACCAGGCTCTGGCTCCGGCAATACAGAGACCAAATAGCCCATAGCAATGGGTCCGGCATACCATATTCCCAGAACACACCACAGGTGTACATGTGAACAGGTTGGGCAAACTCCTATGCCCCCTCCAGGATCCTGTACAGTGTGTAGAGCTGGTCAAGAGTTTTTCTTTCATATCAAGACTACCCTTAAAATGTTGTCTATATTCAGGATCTCATAAGTCAAACAAGCACCCACATCAGAAAGACATTTGATGTGAAACTGTAAACTACTAAATGCCAAGTCTACACATTAGATTTAGTGCTTTATCTTGAGATCACAAGCACGTAGTACAACAAGGCAGAAGACGGCCAAACCATTCAGAGAGCGGCAAGACTTTTAATAGAATTTATTACATAAGACACAACAAAGGGTTAGATCTTCTAATTAGAGGTAAAGGATAATACAAGCAATAGTTTCAGAATTCCTAAAGCCCATCCTGCTAGCACATTAAAATTCAAAGCAAAGCCAAGAGGCAGAGACATGCCAATGTTTGATGAAAGGGAAGAGAAGGAGCTGCATATTGAAGGAGAGAAAATGGTACATCAGCAGAGAATGATGTTATACTCTGTAGTAGTTTTCTTTTTCTATGTGACCTGTGCTCTTACTTCCATGTTCCTGCTCCGTTATCTAGTGCCCATTGGCAGTTATGTATCATGTCATCTTTTAGATGGCACTTGAAGGACTGTCAGATACAGCAGCTAAGTGCTTACTCATTCTATTGCTTCTGTGTTCTGTAAATGGTGCTTGACATCTGGGAGTATGACACAAAGCTTTAATGACCTTGAGAATTAACCTATCCCCTTTAGTGTAATATTCCGTAAAACAAAATCTGCCTCAAGGAGTCTGCTAATAAGCCGTGAGATACTGTAAGCTGAGAGATAACAGAAGTGCAGACTTCAAAAACTGGAGGTTGGGGCAGCCCAAAACTAGACTGGTGTATATCAGAGATGTGAGGAACTACAAGAGGTAGGTACAGTGCAATGACCAGAAATGTTTGTTTCTGCTGCTACCATAAGCCGGGACTCACGTGAGTGAAGCACCATGGTCCTGGGGAAACACTATTTACTTTTAACTCCTGTACAAACTGTATATGGGTGAAATGACAATAAAAGCTACTTCACGTGAATTATTCTGAGAGAGAGAGAGAGTAAGAAGAAAGATGCTTTTTTTTTGTATTTACCACAGAGTAACCACAAAGAAAACCACATTTCAGAAAACAAGGTAAATGCGCACACCTTAAATAAACATACCAGCAGTAAAATGTACTTGGTCTGCCTGCTAAAAGGTCATGATAGAACTTTAAGCAATAGGAAAAATCTCTATTAGGGCAGAGGATTGTAAGTGTGAGTAAA
This sequence comes from Neosilurus hyrtlii, assembly GCA_028564935.1. Classification (NCBI taxonomy): domain Eukaryota; kingdom Metazoa; phylum Chordata; class Actinopteri; order Siluriformes; family Plotosidae; genus Neosilurus; species Neosilurus hyrtlii. The sequence continues at coordinate 11,715,041 of JAOUQZ010000049.1, read as the reverse complement.
GTGGGCTGCTGAGATAATCACTGTGTTTGATTTCAGTAGCAAATTGACAAAAATCCTCCCATACTCAGAAGTAAAACATTGCATTACACAGTGAGTAACAAGCACCTAATTAATAACCTCTTCATCACTAAATGTTTCCATATCCATACCAATGATCCAGCGCATTTCAGATTCTTTCGTTGTGTTAGTTATGCTGGAGGTATGCACACATTTGTGGACAAAGACAGATAATTTTTTTTTGCTATTGAGGCCCGGCACTCAGCAAGCATGCAAAGCAATAATGGATAAAAAGGGATTAAATGAAACATACTGATACTGTCACGCCAAAGGCCAAAATGTTGGCCCAGAAGCAGATGGATGAAATCGAGCCGTTACACTTCATCCCTGCAAAGCTTTTTCCTTTTCTCAGCTGCTATACATATAGACTGTGACGTCTTCTAAAGCATTATAAGGATGACATTCCCATTTTGTGTATCATAGCATCCTGCTGTGATTTTCCAGTACATGATGAAATTCTAAACTCAAAGTTGATATCATCTGCTGTAGCTTCACATAAGAAGATATGACCTTGAGGACATAATGCACACCTTCTTGCACATTTCAGAACGTGTGCACATGTATTCAAGTATCAATACTGGGTAGACACTATTCAAATACAGAAGCAATTATTAGGGCACTTTTTCTGCCCTGTGTCCATAAACAAACAGAAAATATGAAAAAGAGAAGAAAGGTCTGGTAATATTTTGCACTACAGATCAACGCTATTGTGGTGTGCAAGTTAAAAATGTGAATCAGATATAATCAATCTGGTACATATGAAGGTTGCAGTATATGATATTTCATTCCTTTTTATTGAATAACCAGTTTATTCATGGTCAAGGTGCTAGTGAATCCACATCCAGAATCTTGGATATAAGACAGGAACGCACACTAAATGAGATACAAGTCCATTACAGGGCATAATACACACATTCAGATTTTATCACAGCAAGTTTATTTACATGGTATGTTTTTGTGAGTGGGGGAACCTGAAGAAAACCAGACATGGGCAGTAGACTGTGCTTAGCTGTGATATCATGCCACAAATAATACATATCTTAGTAATACATATGGAAAAGTACACAATAGATCATGTAAAAATAATTCCTATAGCTACGCCAACATTTTAGACAATTTGACAAGATGGTTCTCAATTCTGTTAAATAAGTCAATAAGCTGTCATAAGCAACCATTACCTCACCAGACTCATTTTCTCTCTCTCTCTCTTTCTTTTTCTCTCCACACACACACAGTTGTGTGGCAAAGTTTACAAGGTTCTTAATACTATGTACTGCCACCTTTAACATCAATCTTGTCTTTTGAGGTAGCTGTGGATGAGGCACTATATTTTCTCAGATGGGAAAGCTGCCCATTTGTCTTGAAAAAAAGCCTCCAGTTCCTCTAAATTCTTGGGCTGTCTTGCATGAACTACACGTTTGAGATCTCCTCAAAGTGGCTCAATGATATTGAGGTCAGGAGACTGAGATGGCCACAGAACCTTCACTTTGTTCTGCTGTAGCCAATGACAGGTTGACTTGATCTTGTGCTTACGATCATTTTCATGTTGGAACATCTAGGTACATCCCATGCACAGCTTCCAGTCTGATGAGTGGAAATTTTCTTTCAGTATTTTCTGATAACATGCTGCATTCATCTTGCCATCAATTTTGACCAAGCCACCTTGTTGTACCAAATGTAGCGTTTATGGTTGTGGCCATGAAGCTACATTTCAGTCTTATCACTCTAAATAACTTGATACAGATTCTTACTAAATAACAAGTTTTGAAGCTTGTCTCTGTGCTTTTTAACGTATTACAAGCGGGCTGCTTTGTGAATAGTAGCGGCTTTCTTCTTGCAACTCGACCGTGCACCCCATTTTTCTTTAAGTGCCCTCTTATCGTGCACCTTGAAATAGCCACTTTTCTTCAGAGAATTTTGTATGTCAGCTGAAGGTTTGATTATTTATGTATTTAATAACCAAACAATTTTTCCGGCAGTTGTGACTGAAACTTTTGTTGGTCTGGTTGTAGAAAAATTGTCATGGTTTCAACAAAATCCCTCATTTTCCACTTCTTAATTAGAGTCTGAACACGGCAGAATGGCATTCTCAGTTTCTCGGATATTCTTTTATATACAAGGAACTGAGAATTCCAATCAGCCGTGTTCCCCATGGCTTGGAATCCAGCAACGTCAGAGCAGCACTGGTTGAAAAATGCAGGGGACTCTCAGGAGCCCAGAAACTCACTGACTATTTATACACACACACAATGTCACAGGTGAGAATGGTTACCATTAGTAGCCATTTAAAGCTGTGTTAGCCAACTTGGGTGTATCAGGCCAAAACCTCCTGGGTATGAAAACTTTTAATTAGGGTCATTTGTCTAATTTCTGTTAACATTATGATTTAAAAAGAGTAAGCATGGATGTTTGATAATATTTGGCCAAAACAAAAATCACAAATTCTGACACGGTATGCAAACTTTTGTGAACAACTGTGTATAGAAAGAAGTTATTAATATTAACCTTTCATCTTTAGAGTTATAGCTGGAGCTACTCTCTAAATTGTACTGTTATACAAAATAATGCACATCTCTTGAATCAGATTCAACTGCACTATGGTAGAAATATCCAAATATATTCATTACAACTACATTCATTTGTCTATTAATTTTTTTATACCACTTTTCCATTACAGAGGAAGCTGGAGCCAATCCAGAATCAGAAAACTTTAATTATCGTGGAGGAAAATGTGTGCACACAATGCAAATTCTGTTTCTGATGAATCCCAGCAGGCTGTGATGTCGGGTACGCTTTGAACAGTTCTCTAGTCTACTGCAGGGCCACCACAGACACAATCAACCATTCACACTGACATTCACATCTATGTACAATTTAGAGAATCCAGTTGACCTAACATGCATGTCTTTGGACGGTGCAAGGAAACCAGAGTACCTAGTGGAACCTGGAAAGTAAAAGGGCTAACTGTTGGGCCATTACACATTTAGCCTTCAACTAAAATAGACAAAATCAATGATATGCTGCAAGTGCAACCACTGTTACTGTACAGCTGCAGGCTGAAATATTGTGCTGACATCCACTAAAGCTGTACTGTAAATTCAATGTTTTCATTATTTCTAATATACTGTGTGAGAACAGAGGAAATTTTAGTGTGTCTAGTAGGGGCATTGCCTTCCTTCGCTATGAGATTAAAGGCTGAAGAGTGCTACTGCAGGAAATTGCTTTACAAGCCAGCTCTGACTAAGAAACATGATCCTGTCCAGTATCATCACAGCTGCTCTAGATTTTCAGGCCTCTTGTTGCAGTCAAGCCTGATATGTCTAAATAGGTAGACAAACCAAACTGCACAATAGTACATCTGTAACTGGACAACCCTTGGCATTTGATTATGGGGCAATTGGTTCCAGCTAGACAACAAGTGACAGATCGGATGAGACAACAGTACCTGGAGCCTTGATACTAGTACAGTGTATAAAAAATGTCAACACACTCCTTGTAGAAAAATTAATAAATAAATAAACTGTGGTAAATCATGTCAGTTTTTTTCTTTAATGTGATATAGCAAAATGGAAATGTTTTAAGTAACCTGGTTGCAAAAGTTGGATCCATCTGACAAAAAGATGAAAGAAAGTCATGGACTGTAAAGCGCTTACAAAGCATGTATTTTTAATGTCACCACTGAAAGGTATACACCAGGGGAGGGGTAGGAAGGACTTCGAAAACAGTAGGGTTTTCATGGAACATTGTGAGAGCAACCATAGTAGGGGAAACTATGCTAACACTATTGAGATAGTCCATGAAATAAATAGCCATAAGACCAATGGCAAAATACATGAACAGCAGGAAAATCTTCTTCACAAGTGTTAGATAGGGTGTGGAGACAGAAGCCCAACCAACCAATTGGACCAACCTCTGATCTTTATTTTAAAAAGATGTATCCTGCAAAAACAAGACATCTTTCACCCAAACATCACCACCAAGGTGATGGTAGCATCAAGTTATGGTGCTGATCCTCTTCAGCTGGGAATGGTTGGATTTACACAAAATACAGGGAATCATGAATAGTTCCAAATGCTCATCTGTTTTTGCACAAAAACTGCAGGCCTCTTTTAGACAGCTGAAATTGAGTAAAACATTCCTTCGGCACATAACGACAAATCACAAATCCAAGTTAATACTGGAATGGCTTCAGAAGAAGATCAGCAATTTGGAATGACCCAGACAGAACCCAGATATAAATTCTGTTGAAAACCTGGGAAATGACTTGAAGAGGGCTGTGCATAGGAGACCCCGTCAGAATTTAATAGATCTTTGGAACATTTTTGCAGGGGGCAGTGGCCACATAAAACTGCCGAATCAAGATTAGACTTATAGACATAAAGATGAAGTGCTGCATTGCAAGAAAACAGTGCTTTTAAAAATATAATTTAAAAGTTGTGCACTGCAAAACCTTAAAAAATCCCTGCAAAAATCATAGCAAGCAAAAATATCTTAATTATAATCAAACTTATAATATACTTACAATTTACAAAATAAGATTATTTTTAATATCCCCTTTTATAGTAACCCCTTAGCCAGGACGCATCAAGCGCACGAAGGACGTAAACCATCCCCCATACAAACAGTTTCGGACAATCAACATTTTATAAGCCACCCTACGCACAGGATTAGGTCATAGGGAGTGCCTATGCAAAATTTCAGAAAGCAATCATGCATATAAGCTGAGCAATGACCCAGACAAACGTTATATGTTCAAGGTCACACAGTGCAAGTCAGCTACCCCACACACTGGTTTAGGTCATAGGGAGTGCCTATGCAAAAGTTCAGAAAGCTGGCATTGCATGAACCGAGCAATGGCCCGGACAAACTTACTGTCACGTCGCCTGCCCACCGGCTCACGCGGCCGCTAAGCCAACGACAATACCCCTCCAGCCATAATCAGCTGAGGGGTTAAAAAGTATACTATTACTATTTCCTTGGCAAAGGTAATAAACTTATATTTGATTTTTGGCAACCTTACAATAGGATATACTAGATAAATTTGACTGGCACATTTGTTTTGAGGTTGGAGATTGAGAAGAATCGTTTGCAAATAAAAAGGTTTATTTAACAGATGAATGTTGACAGATGATCCAGAAGAAAAGTTGAGTAAACAGGCACAGGTCAGTCAATGTAGCAAACAACGTAGTAAAACCAATTCAGTAGCAGGCAGATGTCTATGAAAGAGGCAGAGTATATACATGTAAATCAAATATCACAGGCTAGGCAAGTAACCAGCAACACTAAGCATTTCAAACATCCCAATATTGTTTGACCTTACAACTTTTACAGAGGTTTGTAGCTATAGTATTGTAGTAGTAGTATCTAAACTAATATATGCTCCAGTTACTGCAGGCTTAATCGTAATTTAAAAAAAAACTTTAGTGGGACAAATATTCTCTTATTTCATTCATACAGGCTACTTATTGCCAATGCAACCTTTTTCCCCACCTCATAATTGCACACTTGTTTCAGCTTCTAAGAATTCTAATTATCAGTCTGTTCATTTAGATTTATTCACAGAACCCACCTAAGCCTAATTTATGCTGCCATTTGCATCTTTTTTTCACTCCTCTCTGTACTTCAGGTAATAGGCACTTGGAAAAAAAATCAGGAGACCTGGATTCATATTTATTTACCAATTTGTAATACTGCATGGTAATTAATAATTTAAATAATTGAAAGAATGTACAGTACAAAATGAAGGACTCATGAATACTGCTTTTCATATCACTTTATTCACAATAATACTCTTCTTTAACAGGATTTGATATTGTTTTTTAGACCTGGACCTATTAATAACATGATCACAATATTCTTTAGATTCAGAATGCAAAGCATTTTGCTTCTGTATACTGTTCTTAACCTTGTGGAATTTATATTCATTATTGTCTTTTGTAACTCACTAATCTCACTCACATATTTGCCAAACCGCTTAATCCTACAGGGGTCGCGGAGAGGCCAGAGTCTATCTCAGTAGACACTGGGTGAAGGCTGTGCCAACACACACACACACACACACACACACACACACACACACACACACACACACACAGAGCTATTCACTTCCAAAACCAAGGCAAACAGGAAGAGCCAATAGGCCTAATGTGCTTGTCTTTGGACTGTGGGAATAATCTAGAGTACCCGGAGGAAACCCATGAAAGCATGGGGAGAACATGCAAACTCCACGCAGAAACGCCTAAGCCCCGAACTCAAACCAAGGACCTTATTGCTGTGAAGCAGATGTGCTAACCACTACACCTCCATACCGTTCCCAGTTATAACTATGAATACAAATTACACTGTGGAGAGCACTACTGTCATGTAAAGCATGAACACGTCAATTGTTGATCTAAACATTCGGGAATGTGTAAACAACCCTCTTGTAAAATCTACAAAGGCACATTACAATTTTTTTGTTTCCTGTTTTCAGAAAGCATCTTGACATTCACTATGTTGTCTGGGGAGGAGAATGCTTTGTTTCTGTGAAATTAATTATGTTGTTATCTCAGCACTATGTGTCTTGGGAAAAAAACATTTGTTATCTTGTTGACAACAACAAATAACTGAATATCACAAGAAAACAATTATAATTGACTCATTATTGTGGGTGGGAAAAAAAACCTGTGTGTGCATGAAGTGGTCTCCTAGATTTATTTATTTATTGATCTATTAATTAATTTATTCGTTATAAATTTAATATTATTAATTACATTTAAATAAATAAAAAATTCATTTCTTTATTTAATTGCAAAATGGCTAGGTAGTTGGAAAGGTCAGGCAGGAAAATTATCAAACTTAAAACAAGCATAAACTATATAAAAAGACTGGCAACAAAACAGTAATCAGAGTACTCTCAGACACAATAATGGAGCAAGATGCAAAATAACAATGAGAGTCCAGGGCTGTGTTCACTTACTCGGTATGTGCATTACGTACAACACTTACTACTGTGTGCATTATGTACAACACTTAATGAGGATAAGGGCAGACAGCTTGATACATTTTGGACGATAACAGTACGTTACAATGATTATATAATTATGTACTATATTATTTTGAAGTAGACTGCTATGTTTAAGTAAATTGTAATTAACATTGTAATTAACATATTTTTTCACAATGTTGAAATAAAAATGAAATACATACGTTTAACACCTTGCATCCCACATCACGGGCTAAGTCAACCAATGTAGCTAATCTTCTGTATACTGCATTTCGGTTTGCTGGTCCCGATTTTGTAGTGCACTACAGAGTGAATTTAAATAGCACTAGAAAGTGGCTAAATCAATATATACTGGACTACGAATTGGGTGAATGGGTTTTCTGAACACAGCAGAGGATATTTAAAGGAACCAGGGTTACTGCAAACAAGTGAGTATCATTATTTAATTAGGTGACTGAATGTGGATAGATAATTGAATGTAGGTAATATGATGATCATTTTAGGGAGATTAATGAACAATTTAGTCTGAATTTTGGGGTTGCAAAACAGTTTCTATTTTCGGAAGTGTTACGGTGAGTAATGTCTAGACAAAGATATCATCAACATGATTGGATTTTTATCTTAATTGATACTATATTGTCTCCTAAAATAATAAATGCTGGATTTGTGCCACTTCAGTCCTGTAATGTGTGTATAGCCTCAGGTCCCTAGAGCTCAAATATTGAACTAAAACACTCAATGAGCTGTGGTGTATGTGCGGTATGGTTCGCTCTGCTCTACACATCAATTAACCGGTAAAAAAAAAAACAAGACAATGACAGAAATCCATTCTCTGAACTCTATACTCACCTCATACAATTCCTCCCAATGGTCACATGATATATCAAGCACTCTCTCTTAAATTGCAAGAATAATCAAATATTTAAACGCATTAATTCTGACCTCAGCTAGAGCAATACTCATTTAAACTCACTGACCACTAGTGGAATACCATTCCCTTTTCTCCCAGTACAGCCATGAATTATTACTGCATGGATTGCACAAGTGATGGAAAATTTCCTTTAGAATTCTGTACTATGGTAATGCGATTGCTGCATGTACAGTAATTGCTGCATATTTGTCACCTACACATGCATGACACAAATATGCTTCCACTCTACCACAGGCACTCTATTGGATTTAGATAAATAGTGATTAGAGAGACCACTAACACACTGAACTCACAAAATTCTGAGCTTGCCATTTGCACGGTGCAGCAGAAATTAGACCAAGTGACATTTTTCCAATATGCAGCTGTCCAATTTAGATGAACATGTATCCACTGTAGCAATTTCTGTTCTTGGCTAACAGGAAGAGGATGCAATGTGGTCTTCAGATATAGTCCATCCAGCTCAAGCTGCATTCTGAAATGCTTTTGTATTTACCATGGCTGTATAGAAAGGGTGATTTGAGTCACCATAACCTTCATCTTAAACCAATATGGCTACTCCATAGCAGCTTAAAAGTCACTTAGCCTTAGCAACCTGTTTGAGGTATTACACTGCATAGGTTTTGTCCAAATCACAATATTGAAAGTGCCCTCATCAAAGTTACAAATGACCTTCTGGTTGCACCTGGCCTGGGGCTGCTCTGTGAATCCTGTGGTCGGTCCTGGTGTGCTGATGCTAGCTGGAGTTCTCATCATCTTGGAAGCCCCTCGCTCCTACTGATGAAGATCCATATGAGCTTGATGACTTTTCGCTGC
>JAOUQZ010000049.1:11693470-11704702 GCA_028564935.1 Neosilurus hyrtlii | reverse complement strand
CACTTGTTTTGGAACAGCCATTTAGCTCAATGCGCATGTTTTTGGACTATGGGAGGAAACCAGAGTACCCGGAGGTAACAAGCACAGGGAGAACATGCAATCTCCAAATTCCTAGGACTTGAATCCATGACCTTCTTGCTATGAAGTGGACATATATGAAGTGATCCTATTCGTCCATTTTTGAGGTCTAAATGTTTACTAGTGAAAATTTAAAACAAAAAAAAAAAAAGCTAAATAAATACATAAATAAACGTTCAGTATTGTATTAGAATCCTATAACCTGCAACTGCAAAATGGCTATACACGGTAACCCTGCTGGGCAAACAACCATGTCAAATTAACCGCTTGTTTTTGCCACTGACTGGCTGATGTTATTATAATTGTCTTACAACATGGAAAGGATCCCTACTGAGATACACCTGTGTCGGTTCAGCTCAGTATTTGTGAAGAAACTAAAGAAAATCTTTTGTACACTTACTGTTTCATCATTCTATCATGGGTAGCACCCCATGGCAAAACATGCAGGATTTGTAACAAAGTCTACTCTGAAAGCTATGAAGGATTTTTGTCATACTTTGGAAACAGACCACCTCACAAATTCTGTGTGGCATCTCCATTTGTAAACATTAGAAAACATCCCATGTCTGATAACTGACTACTTGCTCTAAATGGGTGCTATGTACATCAGAGACTGGAAGAAAAGACAACTTATACAACAGATTCACATTTGTTTCTTAATTTTCTTTGTATTTTATCAGGTAAACTGATACATGTCTATCACTGTAGGGATAAGTTTCATGTTATCAGACATGTACTGTATAATAACATTTCAACTCTGGCAGAGTTGAAAACATGTGGTTTACCCTAATGCAGTTTGTCCTACAGGGATTATTTGTCCTAATAAAAATGTGGACCAAAAATGGGAGCCCAGGTCAAACACCTATGAGGTTTCCTTTAATTCAGGTTGAGATTTAGAGACTGTGAAAGTTACTGTATATCTTCAATTTATATAATTTTCCTACTCATGAAGCCATTCAGTAAGCCCTTATGTCTTGTAGATAGGGACACATTCATCATGGAAGAAACGACTCTTTTTGATACAGAAATCTCAGGATCAAGGTGATCACTCAGAATACCTTGGATTCTCAGTGACGAATCCCAAGTGTGTGCAAACATGAAATTCTCCCTACTGCAGCTTTCCTTTAAATTTGTCACCTTTTTCTACTAGATGTATTGATTTAAATGAAGGCTTGTCTATATCCCCATGCATGCATAGATAGATAGATAGATAGATAGATAGATAGATAGATAGATAGATAGATAGATAGATGGATAGACCTATAAAGATCAGCCAGTAGAGCTTATAATTACACTTCTGTGTATGACAAACTCATAACAATCATTACAAGAGTGAGTAATATGACTAATACCCTTTAATAATAAAATAAACTCTAAACCGAAAGAAAAAAAAGATATTAAATGCTATGTTAAGGGCATAAGGACAAATCCAATAGTGAACGTGTTTAACATTAATATACTGATTTGCAGGGACCATTTACAGGGTTATCAGACTGTACAGGAAATCATGGCCTTGGACTGGCACATGTACTTTGGCAATGTTACAGCGGGGGCTGGTGTATAGTGAACTGAGTGAATTTTAGACAGCAATTGGGCTCAAAGCAGTATATCTAATCTGGCAAGCCAGCCACATTATCATTCAACATCAGCACTCCTGAGTCCTACTTGGAGCGTAACATTACTTTCTCATGGTGATGTCTCATGGTGATGTAATAAAATGTTTTGCATGTCTTCTCTATTCAGAGTGGGTGATATGAGAAGAAAAAAAAAGTCATATCACAATCCACAATTTGCATCACGTTACTGAGGAATGCACAAGCTCCAGCTGATGACTAGTGTTATGAAACTGTGGTGTTATTTTAAATGACATGCAAGTTGAGTTTAATACCAATTTCATTCAATATCTACAAAAAAGTGTGTGTGCGTGTGTGTGCAAAATGTTTAAATATCTATCATAACAACAATAAATACAAACATCTGCTTCCATCAGCTTTTTCCAATCTGTGTGCAGTATCCACAATATCTTAGAAAAGTGTATTATGATATAACTTTGCACAATCTCGCTCGTCCTATTGACTGCTCCTGTTATCTTCATGATTTTTAATAAAGCAACCAGATGTTAGGAAGTAACATGGGATCATTGTAGTCACTGTTGCTGGCTTGGCTATTTTCCCCCCATTGTTGTTGCTGTCTCGGTGTACAACCATTTACAGTGGATCTATTTCGGTCTCAGTTGGAGATGTTAAACACCAACTTCGGGTGGCGGGGGGGGGGGGGGGGGGGTGCTTTACACGCGAACGTGTTGCGGCGCGTACGCGTAGACGCACAATGCCTTGCGCGTGCACGTTACCAAATTCAACAAGTACACACGTATTTCTACTGTAACTGGATATTTTCAATATTTTAAACTTGGCTAGAAATTGTTGGGATGCTTTCTGTATTTCACAGGGAAAGGAAAGTCTAATTGTTGCACCATGCATTTAATCCCCCTTTTCAACTGGGCAAGATAGATAGATGGATAGAAAGATAGATAGATAGATAGATAGATAGATAGATAGATAGATAGATAGACAGATGAATAGACAGATGGATGGACGGATAGACAGATGGATGGACGGATAGACAGACAGACAGACAGATAGATAGATAGATAGATAGATAGATAGATAGATAGATAGATAGATAGATAGATAGATAGATAGATAGATAGACATATTACTAAGTATTATTCTCACTGTGTATTACTGTGGAGGGGAAGTGAATGACTTTTTTTTTACTATATGCTCTTTACACCAACTTCTTCTCCATGTTGCATCCTGTACACTCTTATTTATGACCTGAATAAATAAGCAGCTTATAACTGACAATGTGTGTTTATTTTTGTTGTTATCTTTTAATTACATTTTCACTCCGGGCTCCTAAATATCAGAAGAGTGTGTGAAAAGATTTCGTCTTACCTGTGTTACTGCTTTCTTTCCCCCTCGGACTGCTTGTCCTCACTGGGAAGAGATGCTGGTTATCCTGGAGAAGGCTCTTTCTTTCTGCCGATGATGTGGAGCTGGGGATCTTTACGCGCAACACGGCGCTCGTGTCCAAACAGATCAAGCACTGAGTGAATGAATGGATGGATGAATGAATGATGAAATAGATGAATGACACAACGTCACTGCCAGATGTGAACTATTCGGGAAGGGCACTTAAAAAAATCGAAAGCATAAAAATAAGAAAATACTCTTGTTTTCCTTCTATATCCGTAAAATAAAGGCGGTGTGAAGCAAACGTGTGCTGTGAGAGCAAATCCCAGGTAGAAATACGCCACTTGTCCTTTCTGTGTCCAACAAAGTCCAGATCATTTGTTTGCGACCTGAAACCTGCCAGGCTCCGGATTCTGGCTTTTGGACGCGAGCTGTGTTCTCCTCCTCCACGGCTTCAAGAGCAGCATCTTAAGAGCAGCTCACTGCTTGACGCTTGTTTGTGTGAGACTCAAACCTCTCCCACTCAGCATCACCTACACATCTTCGGCATTTGATTGTGGTTTGCAGCAAGACCAACATTTGGAAGAGGGTCCAGCTGGCGTGACGTGAAGCTGCGAGGCTGCGTAAATGTGCTCGCAGTAAGCAGCCGGGGGCTCCGCGTGTGCCCGCGTCGGTGCGCGCGCGCGAGTATGTGCGTGTGTGTGTGTGTGTGTGTGTGCGTGTGTGTGTGTGTGTGAGCAAGACAGCCCAGCACTTTTTTATACACTGCCATATACGCTAGAGCCTTAACCGATTTGTTAGACCTGACGGTGTAGCTCGCTAAGGGATCACAAGACCGCATAAAGGGAAACAACGCCTTACTGTCACTTTTATAACAATGTGAACCAGGTAACAATTTGGCTCTCCTGGAAATGATTCTGACCAGCTGCTAGGATTTAAGCTGAGCTGCCCTGCTGAAAAATCCAGTGTGGCATGAGTGTGGTACACAGCCCTGCCAAAAAACATTGCACAATGTAATATTTTGTTGAATCACCTTTAGCTTTGATTACAGTGCACAATCACCATGGCATTGTTGCTCTAGTTGGTCAGGTCGAGGCTCAGCAACATTATGTGGCAATAAAATGAAGCCAGTTGACCACCTGAATGTACAGATTGACACCCCACACAAACACACACACACACACACACTGATGGCTTGGATATAAAATTGAAATAGCGAAAGAATGGTTCAGGGAACATGAGGAATCATTTTCACATATGTACCGGCACCACAGTCCCACACTCATTAATCGAAGATCGGTGAAAAATAATCCCGATGGAAATATCCGAATGGAAATAAATATTGTGATGTTGCTTAAGTTATATACAATGCCATGTCAATTACATTTTGTAATCTAAGCTAAAGGTGATCCAACAAAATATGAGAGTGTAGGCCAATCCTCTGCATAAGCAAACAATGCATCTGCGTAGGGACCCTGTCATCACCAGAGGGCCCTCAAGAGCACCTGATATGAGAGAGCCCACTTTATTTATTTATTTATTTTGTAACATATAACACAATAATGGGTTTGCTAGCAGGTACTATTGGTTTAATCAGTTCTTGTTGCCTCCATCAAAGAAAGTGTCACATTCATGTGCATGCACACTATAACAGACATTAACTATACGCAAGCATTTACTATAGTAAATAGTATTGGCAGTGCTGAGGTAGTGAAGGGCCCCCAAAATTCAATTCTTATTAGGACCCAATAAATGCTTAGGCCAGCCCAGAGTAGCAAAAAACAATGACTTCCTAGCAAGCCTTACAACTTGACCAGCTGTAGCTCTGTATTAACATCTAGTAGCTGATCAGACTTAAAGTTGGCTTTATGTGATTTTCCGCCCAATTTTGCTGTCTCACATAAACACTGCAAATCATAAGAGAATTGTTTGATTGAGAGCTGTAATCTTAGACAGTATACATTTCCATCCTCGGCACCTTGGAATGTGACAACATTTGGGCCTCGTTAACAAACTATACATACAAAGAAATTTATTACTAAATCTCACATGTGCACATTTCAGGACGATTCTCACATTGATTGATATTATTGGGATTTGTTCTTAGCTTCACACAAAATTTACCAACATGAAAAAGCACCACAGAGCTATAAACCATATTTTTAACCATAAAACAAATTCTCATTATGTAACAAAGCATCACACAAATAACTAACACTTCATGACGTATCAGTTATGCTTATTGGAAACCATGGTTAATTTAGTAAGTAATAATGCCATTTACAGGGTGATCATTGACCAATATTTTCAAGACTGGAACAATTGCATATTCACTCTAAGTAGAATAATTTACAGCTCATACACTTTGGAGAAAAAATATCTTTGAAGCCCAGACAAATATATTGAGTGAGTGCAACAAATATCATTTATGATGGTTTTAGCTGCCAGGAACTGTTCTCATGTTCTCACCAGTGCAACACCAGTAACTGCAAACACATACCCAATGCTCAAAACACGTGTTCAGGTACTGCCTGCCTTGGACCTTTTGGAAACGGGAACATTTCAGAGGGAGCTCGGAAAACAGGTGGGTATATTACAAGCTTCTATTACCCTCCTGTGAATCCCTGAGTGTATAAATCTACTGGCCAAACAGTATATTCATTTCCCTTATACTGAACACCAGCAGCCTCCAAACATGGAGATTTTATTCATGTGTACCCTCTCCCAATGCATTTCCATACCTCAACTGTAAGCAGTACTACTCAATAAATATCCAACTCATCTGTGACTTTCAGAACCATCTGTTAAATTTGCTCTCCCATTTTCCAGGAGATGCACCTATATATTATACAGAACAGTTCAGTGGGAATGAGCTTGGAACAAGGAGCAGCTGGAGATGCATGGCTCATTGGTAAGCATCTTTGTGTTATTTTAACTTCCAACAAAAATACAGTCTTTTTTCTTACAATGATGTTGTGTTGGAGATTGGGGATATATGCTGTATGTGTTTGGGTACAGTATGTCAATTTAATACAATACTGACATATATTTAATACAGTATATTACAAAATACAACCAGTGGTAAACTGCTGTACACACCAGAGACGGTGTGTATAGGACAGCAGTTGCAATTGCCAGCATCTCACCTTTGTGTTTGGCAATGTTTTTCTTAGCCTCTGATTTCAGGTCAAATCACTTTTCTATTATTCTTTAGTGGTGCACCTCTTTCCTGAAACCACATTCACTGCACTACTTAGCATACCAGGCTTTACTCTGATCTGTGGCCTTATCCACTATTCACACTACTGAATATAATATCTAGACTGGAATTTACCTCCTGCAGCAGCACTTCTAATTCAGAGGAAGTAAAATTCCTTCTCCTTTAATATTCCGTTGTTTCCGTCACCATGGATATTTGTTTGCTTATGCCCCTATGTCCCTTTATGGAGACTAAGGGGGCGTTTTCCTATATTAATTAGAGCAAGTGGCATGCACATTCAATTTTACGAAGATAATGGTATTCACTGGGCTAAGAATACAGCTGCAAACAAATCCAAGGTTTTTCTGCTGAATTGTCTTAACAAAAAATTAAAGAAAAAACTTAAGAAGATAATGATAAATGATTCCCAATGTTATTGAAGTATTCACAAGGTTATGTTGATGTAAAATGTCATGTAAGTCAGAAACAGCAACAAAAACAGTGGCAGCAATGATAAAATGTAAATGAAGGATGATAATGGACAATAAATATCTTCATTACTTTGAGCTTACTTTGAAAAACAAAGTTTTGTTTACTTCAGCACACAAACCTTTGATGACATGATCAAACCTTTGATGACATGATCAGAACTTTTTTTTTCTGATGGGTTTGTCGTTAGAGGATTTTTAACCACATAATTTGACATGGCAATCAAGTTACACATTGTGTTATGGAATTCATCCAGAATTCTATTGGGATCATCTGATACAGTTTAGCAAGCATTAATCTTAAAATATATATGGGGTCTGCTAAAGTGAATCATGCCTCACAAAAAAAATCTAACAAGATGTTAGATCAAGAATTGCTGGAAAGGGTTAAAAACAATCTCAAATAATTTAGATGTTCATCAGTCTACATTTAAAAAAAAAAGAGAGAGATGATTTAGTGCTGTGGTTTATCTTCCTAGAAGTGGGCATCCAGCCAAGATTACTCCAAAGGGTCAATGCAGAATTATCAATGTAGTAAATAGGACACACACTGCTGTGTGCCTGAAGTTTGTACATGAGCACTATGACACTCTGCAGTACTACTGAAAAAAATGGTGTGTGAACTGATGAAACAAAGGTTGAATTACAAGCATAAACAAACAAAAACAGCACATGAAAATATCATCTCAGTGATGAAGTACGGAGGAGTAGGGGGAGCATTTTTGTGCTTCCTTGTTGCTGCAGGGTCTGAAGAGCCAGCCATCAAGGAATGGAAAATAAATTCCCAAGTGTATGAAGGTATTCTACAGGATAATTACAGATTGGCTGTACAACAGCTGAAGCCCAGTAGAGTCTGGGTGATGCAGCAGGACAATGACCCTTAACATCAAAAAGAATCTTCAACAGAATGGCATAAATATAAAAATCCATCTGTTTGAGCTGTCCCAGACGGAGCCCAAACCTTAACCCAATAAATCTATAAGGAAAAATTATCCAAAGTTCCTCCTGAAGATGCTGGTCTTATTCACAGCCATGTGAAACATTTGTTTGAGGTTATTGTTGCCGAACAAGGTATGACCTCTTATTAATTCCAAGAGTTGAATTACTTTTGCCAGTAGCACTGTAAATATTAATTTAATTTCCCTAACTGCTATAGCCTTTATTACGGTCACAGGCAGGCTGCAGCCCATCTGAGTCAACTCTGAGCAAAGGTAAAGTAAACCCGAAAATTCTCACCAGACTATCGCAGGGACAATACTTACAAACATTCACAATCTTGGGAAATTTAGAATCTTCAGTTAGCCTAATGTACATGTCTTTGGACTGTGGGAGTTAATCGCACATGGAGAAAAACAATGCAAGCACAGAAAGAACATGCAAGCTCTACACAGAAATGACCTCACCGGGTACGTGGCTCAAACTCAAGACCCTCTTGCTGTGAGGTGAAAGTGCTAACCACTACACTACTGTGCCTTTTCAATAAAAACATGGAAGGTTATATGTGTGTTATTAGTTAAATTACATTGCATTTGTTCATTATTATAAGTCAGATGAATATCAAGCCATATTAAAAAGAAAATATTTTCATATATGTATGTAATTCAAAAGGCTTTATTATTACTTTTTCTATCAGTAGCACAGTATGGTGGCTTGTAGTTTAGCATGTGTTGCTTACAGCAAGAAGGCCCTGGGTTTGAGTCCTGGGTTCAACGAGTGTGATTCTGTAGAGTTTGCATGTTCGCCTTGTGTTTTCTTGAGTTTTTTCTGGGAACTCCAGTTTCTTCCCACAGTCCAAAGACATGCACATTAGGCTAATTGGCTGTTCCAAATTGCCCCCCGGTGGGAGTGTGAATGGTTGTGTGTGAGTTGGCTCAGTGATGGACTGGCAAGCTGTTCAGGACCATAGAGGAATAAGCAGTTCAGCAAACTGGATATATAACAGTACCATATTTATATAATCTATAGTTAGGTTATGATATGTTAGAGTTAAGTAAAACTGGAGAAAATGAAAGTAAATATTAAATTAAAAGAATTGAGCAAGTTTTTTTCTGTGTGATTTATACTGTACATTTTAACATGAAACAGTTACAGAGAAGGGGATCCCCATTAACACTGGTCTCCTGATTAATTTTCCATAGTTTCCATTATTGGATTCTAACAAGGTTTGAATACAATTTAGGATGTGACACAACTGTTGATGATATTTCTTTCAGCAAACTTCCTGCTTGGAGTTTAGTTTGCTACATATGCACTCACTTAGTCATTTGCCAAACCGCTTAATGTTATTAGGGTCAAAGGAGGATGAAACCTAACTCAGCTGACACTGGGTGAAGGTGGGGTACCCGAACAGCTCACCAGACCATCGCAAGGCCAGCACATGCATAACTATTCACAACTATGGGCAATTTGGAACATCCAATTAGCCTGATGTGCATGTATTTGAAATGTGGGAAGAAACTGGAGTACCTGAAGGAAACCCACACAAGCATGGGGAAACATGTAAACTCCACACCGTAACACCCTTGCTGAGCCTGAGACTCACACCCACTATGTACTAATCATTACACCATCATGCCACCCCACATGCACTCAGTGACTGGTAATTAGAAGCACAAAATGATCTACACAAATATGTTTGAGTGTAGATTCATTAGTGTGGATGTCACTGTCAGCTGGATTTAGGTGGAGGTTCTCTGTGGGACAAAGAATTATTCATTTACTCTGCTCATAACTCGCTGGCATCATGTAGCACACAGGGCATTCAATTCTTCATTTTCCCAACAGGCATGAGTAATCACAGTCTGCACTCATTAACAAAGGCACATAAAGACGGGTGGCAGATTAAAGAAAAAAATATATTTATATCCACACTAACTGTGAGTTTTTCACTGAGAGAATTTTTCATTCATATAATTATCGAATTGCCCAATCATGTGGCAGCAGATATGGACCAGTAGCTTTGGCTAATGTTCATCCCTCAGAATAAGAAAATAAAAAGTGATTTCAGTGATTAGATTTTTTTGGTGCAGGATGGGCTAATTCTTGCATTTCTATAACTGCTGCTGGATTTCTATATCTTCTGGGATTTTCTTTCTCAGTAGTCTCTAGAGATTATTTAGAAGAGTGCAATAAAAAAAGTGAAGAGATCTGCAAATGGAAATACTTGTGCTGATCAAGTCATTCAATCAGATAACCACTATGTGAGCTGAAAAACATAACAATACAATAGGATACACAACAGGTTAAACCTTAAGGTGGATGAGTGACAATAACAAAAGACCACCTTGATTTCCAATTTACTGGGACATGTCATCCTCAGAGATTTACACACTGCTTCTGGTTTCTTCTAAGACACGTGCATAGTAAAGTCAGACCAGGCTGGTGCAGGTGGTGTAATAATGTGGGGTATGTTTTCTTCCCCCTTGGGTCTGTTTATACAAATCACTCATCACTTGAATGTGACAACAAATGAATATTCTTGCTGACCATGTAAATCCCTTTACATTTTTTTCATTGTTTTTTTCCTTTACATTGAATCATTTAGTCTATAACACGATAATGTAATCTCAGTGACTTGAATTTTTTATTTACCTCATGTTAACAATAATTTATTTAGTGGCCTTCCCAGTTACTGGATCTGAATCCAGATGAACTCCTTTAAGATGTGATAGAACTGAGGGACTGCAGCATGAAAGTGCACCTAAGAGATCTACAGGAATTCTGTGATCCATTCATATCAACATGGATCAGAATCTTAAAAGAATGTTTCCACCATATTGTGTAATCCATGTCACAAAGAATTGTACATAGCCTTGCACCACTCTAACATGTCTCTGCTTGCATTTGATTGATGTACTTTTTACATCACTTGGAATAAAAGTGCCTGAAATATAAAGATACACATGGGTGAGCTATTACCTAAAGTCAGAGAGGATTGGCTGCAGTTTCTCCATGCAACCCTGATGCATAAGTGGTTCAGATAATGGATGGATGATTGTGGTGGAATGCTGCCTAAAAAAAAAAATGTCTACCATAGGTGTCAATTTCATACTCATTAAACCATTCAGTGAGTCCCTGAGGTATTATAATCATGAAAGTGGATGACTGCCATCAGAATAAAAATATTTCGTCAAAGTATAAATGTGATCACTCAGAATACATTTGTATTTTCAGCGATCCTTCTCTTTATGTTTTTGTTAAGCCATAAATTACGGAACACTAAAAAAGAGGGGGCATAAGTGGAAAAATGGAAGAGATGGAGAAGGAAAATATGGTCATGGAGCACTATTAACCCAGTGTATGCATTTAAGACTTCAACAGGATTTAACTCTACTAGTGTAGCATGGAGCAGCATAGTGGCATAATGGTTAGAATGTCCGCCTCACAACAAGAAGGTCCTGGGTTCAGTCTCGGCCTTAGATGTTCCGGTATAGAGTTTGCTTGGTATCCCAGTGTTTGTGTGGGTTTCCTCTGGGTACTTCGGTTTCCTCCC
>JAOUQZ010000049.1:11674672-11688647 GCA_028564935.1 Neosilurus hyrtlii | reverse complement strand
GTAAAAATTAGGAGAATTTTGGTGCTTGGGTTTGTCCAAATAGAAGTCAGTGTTCACTTAGGTATAGAGAATGCATCATTTATTGCTTAGGTTTAAAATAAAAAGCCTACACAATTGGAATGCAAAGGGTGCAAAGGCTTTGCAACAAAGTTATGTGTTTCTATCCCTCTGTCTAATAGTAATAGTAATTAAGCCTCATTAAGTACAGAAAAATATAGTCTGAAAAAAATTCAACAAACTTGCTGACTGTAAAAGTAAATCCCTAGAAATAATTCATTAACTTGTTTATTTCATAACAATTTAATTAATTAGCTTTAATCAATTATGTTACTTCAGGAATTGTGTGAGGTTGTTATATTTCATGAGTCAGGTTAATATGTTTTAATTAATAGTATGTAACCATTTAAATAAAATAATTTTATGTTAACAAAGGATGATTTACTAGATGTTTCTTCTAAGGCAGCATGGTACTGCAATTCTGGGTTTGAATCTTGGAGCCAGCTGAGGCCGTTCTGTGTGGAGTTTGCATGCTCTCCCCATGCCTGCCTAAGTTTCCTCTAAGTAATCCAATTTTCCTGCACAGTCTGAATGTTGAGCATGTTCAAAACATTTAGACCACATTTAGTTGATAAAGGGTTTTATTAGATTAGTCACTACCAAGATTCATTGCTGCTAGCCGTGGTGAGTATAGACATCTCTTAAACACAAGCTTTCCACTGCAAAATCAATCTCTGCAAGCCTGGGACTTCTTCAAACTACCATGAATTTTGTCTATCAAAATTACTGCAAGAGCTCATAGAAAACTAATCAGAGAAGTGATAGTAGAAGGGAGAAGATAATCTAAGGAGCGCCAGGCATATCTCTGCTCAGTGACAGTTAGTTTTCATGATTCCACCATTAGAAAGACACTGAACAAAAATGGGAGAGATTAGAAAGGCAAGGTGAAAACCACTGCTAGCAGGAGAAGCATAAATGCTCGTCTCACATTTGACTGAAAAATTGATTGTTCTTAAAAATTTTGGAATAATCTTTTATGGACTTGAAATTTAGAATTTGGATTTGTAGAGGGACTTGATTCCCATTACATCTGGCATAAAGCAATAAAAACATCATGCCCACAGTCAAACTTGGTGATGGTAATGCAATGCTGTGGGGATGCTTTGCTACTTCAAGGCCTGGGCGAATTGACATAATTGAAAGAAGGATGAATTCAGCTCTCCACCAAAAGGCGCTTAAGGAAAATGTTTACAGAATTTTAATTTGCCAAAATGTGTGAAATAGTTTGCATTTGCTTGTTTAAAAAAAAAAAGCCTTAGTAATTTCACTCAGGCAAGAGTGCAAAATCATGAGAATAGGACATAGAGGCATCCGTTCCAAGAAGGCAATGTACCAGCAATAATAAGAGTATACAGGTGTTGAGCTGTTGTCTATTGAGTTGGCTGAGATAGACTTCCATCTTCCTGCAACCCCCAGTTGATTAAGTAGTTTGGCAAATGAGTGAATGAATGAACAGACCAATAGGATGCTTTTGTTTCTAGAATTTTTTCCCCCACTGTTTAACCTTCCTCTCTCCAAGAGCACTCTATCATCTGTACTGAGCAATTAACTGCAGAACAGTGTCTCGTACAGATATATTTTAGGATAAATTGGTATGTATGAATCACATAGTGTAACTCCAGGCAGCCCTGTGAGCAAATGACACATGATCTGATGAAAGAGAGCTCTAATTACAAGAAAAGGGTGGTTCACACTGCAATGGCTGGTTCAGTCACACTACTCCTGCTGATAGCTAATTTGTTGAAATATGTTCTGAGGGGAGAGTGTAGAATGAAACAGATGGCATTACTTAAGT
Source organism: Neosilurus hyrtlii (assembly GCA_028564935.1). NCBI lineage: Eukaryota > Metazoa > Chordata > Actinopteri > Siluriformes > Plotosidae > Neosilurus > Neosilurus hyrtlii. Next base: position 11,686,795 of record JAOUQZ010000049.1, on the reverse strand, counting down.
GTTACAAATGGTAGAGACATGTGTCAAATTATGAAGATCTAATTTGCCAAAACATCAACAGTTTTTAAGACTATCAGATCTTCAAGTACCATCCAAAATAAAAAATTGCAAAGCTTGTCTAATCCTTTAGTGAAACTGATAGCTTATTTTCTTTATAGCACATATCCAATTTGAAAAGACTCTTGTCAGGATTATGTGCATGTACATACACTATCCAACCAAATATTTATTAAGTCATAAATTCTTGCCAATTCTTGCATAAATTAAGCCAATTCTTGTCCATGAAAAGTTATCTTAAGGCAAGGTTTCTGTCATACAATTTCACTCCCTGATAGGGAAAAAAATGGAATATCTCATACTGCATCTCCCTCCTTTGATTCTCACTAATTAGCGTTTCAATAACTGTACATAGCATGGATAGATTAAAGAGTTGCACTGTCTGCTTCATTGGCTGTCTAAAGCAGGACGTATTTATATAGATGTAATGGCTTAAAAAACCTTGAGTATAGTTGGAGTAGTGGTTGGAGTATAATTCGATACTGTAGCCATTAGAATGATAAAGAAGATTCACTGAAATGGGAACATTGGATGACCTAAATTTAGTAGAGTTTACTGCTACTAGCTAAATAAATAACCCTATCCAGTCATTCCAAAGTACACTACATGTTCTTAGGTCATACTAAATAGTAGCCCTTTAAATGTTTCAAAGTTCAAACCCATACATCGTTGAAAAAAAAAAAAAAACTTCACACCTACTTAAATCTTTTAATCTTTTATTCCTTTACATGCTTATGGATATTCCAGTATTTTCATTTCAGATCATTTTTGTTTACAGAATTAATAATTCAAAACCTTTGAAATTATGTCTAATTAATTTGCAAAATGGTCATGAAAAAATTCCCCAATCCAATGATTATACAAACACTAATAAATACTCTTTTCTGTTACATTGAATACTCACATTATGTAATGTATTCTTCCAGTCTTGTGATTATGAGAAGTGATACATTAAGTAAGACCTATTTCTAATTAAAATGCAAGAGTGAGTAGTGTATGTAGATGAAAGAAAGAAATATTAGATAGAAGTAAATAAATAAATTAACAAATAAATAAATGCCCTTTGCACACTGCTAATCAGAAAGAATATGCACTAATATTAACGTGAACATTTGTGTAAAAACAAATATATCTCTTTTATGTGACAAGAACTGTTGTTCTTACCTGTTTTACCAGTATTTATTCATTTATTGATTGATTGATTGTTTTTGTTATCAGTTATGATTACAAATGCCTGCACCAGGTTTATGTCTAGTCATTTTATTTTATTATTTAAAAACTATGATTGTTCTTAGAAGGTACTTTAATATTATATTTCACACTTTGTCTATAAAAGTGCAGTAATTTTAAAATTGCTACTGGGTTTATGAAAGAAATTGTAATATATAGCAAATTGTAAGTTGGCATTTCAAAAAGGCTGCTATTCAGAATAATGACCTACTACTTTAAAACATCACAATGCATTTATAGAAGTACCTGAGCAATCAAATGTACATCAGAAGAAAAATATGTAACAGTTTTGTTTTGAGGAGCTGGTGTGTTAAAATAGAGATTTAAATAATCTCTGCCTCAATGACTGCACATTGGTAATTTCCAGAAGTGTGAAAGGTGAATATATATATTGCCCTATATATAGGTCAGTCATTTCATAGTTGAATGCACAGTCTTGCATTCAAAAGTTAATTTCATTTAATAGCAATAATGTACTGAGGCACTTCACATTTTAACACTCAATAGGGCATCCCCTAGTGCATGTCAGAATAAACAATATGTTGGAGAGAGGCTGAACAAAACAAAAGCAAAAAGGCAATACTTCCTTCTATTTATTGCAGTCTTAGAAATGGCTACAGTCCTAACCAATATTTACCCTGAAACAGTATATTATCACATAAACAAAATAATATTCATCAGCCTCTCATAAATTTAAAATTATTAAAAATGTATTTTATTTTTACTATAATTAAAGAAATAACTTAATAGCTGCACGTAGAGTCTGTTTAGAATCAATCCACTGCAATACATTACATGAGTGGTAATGTTAAATATATTACACACTGCATTACATGAGTGGAAGGTTTACCCATTAGTCCCTGCATGTCATCACATGCCTCACTGATCACCCTTATCTATGTGTTGATCTGTCTTAATTAACCGATTTTAGTTCTGCTAGCATTACATTTATTTGTCCAACTTTTGTATTTTTGTATTATGAAGTTTGTGTCACTCTAGAGTCTGTGAGCATGCTTATAGATTTGTCTTTGTTTATCCTTTAACTTTAGTTTAATTTATTTATTTTAATTTATTTATGAATCTGCACTTGAATCCACCTCTGCTAAATTCCTGACAGTAACTCCTTCACAACTGAGAGACTGTGTACAATAAAAGAAGATGGGAATTTGTCAAGATGGGACACAGTTCTTTTATCAAATTTTCCTCTTTTGCATGTGTACTTTTGGCTTTATTATTAAATATATATTTTAGCTTCGCTTTATATAATGCATGACTAAATATATGATGGATTATTTTAATGTATTCTTTTATGGACTTTGTTTATTATATTGCATAAAATGGACTCCTGGTCAGTGTCTCAAGAGTGCGTTTAATCTTCTACTCCTCACCAACACACTGAGCTCTGCCTTTTCCAGTCAAAATGCAGCCTTCACTATGGTGTCACAGAGTACCTAGCCGCCATTGATCACACTCTCAGACACAGACCATAAAAAATTCACGGTAAAATACCGGCAATTTTGACTACTATATATTGGCTAAAAGGTCTTAAAATAAAGGTGTTGTGGATAGTTTTTTTAGTGCAAATCTGCCTGCTGGTTGGAAATTGTTTTGTTTAAATCCATTTTCTTTGTCTGTGGTCAGCTTAATATAAATCTAAATATTTTAAACAAATACATGCACACACAGCTCTTTGCATTAATTCTCAAATACAGAAACTTGAAATCTGTATCTCTGTATTCAGGGAATGTCCTTTCTGGCCTATACATTATCTGCAGTGAAAATAGTATACAGCAGAACATAACTTCAGTAAAAACACGTGCATGGGCAAAAAAAAACTTATACATAAGTTTTAAAAATAAACACACACAATCAACACTTACCATGGCAAACTTGTCGACCACGAAGATTCTGTAAGATGTACATATATACAGAGTCATTGCTTGCGCTGGTTGCTGCTATTGCTGTTGCTGGTGCTACTTCAAAATGGCTGATCTGTTTGTTTGGGTAGCCAAATTTCCCACCAAAGAAGCATTCGGTCTCTGACACGTGACGTCACTCTCGCAAAGCCACAGTGCATTTTGGGTCATTAGCGCCATTTTGGCTGGTAAACAATCCAGTGCAGGACAGGGCCGAGGATTGCTTTTTGTGTGGGAAATGGGACATTGGTGTTTGCGTGAAAAATTCCAGAATGGAAATGAAGCTACAGGCAACAGGTAGAGGATATAACAAAGAGACATCGGGCTGCTGCTGTGAGACAGAAGGACATAACTTTCACCAAAATATCTCCATATGTGGGTGTGTGCTCCTGTCATTTTCACAAAGGTAGGATGTTGTTATAAAAATAACAATACTATGTGTTACATAGCTGTCTTGTAAAGTTACTGAAGTTGATGTTACGTCCTTGATGTTGGTGCTTTGCTAACGTTAAACTAGTGAACAACACTTGCCGAGGAGATCTGCAAAAACTGGAGAAAATGCTTTCAGCAAATGTGATACTGCATGCTACTTGTGCAAACTACATATCCTGTGAAAGCTGAGACTCTGTACATTTCAGCGATATAAGTATCATTGCTCTATATCAAAAACTCAAAGAGTCAGCAGCCGATAACTTTTCAAGGAAATTGCATAGAAATGGCCCAGGGTTTTGAGCCATTGTAGGCCAACCTGCATACGAGATGATGGAGACTGACCCTGACTGGACTTCCTCCCTACATCTGGGCCACACAGACATTAAACCCACAGACACAGCATGCTCTGCAAGGCAAAGTCATCACAAACCAGTGACCAGCTATAGTTTAGAAATATGACAGATGAATCGAGCATAAAGTTTCGAACTTTATTCCTCACACAGAAAATCCTGCACACATAAAAAACCTCACACAACAAATACAGAATAATCAATGAATACGAGAAATGACCGAGGTTGCAAACTGTGCATTGTTAAGGTTTGTATAGTGCAACTGCAATGTTTTGAGTTGTTATGGAAGTATAAAAATGCATTTGTACTTGCTTTGAAAATAAAGTGCCTATATTTACTTGTTTACAGTTTTCTTACCTTTGCTGTGATAGCTGTGTTTGTGCAGCCCTCTGGTCGAAATGAGAACAGATTCTCACCCAGCCGTTTGAGAAATGTTCATGAGCTTCTAGGGATTTATCATTTTTAAACTCAAAGTATAAGCACTTATACCATAAAACAGACATTTTGTGATGTCCAGGGAAGGAGTTGGTGGCAGCTGTTCTGTGTCAATGCACCAAGTACCTGTCCCTGGCATCTTTGCTGAGTTTGTCTCGGTATGTTATTCTCTTGTTTTTCTTCTGTTCCTCCATTTTCCACCTTTAGATGACTGTTAAACAACATAAATGCTCTCCGGGTCTTTGCTCCAGTTTTGTTCACCTTTTGGAAAGCATACAACATGGCGCAGGAGGGCGTATCAATCACGTGACTGACAAATATACTATGTTTATAATTGGTGATATAATTCATAACGTACCGTGGTGATATAAACGAAAGAGGCAGAAACGTTGATGAAAATACCACAGCAATTAACTGCTCATTCTGTTGTGCTGCATCCCTCGTGTGCGCCCCAGACACCAATAACAACAGGTGTAATGACGTCACTCGCCAGCTTGTCAGAATTTGGTCCCCGAATCCACTGCTAGCACCTTTATTCTGTCTAGCGAGCCTGGCTGGCTGCCAGCATGACGTCAGCCATTCGCTGAGTGAGGTCTTCCAGCTGAGCAGGCGTTTACGGTATAATACCGTAATTCGGCAAAATTTACACCGTATTTCTCAAAAACGCTGACACAGTTATGAAAATACAGTACTTTCCTTCATTTTTACAGTAATGTCTGAGAGTGCACCAGGCATCTAAAAATAAAAAGTTTAGGAGCAAAGTACCTGGGGAAAAGGGTTGGTGTGTCTGCCTTTCCTGGTCATGACCTGGGAGAAATGAAATTGAGGATAAATCCATTTCAGGCCATTAAGTTTTGCTTTAACCAAAGTGACATAATGTCTACAGACTTCAGCAGACAAGATCTACCACCTAAGAGAACACTATGAACTATTGCATTGTGTATAAACAGTATATTTATCGAAACGTTGTAATGGATAATATCAAAACGCATTATGTTCAGCATAAACCTAAAACAGAGGGAAATGTGTAAAATATATAGATTTAGGCACTGCCAAAAGCCGAGCTCTTGATAGATACCTCTATTGATAGGTGGTCCAAGCATGGTGTTATAAGAGTAGTGTGGCTCCTTTAAGGGCCTGACAGCTTCTGATCATGTGTGTGTTAGCATCAACTTTACCCCTGGAGGAAGCAATTTGGTCTTCCCCATGTTTCCCGACTATGGTCTGAAGTAAAAGTAGGAAAGGTTAATGCTGAGTTTCTTTTTACAGCATTCTCTTGCTAATTTCTGAGTTTATTTGTATCACCAGTCTTAATAGTTTAATCTTCTGTTGAATGTTTCATGCTTCCATTCATGTTTTGTGCATTTGCTTGACGAAGGTTTGTCTGCCTACCTGAGTTAGATTGTGTTTTGTAAATTTGCGCAAGTCTGAGTAAGGTGTATGAGCCTCTATTTTTGGGGTTTCCGTTTCGTTATTAATAATAAATCTGCTTTTTTATTGCTACCTGTCATCATACATATAAAAATATATAATAGCCAATTAATATCATTTAGTGCGGGCACTTGACAGGACACAGGACAGCCATCCAAACCATGTTCCATGCCTATGGTGCCCACTCAGAAGTTCTGCTACGAACTGACTGCAAGACCTCTTGCTTGCATTGTCTAATTATTTTTTTAATTTATTTTTAGCAATAATTATATCATATGAGAACTAATGCCTATTTAATTATTAGTATGCCTGTTTTGTTCTTGTTCTATTCTTATGAGAATGTTTTCAAAAATGGGATTATGTGGAAATTTAAGGTTTAATGGGAGGAAAAAGTTGTTTATGTATTTTATTTTGCTTTGTTTATTTGTAAACATGCCCAACAGTGGTGTGGTGTATCTCTGGAATGAAATGGTGTCAGCTTTGATTAGGTGCCATGAGGAATAGTATGTTCTGTGCTTGTTTTGGGGGTTTGCTTAAAACAGCTTGTGAGACTGCATGGGCATAAAGTGGGACTCTGTGTACTTGGAGGAAACCCATGCAAGCATGGGAAGAACATGCACACCCCACACCGAAACCCCAAGCTCAGGACTTGAACCCAGGAGCTTCTTGCTGCAAAGTTATTTCCCTTAACCTCTTTTTTAGGCACCTGCGCATTTCCCACTGATAGCTCCATTTTTGAAACCTGCTAACTCATATTATAAATTGTAGCAGATGAAGCAAAACTCTGTCATATAACTTCTTTGCCTATTAAACAAATTTATTTTTCTTAAAAACTGACCAACTTGACTTAGCAGGTTTTGCAAGTGGACTCCTCATTTAGAACATGACCTTTAAAAAACTTCTACACTGCTTGTGGTCAGTAAACCTGGCACATACTAATTAAAATGACTGCTTGATTTCCAGCCCTAATGCCCTTAGTCTGAATGTACAGTTCACCCCCTGTGGCAGGTTTCATTTTGCGGACGTGTTCCAATCCCTCGTGGAGGAAGTGCACTCCTCCCTAACGCTGGTGGGATCTTCTTCTACGAGTCCGGTACTTGCTGTTTCCACGGAAGGTCCCATCATTAACCCCGCACGCTATTCCGGGGATCCTGACAGCTGCGATGGGTTTCTTCTCCAGTGCTTCCTGGCCACTGAAATGCACCCCGCAAGTTTTTCCACCAAGCGTGCCAAGGTAGCCTACATTATCTCCTTACTGTCTGGCAAAGCACTGCAATGGTGGAGGCAGAATGGACCTGTGGTATCCTCATACACCGCTTTCACTGCACATTTCCGGAAGTGTTCAGCCGCCCAGACGGTGACTCAACTCACCACGAGAAGCTTCATCAGCTCCGTCAAGGTTGCATAGACATAAGGGACTATGCCGTAGAACCCTCGCAGGGCTCAGTGGGTGGAACGAGGCGGCCTTTCTCACCCATTACTGGCAGGGCTTGGAACCCTTGCTGAGGATGCAACCCTCCTCCTATGATGAGTGTCGCGGAGTTAGAATGCCTCTTAGAAGTTAGAAGTCTCTTTACACCGTCACCATCTACCACAGAACCCATGCAAGTGGATGTGGTCCGACTCAGCCCTGCCGAACAACTTAGGAGGAGCACAGAGGGTCTTAGCATTTACTGCGGTCAGTCCGGACACCCTCTCGCGACCTTCTCTATTCGCTCTCCATGCCACATGGTGAGCCAAATGGTCAAGTTCTGGTACCCACTTCCTCTAGTCCCTGCAGTCCTGGAACAGTTCCGTGGATCAACCGTCTTCACCAAGCTGGATCTCCGTAGCGCCTACAATCTGGTGCATATCCGCAGGGGAGAGGAATGGAAAACAGCATTTATCACACCCACTGGCCACTATGAGTACCGGGTTATGCCGTATGGGCTTGCCAATGCTCCTTCAGTGTTTCAGGGGTTCATGAATTGGATATTCCGGGACATGTTGGACAGATTCATTATAGTGTACATTGATGATATCCTCATTTATTTTCCAGACCTGTCCACCCATGTGTATCATGTAACATAAGTTCTCCAATGCCTCCGCCTCCATCAACTGTTCCTCAATGCAGAGAAGTGTTCATTCCACCAACATACCGTGTCATTTCTGGGGTCCATTATAACTCCCCAAAGAGTGCATATGGAAGAGGACAAAGTCAAAGCTTTCAAGAGCTGGCCTGAACCAGAGATGGTGAAAGCAGTGTAACGATTCCTGGGATTTGCAAACTTTTACTGCTGATTCATAAAGAACTTTAGTATATTGACCGCTCCCTTAACCAGTCTCCTCCGTGGCAACCCCAAGACCCTGAGCTGGAACGACATGGCCAAACACGCATTCATGCACCTCAAAGAGGCTTTACTTTCCGCTCCTGTACTGCAACATCCGAATCCAGATAAACCATTCATCGTGGAAGTAGATGTGTGAAGGCTGTTTTATTGCAGTGTCCACACAATGAAGACCAACCTCTGCCCTGTGCATTCTTCTCAAGAAAATTAAACACGGCGGAGCAAAACTATGATGTGGGGAACCGCGAGCTCATGGCTATAAAGCTGGCCCTTGAGGAATGGTGACACTGGATAGAGGGTGCACAATATCCATTTCAAGTTATCACCGATCATAAGAAACTGTGCTACATACGGGAAGCAAAAAGGTTGAACCCCCGCCAAGCTCTCTGGGCCTTATTCTTTACCCGTTTTAACTTTACCATCAAGTACTGCCCAGGATCTCAGAACACCAAGGCTGACGCACTCTTGTGCATCCATGACATCGACGAAGCCTCTGACCAGCCCACCGCAATACTCCCTCCCAAGGTTTTCTTCAACGCAATACAGTGGGCTCTGGAGGAGCAAATCCAAGCTGCCTTAGAATCAGATCCCATGCCACCTGAAACACCACCGGGCCATCAGTACCCTCAATACCCAGGGACCTCCAACCACCCCTGCTGGAGGCAGTACACTCCACCCCAGATACTGGTCACCCAGGGGTCACAGTAACTCTCTCTCTCCTCCAGGAACATTATTGGTGGCGCGGAATGCCCACTATGGCCAGAAGATTCGTGGCCAGATGTGAGGCTTGTGCCATCTCCTAGACACCTCGACACCTCCCAATGGGAAAGCTCCTCCCCCTGCTTATCCTCCGTCACCCATGGTCGCACCTGGGGGGTGGACTTCATGACAGACCTCCCACCCTCAGAGGGTAACACATGCATCCTGGTCACCTTGGACCGGTTTTCCAAGGCATGCAAACTAATTCTCCTCCCGTCCCTCCCTACAGCATCAGAGACTGCACGAGCTTTATTTGAACATGTTTTTCACAACTTTGAGCTGCCGGAGTACACTGTATCGGACAGGGGCCCGCAATTCATCTCTCGCTTTGGGAGGGCATTCTTCAGACTCCTGGGTGTGACCGTTAGCCTGTCATCGGGGTACCACCCTCAGACCAATGGGCAAACGGAGAGAAAGATCCAGGAGATAGGATGCTTCCAGCGGGCCTTCTATAACCGCCATCCCACATCCTGAAACCAGTTCCTTCCATAGACCGAGTATGCACAGAACTCCCTTCGTCAGCCATCCACTGGGCTGACCCCCTTCCAGTGTGTACTCGATCACCAACCTCCTCTCTTCCCCTGGAATTGCGAGGCCACCAATGTTCCAGCAGTGGATCAATGGTTCCGAGACAGCAGATAGGTTTGGAGGGAGGCTCACTGGCACCTCCAATACACCGTCTGTCGAGGGGCTACCAAGGCTGATGTAAGGAGCTCAGAGCGACCTCGTTACCAGGTTGGGGAGAAAGTGTGGCTCTTCACCAGAAATATCTGACTCCAGACCTCCTGTAAAAAGTCCCTGTTTTATTGGTCCCTTTAAAATTACCACTCAAATCAACCCAGTCACTTTCCGATTAGAACTCCCTCCCACCTATAAAATTCACCCAGTTTGTCTCTCTGTTTAAACCATATCGGGTGAGACAACAGAACTCCCTTCACTGCTGGCTATGGACGAGGGTACCATCTACGCCGTCCGGGGCATCCTGAACTCCTGCCAGTGCCGTGGGAGGATATCTGGTCGACTGGGAGGGCTATGGCCCAGAGGAACAATCCTGGGTTCCTCGCACAGATATCCTGGACCCCAAGCTAATGGAGGACTATCATCGCCAGCACCCCAGCCAACCAGCACCCCGCACCCAGGGTCGCCCACAGCGTCGACAGCAACCAAATCCCAGAACGGTTCCTGGAGGGGGGGTACTGTTACATCTGTGACGAATCTCACACACCTCGAGCACATTCTCCTGAGTATAACATCATCACCAGCACTGATAAGCGTCTCTATAAAAACCCCCGCTAGACACACTTATGTGTCTAGCCTCATTGGAAGTACGCTTTGTTTCTCAGCTGATTCCCTCTAGCGCTTGGACTCCTCTACTCTCTTTCCGCAATCCTGTTTTCACCCCAGAAGTTTCCCTCACTCCTTGGTTACGTTTATGGTATTTATTTATGTTTGTGGTAACCCCCTGTGACAGGTTTCATTTTGAGTTTTTTCCTCACATTAAACCCTAGTTATTTTCGTATACTTCCTTGTCTCTGGGAATTATTCATAACACTGTGGGGGAATAATAAACAAACACTGTAAACTGCAAAACTCACTGGCAAAGCAGATTGTCCATTGTGACTAGGGCAATAGAAAATGCCTGACAGTCAACAGAGGCTTTAAATTAATGTGAAACAGAGAATGCTGTGGATCTTTACAAAACTTGGCAGTGAAGCCTAATCATTATGTGTTCTGTAATCAAGTACCTTGTAAAAGAAAGCCAGTATTTTTCCTATCACAGTGTCTTAATGGTTCATTGATACTCTTTCCCACATGGGCACAAAAGCCATGTGGCATTCATGCAGCAAAATCTTCTAACAAATTGAGTGGTGTTTATATAAGTGCCCTTAAATAGGCTACCGACAGTCTTTTATTCCGCACTCTTTATTTTAGCTTCTGCCTACAACTATTTATCAGCCTGAAAAAACCGAGTGTTTTAATTATTATACAGCAAGGGCATAGGAATGGGTTCAACATTGGGGGGGACACATATTGGAAACCTGATAGATCCGTTAATGGTTTAAACAGAAATATGTCATAAATTAACACTACAAAACAGTAACAAATGTGTTTTATTCAACTAAAGACATACATTTGAAAAGGTAAACACATTTTGAAACACAAAACCCCCTTCTGTACTGCATCATAATGTAGCCAGGGAAATTCCTTATACCACCGCTCTTGGAAGGAGAGAGTTCTGTTTGACATAACTTGAGCGTCAATGAATTTTGGGTGTGACTGATATGGCTCTGTCCTCTGTCCCTTGACTTCAGTGTCTTTTAGCTGTCTGTCCCTGCTCTGAACACCCTAAAAAGTAAAACAGTAAGCTGAAATTCATAAGCTGGTGGATCCATTTAGGTTTGTTAGGGCAGGAAAACATGGAAAACCAGCAGGACTGCGGCTCTCGAGAACCAAACTAGCCTATCCCTGTACTTGAAAAACTTACACTAAAAGTATTCACAGATCTTAAAGAATTTAAATATTAAATTTAAATCTTAAATTTATATACAAGACTTACACACCCAATTGAAGCGCAATCTGTTTGTTTTATTATTTTTTTGTTGTTGCTGTTGCAAAAACCTGTTTTTTAAATGATACTGAGATTTGGTAATAGTTTTTTTCTATCAATTACTATTTTTATATCTCCCTCATAGTTATAAAGTGTAAAAGAAAATACTTTGACTTTTCATTATGAATGATGATGATGTTACTGATCACTTAAGTGTAACCAGTGCTAGTGTAATGACATCAGTGCTAAGTTGAATCTCCTAAGAACTTTATATATTTTAACAACAACTTACACCACAGTGTAACCAGGTGACTTAGAGTAAGAAATTAGATTCATTAGTGGAGCTCCTTTCAGCATGATTTCGATTAAATTATTTAACAAATTCCACAGCTAAGCAAAAGGTTTGGATATATCACCTTACCCTTTAATGTTAGGTAAATACGGTATTGAAAAACACAGGAGAGCTAGTTTAATCTAAAAAATGTTTTTATTTTATTATATAAAATCCAACTGCATTTACTTATATTTGAACCTTACCCTCGTTATCAACAACTCACTTCACCCTTCATATAGATTATCACCTACCTGCTGCTTTGCAGTGCTAGTTCTCCCTGTCTCACCCTCACCATTTACCAGCT
>JAOUQZ010000049.1:11663809-11674572 GCA_028564935.1 Neosilurus hyrtlii | reverse complement strand
CAAACAGACCTTAGCACCGCTTCTCCTGCCTCACTGTTTCATGGGTTCAAATAATAATGAATAAAATTGTACTGAATCAAGTTTCATTTCATTAATTAAATTATCGTTATCCTTTCTTTTTATTTCCCTTTAAAATGTAGGAGGTTTTTTTGGGTCACCCTGTACAACCATTCACACTCACACCTCGGGATGCAGCCAATTAGCCTACTGTGCATGTTTTTTGGACTGTGGGAGGAAACCAGAATACCTAGAGGAAACCCAGGCAAGCATGGGGAGAACATGCAAACTCCACACAGAAACGCCCTGGCCTGAGAATCGAAACCAGGCCTTCATGCTGTGAGGCAGATGTGTTAACCACTGCGTCATTATGCCGCTAATTTTACCACATTTTAACTGACTATATTATTATTCTTGTATTGACCCACAATGTTCTCTTACAGTTCACTTGCCTCCTTATTTGTACTCTTTGCTCAATAAGATCAAGTTCCAAAATCTTCAACACATTTCTATGAAAAAACTGCACTGTATTCTGTAATATTAGATACACCTTTAGCTGAATCCACTAAATCTATGTTGGATTTCTCATTAATATGACACTAAAGGTTGCAATGAGTGAGTGAGAAAATGAGCTCTTGTTTTAAGAGCCTGACAGTAACAGGAGTCTTTTCTTCTATTAAGTATGAGTGTAAATACATTAGCAATATCATTAGCCATGTGTAAACAACCACTAAAATAGCAATCGACAACATCCAACACAGCATCAACCAACACCAGAATCACTGGACACATTAGAGATATTTCAAAATAAACATATTAGGGTGTTTCACAGTCGAGTTTTCCTAGGTCAAGATTAAAGATCAGTCTAAATTGTACATTGAATAAATAAGAACCTTCAGAATGAAAGGGTACACATCCTACATCCTTGAAATATATGTTTTGCAGCTGTCCATGATGGCACTAATAACTTTTAATAAAGCATAAAAGTGGTCTTTACGAAAACTGTGTCTACTGCCAACAGAAAGCTTTTGCTACCAAGGTTAGCTATAAAAACAGAAGCAGAGCTATAAAATGTGATTTATTTTTCTTATAGTAGACAAAGATATGTTAAATGTTTTACATTAGAAAGCAGGTTGGACAAGATCCAGACCCAGACCCAGTTTACAGAACATGAAACAAAACACTGTCAGCTCCTTTCTTCACTGGCCTGTGGATCCTCTCCTATTTTGGCTAATGTTTTAGTATTGATCTGTATTCCCTGACACTGCTTTGGATATTTGGCCTGACACTGATTTGGATCAGATTACATCACCTGATTTGTGGAAGGGTTTAGAAACCAGTAACAGCTTTAAAATGAGAAAATTTAGGCCTGCTCTTTTCCCAGCTGACATTCTAACTTGACAAAATGTTCAGTTCGACCTACCGAACCAAGTACTCAAAAAATACTGTAGCAAAGCTGATCAATGTATGGAAAAAAATGCCTGCAGTTCCATGACTCATATTTTCTCAGCATCAGCTATCATAGCACTTCTATAGCAGATTCAATCAAATGCATTTATGTAAACTATATTCCTGAAGGCAGTTTATAAGACCAGAAATGAGATACAAAAAGAGAGATGTCATAAAGGATTTTTATATAAAGTAGGTCGCTTGAAAGTTTGTAAACCCTTCATATTTTTATCATTTCTACATAAATATGACCCAAAAAATTATCAGATTTTTCACAAATACGAAAAATTGCTAAATAAATAAACAAGCAGACTTATAAAATCTATAAGTAATTAAAAAATAAAAAAATAACTAATAATCATCCAATATCACATATCTCTTGGTGGCAAAAGTATGTCAACCTGTAAATTTGAACATGTACATTGGAAGGTGAAATTAGAGTTGGTTGTTTTCAATCAACTGGATGTCAATCAGATGTGAGTGAGCACTCTGTTTTATTTAAACAACAGGGATTTCTTACAGACCAAGCTTCACAGCATAGATGTTTGTGGAAGTATTTCATGGCACAAAAAATATAAATAAATAAATTTTTAAAAATTCACGACCACAGTTACCCTCTCTAGAAGTACTTGAGCAACAAATATTAGTCCAATAGCAAGGTGTATAATAGTGCAGGATGTCTAAAAGAAACCCAGGGTAACATTTAAGCAAGTTTATGTATGTAAGTTTAACATAAAGTCATAAGTTGATGGTGTGCATGTTTTATTGATGGTCTCATTTCTAGTTATTTTTGTTACAGTATCAAATAAGGATCTTAGATTATTTTTATTGTCACCTATAAGATTTAGGAAATGTGTTACTTTAGCATTACTAAAAGCTTTTCTATAGGAGAAAAATATTTTTTTATTCTAAAAGGTTATACATTATCTACAGCAGGGGTCTACAACCCTGTTTTTGGAGAGTTCCCTTCCTGAAGACTTTGGCTCCAACCCTAATCATATATATAAAACCATTTAGAGGTGGACTTGCTGTTATGCTTTGGATTACTGTCCTACTGTATATCCCAATTGCACTTGAGCTTCAAATTAAAGACTGATGACTGGAGACATTCCTTTAGTACTTTTTGGTAGAGACCTGAATTCACTGTTCCCCCAATTTTAGCATGTTAACCAGGCACTGAAGTTGAAAAGCATTCCCACACTATCACATAACCACCACCATGTTTGACAACATGATGTTCTTATTGTGAAAAGCCGTATTATATTTACAACAGATGGAATGAGAAATGGGTCTCCCAAATAGTTCCAGTTTTGACTCATCAAGCCATCACACACTATCCTAAAAGTATGTTGATTAATAAAGGTTTTGGGGGTTTTCAGGGAAATAATAGGTGGCCCTTTATGCTTCTGTTTATAGCAGTGGTTTTGGCTACCATACATATTCTTCTGGGTTTTTCTGTGAAAACTTACGGGAGTTGTATATGTAATCTTGCAGTAATTTCAATAGATTGGCCACTCCTTTTCAGATTTACCTCTGTTCCATATTTTCTTCATTTGCATATTGTGGCTTTCATGGTGGTTTGCTAGTGTCCCAGACTTGGAGAGATTTATTTGTTATGTAACTGATATACTTCAACTTCTTTCTCAGGTCTTTGGGCATCATGTGTTGCGTGTTGAGATGTTTTAGAGAAATTAACGTTGCTGGAAAGGCTGTATTGATGTCATGTCTAGACTGGGCTGTCAACAATCAATCTTTGGTATGAGTAGTCTAATTTAACCCATTATCAATTAAATTTGGTTGGAGTGACTATTAAGGGGCAATTATTTTTTCACATGAAATTATATTAGTTTTGGTGGGTTTTTGGCTTTCACAAGATCATTTGACAACTGAATTTGTTTACAGATCAGAAACAATGAATAGGGAAAATTAGATAGGGAGCAACGATTTTCTCATGGTACATGTTTATTTCACTGATTCAAGGTTGGAAGTTATGTATTAAAACAGAGGTCTGAATCAGGATTTTTAAAAAATGGAGTGGGTGTTTTCTTTTAATGCAGGTGTTCAGATAAGATAGCTTGCTGAAGAAAAAAACACAGCATGAGCCACAGCATGATTCATTCGCTAAATTCATTCAGCCAATAAAGGCTGTATTCAATAAAGGCTTTCACCTGGCCAGAGTTAAGGTGATTTAACTTATTTATATTTTGGGAAATAGAAGAAGTTACATTTGTTATGAAACAGCATGATCACATAAAATCAGAAATAATAACAGCACTTTTAAAAATGCACATACACACCTCTGTTTTAGAGTGTGTGGTGTGAATCATAAGCAGTAACATGAATGAGACAGCGGAACAAAACCACTCCAAACTTTGTTATATAATATTAATGGTTAAATATAAAAAGGTGAATGTGATCACTATTTAGTCATGTTAGTTGCTTAGCCACACATTTCTAAGTAATGAATTTTATGTAACTTGTACAAAGATAAAGCTTGGGTGGTAAACTGGAAAACTAACCATATTTGAAAGTCTCTTCAGGGCTCCAGTTAAACCCTCCCCTGCCCTCAAAGGTCCTTCCAAAGCAAACCCCACTCCACCCCTCCACCCCCCACGCACACAATATGTCCTGAATGCTGGTATGTGGACGGTAGGGTCATACAGGAGCAGGGAGACACACTAGAAATTGAATGGATATTTTCCAGCAGATCACACAGTGATTGGTCTACGTTTTTACAGGATTACCGTGGCCACAGATGACAAGTTTTTTTCAGATCTCCCAAATTATTGATTGGTGTTGGGGTGTAAAGACCATTTCAACCAATACATCAGTTTGTGTATACAGCTTAAAAGTTATCAACCCCAGCTTTAGGTTGAATTCTTCTGATCCAGCAAAAAATTATCTACTAAACTGATCTACTATGCACAAAAGCCTGAAAATAAACTCGAAATGCAAAATTAAAGGCTGATTTTTTTCAGAAAAAAAAAAAAACTTGAGATCTTGGTCCTGGGGCCATAGCAACCTTGTGAGACTTGCTCACTATGTGAATGATTCATCACAGAAGTCAGTATCTGTGCTTAATTATGCGCTCCAACTTGAGCATGTGCACATTACCCGAGCCATCTCTCCATTCTAATTACATAGCACTGCAACTAGCCAACATCATTGATTTCTCACAGTGTTTGAGGGGAACTAGATGGCCCTGACAATTACTCAATGCATTGGTTGTATCATTCTTAGCATTATTATTCTTTCACAGTAAAACCACTCACCACAGTGTATAAACCACGTCTGTGTACTGCATTAAAAAAGAAAAGGCTTAACTCGTTCATTGTGTAGTTCATTTTCTCCAAGCATTCGTCAAGAAAAATAAAACAGTTAGGTTTGCTTATTTGTTATTTAATAAAATCACATTATTTTATAATCAATATCTTCTTTCACTATCGTATTTTATTTCCAGGTACAGCCTCACACCTCTAGGGTCTCTAATTTGTTCCTAAGCCTGAAGAGAGTGGCAGTGCAGGTTCTGTGCAGGTTCTGTGCATGCTACTTTGAGGAAAGGCATGCACAGGCATTCCGGGCTCATTTCAGCACAGTGGTCCTGAAATAAGTTCTGGCTCTGCAGCAACCCTTGCCAGGATAAAGTGGTTCTGTAGATGAATGAACAAATGAATGAATAAATGAATGAACGAACAAACTAACAAATGAATGAACGATTATTTCTAGTGTTTCCTTAATCCATAATATGGTTATTTTTATAAATAGCTGGTAGTGTGAGCAGAGCGACATGGTGGCGTAGTGTTTAGCACATCCACCTCAAAGCAAGAAGGTCCTGATTTCGAGTTCCAGGCTCAATGAGGGTGTATCTGTGTGGAGCGTGCATGTTCTCTCTGTGCTTCTGTGGGTTTTCTCCAGGTACTTTAATTTCCTCTCACAGTCCAAAGACATGCAAATTAGGTTAACTGGCTGTTCAAATTGTCCCAGGTGTGAGTGTAAATGATTGTGTGTATAGGCCCATTGATGGAATGTCAAGCAAGCCATGGTGTACCCCACCTTTGCCCAAAATCAGTTGAGATATTCTCCAGCTCTCCAAATGACCCTATTAGGAAAAGCTTCAACAAATGAGTAAATGAATAGTAGTTTGAGCAGCTTCATGCAAATTACTATTTTAAAAAAAATAATTAATTAATTTTAATAAACACTGTCTAAAGACACTGGGTCTACTGTGATAATATTAAATAAAAATGGAAAAGACTTTTTTTATACCCCAACATTAGCTAGACAGTGAAAGTTGTGGCTTTAACAGCCAAGGGATACAGTGAGCTTCCATTCGCAAAATTTCAAAGACAACAGTTCATAAGAACAAGGTCAATCATCAGATTTTGGGACAGCAATGAGACAGACTGGTAAAGGGCAAAAATAACTCTCCACTGATGAAAATGATCATCAACTCCTTAGAATATCACTCAATAACTCTAGGATGACATCAAGTGACCTAAAAAAGAATGGCAAATGTCAGCTGGGGTTAAGGGTACAGCAAGGATGGTTTGTAACAGGCTCCTCTGGGAAGCATTTGTAGAAATGCAAAGCTAAGAAGAAAAAAAAACTTTCATCAGTGAGAAGCAAAGAAGAGCCAAGCTGAGGTTTGCCTAAGACCTTAAGGGTTGGACCATATAAGACTGGAATAAGATCATCCTCTTGAGTACAATTTTCAGCTTTTCCCATCAGCTGACCATCTAATTAGACAGAGACCTGGAGAGGTCTACAAACCACAGTGTCTCACACCCATTGGGAAATTTGGTGGAGGATGGGTGATGATCTGAGGGTGCTTTAGCAAAGGCTGCAGGGCATGAATAATATCATATACCAGGTTATCAAAAATCAAAAGCGGCAAAAATAAATGAAAAACCACCCAAAAGCAACATTAGGGACTGGCAAAGAGTATTCCAGGACACGACAGCTGTGATTCAGCCGCCATCTTGCACCTCCATATTTCTACTGTAGCCCAGAACAGACAAAAAGACCCCTAACTAAAGCGAGCAATTTGCGTCGTCATGTTTACATTTGCAGCATTTGGCAGACGATCTTATCCAGAACGGCTTATCATTAATTATCATGCTCAAGTTCCCAGCAGTGGTGATAGTGGGGATTGAACCACTGGCCTTCGGATCAGTAACTCATCCTTAACCACTAACCACTAAGCCACCACTACCCTCATGTCATGTGGAGAAGTGATTAGAATTTGGTGGGATTGTTGCATCGCTTGGTTTGGAAGCTAACATAAACCAACAAGAAAGAAGAATGAAAAGGAACAAATGATTGTTGCTATGGCTTAGCATTTTGCAAGAAGTTTATGATCCAAATTTTGATAAATGGCAGGGCATACATATTATGCTCAACAAGAAATACAAATAAAGCATGGATCATCAGTGTCAAGAAAGCGCAAACATGAAAAGACCAAATGAGATAAGGACAGATGAAGACATAAATCTAGGATAAACATCGGCATAGCCTTTCACAGGTGGAAATCACTGATTAAAGTTTTAAAAGCGAGGCTGAAGTTGCCTGCTTTCTACTGGAAAGGTAATGTAGCCTTATGTAATCCGTCTTCCTCTTTCCTCTCTCTCACTCTCTCTTTTACCTGGTAAATCATTACTAATGGAGAAAATTTATGTGTATCTGGCAAGTGCTATCTTTCTACAGTGAACTGTGGTGTGCAGTGTTTTTGTTTTTGTAGCAAGAGTGTATAGTATTTGTTTTAGTCTTATTAAGTGGTGCCATCTCTAATCATGAGATATTAGAGAGCTGGCCAGCCCCTGATTGCTCTGGGCTAGGTTTAACTCATCGGTTGTATGCGGTGTGTATCTCCACAAGGAGCTGGAAAGTCGGGCATGGGATCAATGGAAAGGGCTCTGCGATCTGGAGGAGGCTGTCAAGTTTAAACATGTCAAGTTTAAACAGTAAAGTTTTCCTGATTCTGAAACAGCTTTTTAGGATTAGTTTCCCATTGTTGTCTTGTATTAGCGTGCAAAGAGCTAGCTAAATTTTGCTAAAAGTCTACTAAAATGTGGAAAAAATTATCTATTTTCTTTCATCAGAGCTATGATATATTACGGTTTCTAAATATCTACCTTACCACTAGATATATAAATTCTACCGAATACGTGTTTTTGTGAAGATTTCTGAAGACTGGTGGCCACAGTTGATTGTCATGCAGGCATTAAAGGCAGAGGGTCGTGATTGATGCAACTTGGAACCACAGAATTGCTTCTCAGATTGGAATCTCAGACGCTAAATGCCGCTAAAACTTGCACAATGTTGTTTAATTTAAAACATTAGTATTGTGTTGTTTTAAATTGAATATGATTTTGATTTCTGTGCATTATTTAAGGCTTGAAAACACTTTATTATTTCAATTAGTTGTAATTTTCTGCAATTAATGCTCTAACTGACCAACATTTTCTGTGGAATTTGGGAAAATTTTTGTCAGTAGTTTATCCCTAATTATCCCAAGCTTTCTGCATGATTCATTCACACCAAGCTGCAATTTAGAATGAACAATTAGCCTACTGTATATGTCTTTAGACTTAGGAGGAAACTAAAGTACATGGAGAAAGCCCATTCAACACAGAAATGTCCTTGCCAGCTGTGGGTATTGAACACAGGACCTTCTTTTTGTGAGGTGAAAGTGCTAACCACTATGTCCCTGTGCCCCCAAGTAGTTTATGGAAAAAACAAAAATGTTCACATTCCTTAAATACATACTGTCACAACAACACCAGTCTAGAGATCAAGCAGATGCAATTGTGGATAAGACAGTTTATAGAAATAGCTATAGCAACAAATTGCTAAACAGGCCGAGTTTAAGTCCTAGGGTAAACAGGGATGTCAACGGCAAATCAAAAAGCAAAAACCAGAAAAGGGAAACATGTAGGAAAGGGCAGCCAGGGCAATAAAAGCAAAACAAGGTTAAGGTCGATATAGCAGGCACATGTCTAAAACATAATAAACAGGAATGTCACAGGTAATATCATGTCAAGGTCTAAGGGCTAAGCAAGGGTCTCACACACAAACATCAGTATCATAGGCTAAGGCAGAGAAGGAGCACCCAGAATACGCGACCTGGTCAAGATCAACCTATACAAAACGGGGTTGGGGTCGTCACTAGGGGCAAATTTTCAAATCGCACATTTTGCTTTTTTGTTATAATCACTTTGTAGCCTATAAGATCCTGCAACAGTCTCAGCTAGTTGTATTTAATGACCCAAAAGAAGTGGTATTTTATGAGCGTTAATCACAAACGTTTTAAAAAACTCTTCTGCACCAGTTTACCTTTATTTTAACACATATTTTGCTACTTGTATAATAATAATAATTGGAAATTCATTTGCATTTAATCTTTATTATTCTTAACCATGATTGCCACAGTAAGACCCATTTTATAGCAACGACAGGAAACAGGAAATCCCCATTGGTTATATGTTTTAATATTTTTCACAACATAACATATTCTAGGACCCATTCTTTAGATAAAATTGTATATTTGGGGAATTCTATTGCCTTAAATCATGCATCTGATTATAAGAAAATATTTTTAACATTTACTACATGTATTTAGCAAATGTAAGTGATAAAACATATATGACACATATTGCACATTTTAAAGGCTTTATTTACTAGGTGAAACAAAGACAGATCAGGCATTGTTACTAAGAGGTTATACATTTATTGTCCGTGACATTTATTTGTCCAAGCTTAAATTGTGACATTTCAAAGGCTTTTTTGTAATATTTCGGAGGGTATGTAGACTATATTAATGACTTTCTGGCCATGCTGCCTTGTAGTAATGATATATCTGTAATAATGTGAAATTTCTTGGATTAATATAAGAAATCACAGGCATAAAAAATATCTGACAGACACATTTCACATTTATCGAGCATTACTATTTTTAAACAGACAACTATGGGTGGCAAGGACTATCAAAGATCCCAGGGATAAAGTTTTATGCTATACAAAGACATCCTAGTGTATATACAGTTGTGTAATTACTAAATTGGCTAAATTTAATGGCTAAATCATTGTTATATATCTACTGATCTAACCTAAGGCCATGCCACTTATATAGAAGTAGCTCTGTCCTAGACAGCATTTAGCATTTGGTAAGTTTTAGATAAGGAACTTGTTAAAACATTTTTAAATGTCAGCTGATGATACACGGCTGTGTTCATACACAATAAAGTACCAAGTCTACTCTAATGCAAATCACTGGAATGAACTGTGATGTCATTACTAAGCCTTTGCAGGATGTTTTTTCCCTTTTGGTCAATTACTCACAACTGAATACATGATTTATGTGATGCTGCCAGGGACAGTGATACTTACATGCCAGATCGTGTCTATATTCTTTTATTACTATTATGCACAAGCTGAGGGAGAAGAATAAAAAAACTTTGCCAGACCAGACTTAGGGCCAGATTTACTAAGTAATGAAAAATAGCATGTGAGTACAATCGTAAAACAACACTGATAGGTGAGGCCAGTTTTGCTGCTGATCTAAAAACAGTGCACTGTTTTCTAAGCACAGGTGCAGGCAGTTCATTTCAATGACATGTCCAATCTACCAAGAACTAAACATTTTAACTCAGAGCAAATATTCAGTTGAATGTAATTTAACAACTGGACAGGTACAGCTCTATGATTGTAATCAGAACAGTACGTAATGGATAAAAACATTGGTTATGGTTCTTGTGAAAGAACAGGGCAGTGCAAAATAAGGAAAGGTAACAGAAAGAGAAATTCTCTGCAGGAGACCTCACTGCAATGCCTCCTTTGTGAAGCAATAATTGCCATCATTTCAAGTATAAAAAAATACATGCAATAAATATAGAAGTAAATTGCATATCACAAATCTTAGTAAATCAGTTTGTGCGTTTGATTTAAATATACTCCTTCACATGATTTGCAATTTTGGAAGGAAGCTTCGAGAAAGGCATCTGCAACAGGGCCAGTTGCAAAAAGTCTGCACCTCTCAGGTGCAATTTTGTAACTGTTCCTCTTTAGTAAATACCAATATTTCTTTTTAAGGCCAAAACTGGGTTTGCGCTGATGAACTTCATTTGCAAATCTGGCCATTAGCTTCAAATCTCTCTTTCTCTTTCTCTCTCTCTCTCTCCCACTCTCTCTCTCTCTCTCTCTCTCACACACACACACACAAACTTTTGTGCACCCTATGCAGTTAAATAGCTATTCATCCAAACACCCAATTATATATATATATATATATATATATATATATATATATATATATACATATA
>JAOUQZ010000049.1:11643506-11663709 GCA_028564935.1 Neosilurus hyrtlii | reverse complement strand
ACACACACACACACACACACACACACACACACACACACACACACACACACATTCATATGTAAGTACACATTTGTTCATTAATTTTGTTGGTATAGCTATTGTGATGGACATAACTGGACAAGCAAGGTGTAGACAGGACCGTTCATCTTCCCTAAGTGACCTTAATGGGGGTACACACATTGTTGATATGCTGCACTCTTTTGTTTTGTGTAGTGAAGATTGAAGTGTTCCAAGGTCAACCTTGAGCCAGGAAAACTCCACTTAGAGTAATTTCTGAGTTATTTCTTATCTAGATGGTGAGAAGCAGAAATAATTATAAACATATATGAATAAGGCTTCACCTCGATTTCTGTATTAATTCTTCATTCAACTCACGATAACAAAAAAAAAATTATGCAGCACCTAAATTATTCACCCACAAGCATTTGTACTCTTCCTGTCTTTATTGAACACACTGATAAATAATTCACACCCCAGGCGAGAAAAAGGAAATGAACCCTGGTATCTAATAACTGGTGGCTTCCTTCAGTAGCAGGAACGTCCACCCAATGTTTCAAGAAGCTGCTGCGAAGATATGCACAATAAAACGAGAAAGAATTTTAACATTTCTTTCATAAACAGCTTTCATAAGCTCATGCCATCTCAGTTTAATTGGAATTAACCCTAAACTTAATAAAAGCTTGCTTACATTGTATCTGCCTTTGCACATAAAAACATGCCATTTTTATTACAATCTTTTAAGGAAAAAAAATAAATACATAAAAAGATTAATAAATCCTCACACGGAGGGACGCCATTGTACTGCAAAAACCAGACCCGTGACTCATGTAGAATAAGCTGTATACAAGGAGGTGTTGTGCATTTAAATGTGCTTTGCTATATACCATAGGTTCTCATACGTGCGCAGATGCTTGTCTGATATATGTATATATAATGTACACTCCTGGGGGAAAAAATGAGCCATGTCTGTATATTCCAAAATTTTAGTAATTAGTAACTATAACACAAATATATTGAATAAGTATGCAAATTCTATTAAATAGTCAATATGGAATTGCTTTCCCTTTAGATTTTGTAAACAGAATCAAGTATCTTGGTTCGACTCACTGAAAGTTTCTTGCATCTGAAAATGTCCAAATTAGTCCATTCATACTTGACAGCCTTAGCCAGTGGTGTTACTAAACTTTTGTCCAACCAATCTATGTTGAATGTGTGCACAGATGTTCCCTAACGGGTTCAAATCTTGTCTCTGTTCTGACCAGAAGCCAGGAGTTTGATGCCGTTCTTGTCCAGCCAAGCTTTAGAAGCCTTAGTGGTGTGGGCTGGGGCGTTTATTAGTTATAAAACTAATTATTTCATATAAATTAGCTGGTGTTCTGACAAACCATCACCATTAACTGGTAATGATGTATTCTTGGCTTTTACACACTTTTGCCGCTATACCTACAAATATGTAATTTCAATGATGGCTCAGTTTTTTGCCCAGGAGTGTAGTATTTTGTACAAATGTGCCTTGACTTATTGTATTCATAGGCTCACTAGTTTGTTTCAGTTTAATATCTGTATTTTTGTCATTATCTTTCCTTATTTGAACTGAGGCATCCATGTCCTATTTTTGTTTGAGTTTAGCTAATTGCAACTTCGAAAATGGAAGTAAAAAAACACCAGATGATACCAATATACAAATTTTCAGTGCAACAGGAAAGTTTGTAAAGCAAAAAAAGATAAATCCCTTTTACTCATGCTCAAACAACCCCATTTTTACTTGAATCATTGCGTCATCCATGGTCTATTGAGCTAAACATGATGCACAGCAAATGTTTAAAGCAAATGACATTTACTTTGTTTTATTTATTTATATCTTTTATATTTATATTTTATATATATATATATATATATATATAATTTGTTTTTATTTTTTTTTACCATTTTTGTTCTTAATTTACATTGTAGGATTATTGCTCTCTTCTAATATACCTTTTTTCACTTTGTGAAGCACTTTGGTCTTAACCTTGGTTGTATTAAATGTGCTATATAAATAAAAAGTCGACTTGACTTCTGTTCATGACTGTAAGTTCATAGTGTCTTTGTTTACTCCCTGCATGGTGCTGTGGATTTTTGCCAAGAAGTAAAACTTCGTCAGTCCACATGCCCAGGAAGCACTCAGAAATAAAAAGTGTTTTTTGCACTTACACGAGCAGAAATGTTGAAAATTGGTTTCTATTATTATTTTTTTGCTGTTACCCTTTAATCCTTTTATTCTTTAGTTCCTGTGATCAGTGCTGTTGGTACTCTCCCTAGGAATTAAATAAAACTCATTCTTTCATATATTCATCCATCATCAGAAAGCACTTTACTCTGTTTAATGTTGCAGTTAAGCCAAAGTCCATCACTTGGGCAAAGCAGGAGGACACATTGGATAGGACATTGAATATAAAGCACCATAAACAGAAACATCAAGACACAAAGCCAGTCCACCTCCTGCCATGTTTCTGGGAGGCTGGAAGAAACCCAAAAGAAAACCCACATGGACAAAGAAAGAAGATGTGGACCATAAATGTTTCGTAAATCTCTCTAATTCTTCTTTTTAAAACTGGCACAAGTGACACCAAATTTTGAAGATGGTGTTAGCCATGGGGTTCACATGCGCTGTCACACCTAGACTGTGAAAAACTGTAAATGGTCTTGTCAGGATTGACAAAACTAGACTAAATTGACAAAACAAATCAATAATCATTTGTGGCTCCAGACTAAAAGACTGTGTTGGTACAATGTAAATAAAATTACCCAACTATGTAAAATAAACAAATTATTGTTGTTGTTAATATTGTAGTGTACCTTTGTTTGCCCCAGTGTCTGCTGTTTCTTGCTTTTGCCTCAACAGATAATATCTGCTTTCAACCTCCTGAAAACACATCGATCAGTGTTAACACTCAAAACAACATCCATCATAATTGTTATTTTCCACCATTGTTCTCTTGAAGAGAGAGCACTACAGGCGTGTGTGTATATGTATGTGTGGACAGACCTTAAGTTGATTAAGGTTGGCTTGTAGAGAGCGCAGGTATGTGAGAACCTGTCTGCTGATGCCGCATAAGCTTTCTGCTGAGGATGAAGAAAACCTGAGGTTGATACCCGAGTCAGCAGCACAGCCATGTGAAAGACCCAACTCCTTCCTCCTGTACTGAACATTATCATCAGTGCTGCTCTCAGAGCCACCAGAGCCCTCCAACACCATGTAACCTGCTTCTTGTTTTACACACACACACAACACACACACACATGCACACACACTAAATTAAAATGCTGCCCTTGGTTTTTGAGGGGGGAAATAATGATCTGAGGAGTAGGTTACATTTAATTACTCATATTCAATTCAGTGATGCAGCTCTTGAATAAAGCTTTCAATGGATAAAGATTTAGAGGTATTATTCAACTTTCTTTTACATGGTTCAAGGTTTTAATAGCAAAAAAAAAATTAATATTAAATCATGAAATTAATAAGATTGCAAAGCTTACAGTCTTGCGACAGAAATTGAATAGGCACCTGAATACCATTATATTGTATTGGTCGATCCCTGGTGATTAGTATCCAGTTATCCAGATGCTATACTACAGCCAGCGAAAACATGAATGTACTAGTCTAGTAGACTACAAAAAAAAAAAAAATAATAATATATATATATATATATATATATATATATATATATATATTCTAAACAGATGCAAGAGGTAACTCACTCACCATAGTCCTCAGTGCCTTCATAAAAGCATGTGTCCCCTGAGGAAGCGTCCTGAGTCCTGCATGATGTGCGCAAAGATGTAGTCCTGAGAATTCGCCGGCCCATTCGCTCGCCATCGTTCTGGGTCATCAGCTGAGTTACCAGAACCTGCTTTAAAGCTGCCACTGCCAAAGGAGCGAAAGCACAACAAACACAAATTCAAGTTTATTTGCCAAAAATTATTATTTCATGTCCAAACCCTTTGTCTGAGGCTCTGTACTCAATCCCCAAATCAAATACCAGCTCTTTGTTTTGTCTATAACACCAGGCCAGACAAAAGTAAGACAGTGTGGATTTACTTATTTAATTTCAAACAGCATGAACCCAAGATATTTTATGTTATTGTCTGGTCAACATTTTTAATTGTGAATATATATCCACTCCTGCTTTTCAGTCTTGCATCACATTCCAAAAAAGGTGCTGACAGGGGCAATTTAGCACTAGTACAGACTTGAAACAGGTGATGCCCACAGGTGATTATAATCATGATTTGGTATAAAAACAGTACCCGGGAAAGGCCTAGTTTTAGCCGAGGTTTTGTTTTTGTTTTTAACCGCAGTTTAATCAACAAAAGCATTAGGAAATTATTTAAATAATTAAAAACAATGTCCCTTAAAGAAAGATTTAAATATTTATGCATATAACCCCTATGGTACATAATATCATTAAACGATTCAAAGATTCTAGAGAAATTTTAAAAAGTGCAAGGGCACAAGCCAAGATGAACACCTGTGACCTCCAATCCCATCGCACTGCATCAAGAACATCATTTATCTACAGCTGACAATGTCATTCATCTACAAACCTTTCTGAAGCACTACACTGTGAAGTTTCATGTACAAATGGCATTTAAACCATACTGTGCAAAAAGGTTTCCTTATGTTAACTGTGTCCAAAAGTGCCATCAACTTCTCTGGGATTAGAGGCATTTTGGATGAACCATCACATAGTATAAACAGATTATTGCCAAAGAAATCAGTATTTCAGGACTTTTTGTTGAAGAAATGGGCATGCGTGTGTGTGTGTGTGTGTGTGTGTGTGTGTGTGTGTGTGTGTGTGTGTGTGTGTGCGCACTAAACCAAAGATAAAACTTTGTTGTTTTTTTCAACAAAAAGAAAAAAACTTAAAAAAAAAATACAATAATAATCCAAACTGTTATCAGAAACAAGTTAAGAAGTCAGGATCTGTCATGATATGTGTTGTATAAATACCCTTATCAAAATAACTTACACTTCTGTGGTGGTAGCATTAATGTACACCAATCTGCCATAACTTAAAAACCACTGGAAGGTTACTTTCAACATACCCAAGTTTCCCTGATTTAGGATTATAGAAAAACTGGCATTTGTGACAACTTAAATAACAATATCATTAAAGTAATAGGCTGTGTCCAAATGTCTGTATTGGATTCTGCTTGTATACAAATCTTGATGGAAAAATGCTACTGAGAATGCAGCAGTTAATAAAGATGGGGGTTGGAGGGTGGCGGTGAATCAGTTATGGACCGCGCTTTCTTTGTGTGGCAATTCATCACTACACAGGCTCCAAAATAATTACACTTTATTGTTTTTGAAGTAATTTTGTACTGTTAAAATGCTGCCCTTGGGTTTGAGGGGAAAATAATTTTCTTAGAAATAGGTTACATTTAATTACTCATGTTCTTGAATAAAGCTTTAAAGATACAGAGGTAATATTCAACTTTCTTTTACATGGTTCAAGGTTTTGAAATTGTAATATAAAAAGCAATACTGAACCAGCATATTTATAGAATCACAATACTTACAGCATTGCAACAAACTGAATCGGCACCTAGGTATTGTGATATTGAATCACGTGATCCCTGTCGTACTCCAGGTGATATCATATTGTATAATTAGTATCCAGTTACCTGGAAGATATACTAAAGCCAGTACACTGCCAAAGCATACTTCATTGGCTGCTGCATCCCATGAGGCAACACAGATTTCAAACTTTGTTTAAAGTTGGACAGCCCGGTGGTGCAGTGTTTACACTGTTGCCTTACACTGAAAAGGTTCAGGTTTAAATCTTGGCCAAGGGCCTTTCTAAATTTGCCCATAGATATGAATATCAGGGTGAATACTTGTTTGTGTCTTAATTAGCCCTGCAGTAGACTGGCGATCTGTTTGCTTGAAGTAAGCTTGGATTTACTCCAGATTTCGCTATGACCCAAATGGATAAGTGGTACAGATAAAGCATAGGTTAATGGATACCACTAGCCCTCTTTGTGATATAGACTGTGACACCATGAATGTACTAGTCTCACTCATTTGCCTCAACAGTTAATCCTACTAGGTTAATCCTACTCTCAGACTCTTAGCGAAGTTGGGGCACAACCTGAACAGCCCACTAGATCATCATAGGGCAACACACACAACCATTCAAATTCACATTCACACCTAGGACCAATTTGGAATAAATAAGAAGAAATCTGCCAACAGAACTTTGATTTGCCAAGACCACGACTTATTAAGATAATTAAGGACTAAAATTAAAACTGGTACGAAGAAATATCTTGTCTCACAAAATAAATAATAAATCAATTAATAAATAAGTAATAAATGAATAAAAAACATGAATTACCTTAAGTTAAGCTATTTCATCTTACTTTAATGTAAGTTTTTGTAGTTGTGTCATTATTTATTGGGCACTGAGTTTCTCAGGTATTTTGTAGTATGTGCGTGTATTGTTACATGTAAAATTCAGCACATTCCTTTGTATGTTGAATCTATTACGCCACACAGGTGAAGTGTCTTTTATTTATGTTTTTTTGATATTCAGAAAATCATTTCAGTATGTACTTAACTCAAGAAGGAGATGATGTGATTTAAAATACTAATACTAATATTTATTTATTATTTTTTATCTGGGAAATAAAAACAACAAAGTTCATTTGAAAATATTACAAGTACAACAGCAAAAAAAAGTGAAAGCAGGACTGGTCAAATTTTTGCAGAAATGGGTAGGACTGGTCAAAAGAGTCTGCAAGAACAGGAATGCGTATTACTCACAGGTTTTCAGAGCTTCATCAGCTCTGCAGGAAGAGGACGGAAGGTCCGTTTCACAGCCATCCAGCAGCTCTGGTTCTGGATAAGAGCTTTGATCATGGCCATGTGCTCGTGTTTGCTCCTGATCCTCGATGTTAGAAGTATGATCTAACACTGTATCGCAGGCTTTACCTGAAAACACAACGTCCATCGCACAAACACAGTGACTGGGGATAATAGAGGCCAGGATCACTGACATCAACACAAAAACACAAGAAGCTGCAGTTACCTGAGGCCTGAGCATTAAGAGCACATTCGGGCTCCGGAATTTTGCCGTGTTTACCAACTCCATTTCTCTCCCCTCTAAAAAAGTTTAAAATACAGTTTAATTTGGACTTTTCAATTTAAGCGAAGTCTGAGTCTCTGTGTACATGATCTTAGAAATTTTGCAGAGAATGGGAGTTGGGAGACGAGCTCTTACGCAGACTGAGGCAGGGGAATGACGTTTTGCGGCCTGGACTTCATGGCCTCTGCTCGTTGAACAATATGCTTCTGCCATCTAAGGGAGAAAGAATAATGGGAGAATGAAAGGAGGAAGTGCTGGTGGAGAAAGAGTGATGTAGACAATATAAGAGAAATCTGTAGTGGACAAATGGTGGTCTCAGCACTTACATACTATGTTCAGACACTGTTTGGGCCATCAGTTCATAGATTTGTGCTCCATTATCCGACATGGACAGCACAAAGAAGGACCTGTTGTCTGTTAATGGAAGAAGTTTAATTTGGCACCATTCCACCCTTTAGTTTGTGCGTGTGTTTATTATGTATGTGGGCGTGTGTGCATGTAAAAGTACTTACCCGTGGCCACTGGACGTACCAGTACAGTACTGAGCTTGATGACTGGGCTGAAAATGTGCTGTGTGTCTGCCGAGCCTGCACGGTTCTTACTATGGCACTTCAGGATGAGTCTCTCGTCTTGCTTCTGCAACAGCACCAGGATGTCCTCAAGAAGCAATGTATATAACTCTAAAGAAAAAAAAATGCACACATACTCAGTCTTATATACTACAAATACTGTATCTTAAATATCACGTACATAAGACATTATTAGAAATAAACTGCAATAATAATCTCTCATGATGCCCTACCAACAGTCTTGTCTTTATTCAGTTTCCAAGTCAGGGGACCTTCATGGACCAACTTCCGCATGGTGAGATCTAGATTCTGAAAGAAGTACATGTATAAGTGCGTGCACACGCGCGCACACACACTCACACACACACTCAAGGGGAACAAATGCATAACATGGGTAAAAAAAATTTATTATATATACACATAGAAAAATAGACAGACACCACAGACAGACAGACATATCTTTATCTATATCTATATCTACATCTATATATATATATATATATATATATATATATATATATATATATTGTATGTGGGAAAAAATAACAGTGCTACAATTTCATCCCGACAAGCCTGTTTCGTGGTTGCCCACTCATCAGGGGATTTATATTTATATATAATCTGTCTATTTTTTTATGTCTATATATAATAAATTTTTGTTACGCATCTGTTTTATATATGTATGTATATAGCAATATATACACCCATAATACATTGTGGGACAGGTGATATTATGTGAGCCCTGACAGCCCACGTGCTGGCACTTGTGTCATGGCAAACAATTAAACAACCAACAACCTTGGTGACTTTTTTTTTCATCACATAAACTAAAACCTTATAATAAAACTAATAAAAATTAAGATATAAATAATTTAGTAACATAATTAAAATATATTATTATCACCTTCCCGCAACCCTAATTAGGATTAAGCGGCTTAGAAAATGACTGAATGAATGAATGAATTATCAATTACACCATACACATTACCAGATTAAGCAATAATAAAAAAAAAATCAAACACTCGGATCTGCACCTAAACTGTATGTGTGTGCGCGCATGTGTGTGGGAACGCAAAGCAAATGCTTACTTCCACAGCAGTTTCATGCACTGGAATGGAAACATATATATTACTGGGCTTAAGAAAGACATAAGAAAAGCCAAGAAACACCCATGCCACTAAAGGGTTAACACTGTAAAAGTTCACCCGAAATACTGATTCATTGAACATGTTCAGACTAAAGACGAAATTACTTTTTTACTTGCAAAGAAAATCTTTTTTTTTTGGTTCAACATCTGCTTAATGTGATGAAGTGCAGAAGTGTGTTTGGGGCTTTACAAAATGCAAAATTGTGGCTGTTTTAAGTTGTTTAAGTATTGAGTTGGTTTTAAATGAAAGGCCATTTTAAGAGAAAAACATCAGGACTACTGTTATGACAAATGGATTAATAATTTCACCTTGGGAAGCAACTACTTTAAATGACCAAAGAAGATGTCAACAAATTTGGTAGCATGTAAGAGGGTCATGTTCTGTATGCTACAATTTTGCATCCATTCATCCATTCATTTTCTGAACTGCTTAATCCTAATTAGGGTCATGGGGAGGCTGGCGCCGATCTCAGCCGACTCTGGGTGAGGGCGGGTTAAACCCTGGATAGATCGCCAGGCCATCACCAGAAACACGCTGACCTGTGTCAATGGCCTACTCTTTTGAAATGACAGCAATGGTTCTTTTGAATGCCTCTCACCATAAACAGTAAGAGACATGGCTGGCCTTTGATAACCCAGTTGTCAACCTGCTGGGGGGACAGCAGTGACAACACGGTGATAGTGTGGCTTGACCCCTAGAGCTTCGAAGCAGTAATTCAGCACCATACCACAGGGCCACAACTGCCCCTCAATTTTGCATCCATATACTGCAAACATTTGCTATTATTGCTATTGGGCACACATTAAGTGAAATCACATTTTAAAAAAGGCCATTTTAACGAGATTTTACTGTAGTATGTAAAGACTGGCAGATTTGAATTAATATCAGGTTCATGCATTGGATTTAAAATTAACTCAGTTAAGAATGTCTCACCTTATACTCCGAAATGAGAGGATTTTCACTCTGCTTCAGAGAGGATAGGTCGAGGCGTCTCTGGTAATCCTCCAGATGCTGAATAATACACAGTAACACAAAATAATTTCATGAGTAAGATACAGTAAAACCAACCAACACACTTAAGTATGAAACCACTTATTATATACAAATATGGAAGTGAGGAAATTCAAGACAAGAGCAGCAAACACATAATAGCACATTATATACTGTAGTCAGATTTATGTTAAAATACTGAAATGAACTGAAATGGGTCAGTTAACTTTCCTCCCGCTACTTGAAGCACCTGTCCCTTAAAAATGTGATTAACCAAGGTGCACAACTATCAACCCGGAGATCGTAAGTTCGAATCCGGATTGTTGCCACAGTCATCCGTGACCTGGAGTTCATGGAAGCTAATTG
This sequence comes from Neosilurus hyrtlii, assembly GCA_028564935.1. NCBI lineage: Eukaryota > Metazoa > Chordata > Actinopteri > Siluriformes > Plotosidae > Neosilurus > Neosilurus hyrtlii. Next base: position 11,653,503 of record JAOUQZ010000049.1, on the reverse strand, counting down.
ACCGCGCTCTCACGGGAGGGAGGGATGGCATATGCTCACTTCCCTGTCACTCACAGCGATCACCAGCCAATCGTGGGCATCTGTGAGCTCATTCATACGAGGGGGCAGATAGCACTTTCCCTTCGAGTGTGTTAGGCCGCCCCCGAATATGCATGTGCAGCAGTTCAAAAAGAGGCGGGCTGTAGCATCGCATGTCACGGAGGGGGCATGTGCTTGCTTACGCCCCTCCCTGGTCGGTGGTGGTCGTGTGATAGGGAAGGCAAAAAGTTGATGGGTGGGAAGTGGATACGACTAAATTAGGAGAGAAAAATGGGAAAAATCCAAAAAAAAGAAAAGAAAAAAAATGTGATTAACAAAGTATCTGAAAGGTTTGTCTATTAGGAACAGTTGAAAAAAAATCCATAAAGTGATTGCTAAAGCAAGAGTACAAGACCAGATTCAGAGATAATGTCTGCAATCTGAGTAACACTTCAGGGTTATTCTGGTAATGAGTTTGCAACGGCTTGGTGAAAAAAAAAAGGAAGGTCAATCAAGTCAAAGTGACTTAAGCAGGAATTGTGAAGTCAATAACCTGTTTATTTTCTGACTCTTTCACTGCTTGGTTAACGTGGTTGAGGATCTTTCGGCAACAGTCAGCCGCTTTCCTCACTTTGTCTTTCTCCTCTGGATCACCTGGCGACACACAGAAAGATGGACACAGGAGAAATATGCATTTTAAAAGAATCAAGCATGCCAAGTGGCTTATTCTTCCCTAGTGCATGAACAGATTGACTGAATGGAGTTCATTCCCAGGCAAAGACAAATGAGATAGTATTAGTATCTCTTAATTGCACATTTTACGTTAGGTACACTGTGGTATCAGGAAGGCATGGAGGCCAATTTAAATTCTCCAAAAACAGGCTCTTTAGGTAAATTCATAATTATTAATCTAAAAAAAGCATATTTGTAATTTGAAATTGCCCGACTAACTGCCAGTGCCAGCACTAAATAAGCCTCATTACTGAGAGCTGGCCTGAAAACGGCTGAGTGTGTCTGGGGCGGGTGAGTCCTCTGGCAGCCCTTCCTGTGGCTGGCGGTCAGAACAGAGGAGGAGGCCAGAAGAAGGACAGACCCATCACTCACACTGCTCTAAATGCATCACACCATACACAGAGAGAAAGCATTATACACAGAGGGGTATGAAGCTGCATTAAAATGAGTTTGTTTGTATGCATGCATGCGTGTGTGAAATGATTGCATTTGTGCAAGTGAGAAAAGAAATACAATATGTCTTCAAGATTACTACAGTGGTGCATGAAGATTCTAAGTATCTTTGTATTTTACCAGAATGAGTGTTTCTGTGTGTGTTAGAATGATGTACTAAAAAAAAGCTGCAACAGTTTACAAGGGGGGAAATGTATAATATTAAATAAAATATTAAACTTCATTGTTATTGTTGGATAGATGTGCACTGTTTGCAGGTTTAAAAAAAATGTTACTACTGTACATTCATTAATTCACTGAACAGCTAAACCCTACTATTTTTATTTTCTCAGCTGACTCTGGGAAAAAGCAGAATACACCCTGACCAGCTCATCAGTCCATCACACACACAAATAATCATTTACACTCACACCCAGGGGCAGCCAATTAGCCTAATATGCATGCCTTTGGCCTGTGAGAGGAAACCAGAGTACTCAGAGGAAACCCACCCAAGTATGGGGAGAACATGCAAACTCCACACAGAAAGAAGCACACAGATGAGGACTGAGACTCGAACGCAGGACATTCTTGCTGCGAGGCGGACGTGTCACCTATAACTGTACATCTGCTCAATAATGAGCAAAGTCCCATACAAAATAATCTACCCACCAGACAGGTGTAGCCAGCTGAAACCATGCCTGGGAAGTATCATTAGTGTGCACACACATTATATTAGGGAAAATAAACGGCTCCAAATCCTCCAACTGTGTCACTCATCACAATGTCAAAGATGACACAATTTGACAGGGAAGGAGCAAACAAAATGTGCAAATTTACACGACAATTTGCTTACTGCTGCAACTGTAAATGTTTACATTTCAGAAATAAGCCACCTTAGAAGTCCAGCAATTTGGCAGCACAATTAACCAAATACCTGCCCACCACATTCACTGTTCCTAGGAAATCCTAGTGAATATGTGAACTCCGCAGAGTGGAGTGGAGTAATGGGTTGAAATTCCACAAGCCTTAATCAATATCTTGTGCATCTATGTGAATTAGATGCACTGCAGAATGTTGCATTTGTAGATGTAAATGTGTAAAAAATATACATCAGTCAGCCATAACTATAAAACCACAGAGAGGTAAAGCAAATAAAAGTAACTTTAAAAGTGGGGTGCATGTTCAGACATAGCTGGTCATAGTGATTAAGCCGGCAGTTACTAGCAGTTACACTGCCTTTTCAACTGAAAAATGTATATGGAGTGTGTTTCGCCTTTGGACTTCTTATTTGGAAACCGTATATCCCATCGCACTGAGGTTGACACTATATGAGAGCCGAGAATTTGGTGAACGCATTAATATAAATTATTTCGTTGTACTGTGAGAAATATTGTGATTTTAAACACCTGTTTTTTGCACTGACTCTTATGGAGACATTCAGGGTGCAGCTGTCAGCCAGAGGCCTGCCATTTACCTTCTACAAGTGGTGTTGACTCGATAGTTACATGGTCAAAAGCAGCACAAATGCCCCTCTTTTTTGATGTACAATTTATTTGTGTAGACTGAAAATGATGGGAGTAGGAGCGAGTTAAAAATACTCTTTCCACGATAATCTTCTCTTCTCTGCGACTCTGCTGATGATATCACCCACTCTAGCCCAGAACATTCTACACAATACACACCCATTATGAACACACAATTCGAGTGAAAAACCTTGTCAAACTTCAACAACAATTGAGAGAAATTCGTTAAAGGTAGCAAAAAGACGTCAACCAAGCTTCTATGTGAAAGTATGACATCTTGAGGTGTCAAAGTAGGCGAGTTTCACAACTGTTTGTCAACCTCTCCCCATTCCTTTCAATGGGATTTTTGGCTCTTTTTTTTTTGGTTAACTGTTTGGCCATGGTAACACAAAACTCCAATAAAAGATATAGCACACTTTGTCAACTCTCGAAGTTGATTTGTTGGAAGCAGGAAAAATGGGAAAGCATAAGGATCTGAGTGGCTTTGACAAGGGTCACATTATCTTGACTAGACGACTGGGTCAGAACGTTTCCAAAACCACAGTTCATGTGTAGTGCTCCCAGTATGCACTGATTTAGTACCTATCAAAGTGGTACAAGGAAGGACAACCAGTGAACCAGCAACATTTTCACAGGCACCTCAGGCCTCAAAAGCATCAAAACTGGACCATGGAGCAATAGAACAAAGTGGACAAGTCTGATGAATTACATTGTCTTAACCATCATATGGACAGCATGGGGTATGTGCATCACCTTTGTGGGACAGAATTGGTAGCAGGATAGACTATGCAAAGAAGCAAGCCACCAGAAGTGGAGTGATGCTACCACACATTACAGCACCCGGAGAGCAGTTGGTGGTTAGGTGCCTTGCTCAAGGGCACTTCAGCCATGAATGTAGAGTAATTAAAGATGCAGCTCACTCCCCCACCGCTACACATTTTTCCTGCTGGTTCGGGAATCGAACCAGTGACCATTCGGTCCCAAAGCTGCTTCTCTGACCATTTGGCCAAGGCTGCCCCGTATTGAGACCACGTTGTGACCATGTACACCTCATTATGATTTTACCTAATGACAGCAGCCATATTCAGTGAAATAATGTGCCCTGCCATACTGCAAAAACTTTTCATGAATGGTTTGACTGGCCTCTAAATTCTCCATCTGTGTTAAACAAAAAAAAATCCTATCCATGGAGACCCCACGTTGCAACTTACAGGAATTAAAGGATGTGCTGTGAACTACTTAATGCCAGTAGTTCACAGAATACCCTCAGAGTCCTTGTGATGTACATGCCTTTTGGCATAAAGTGTGGCTAAAACCTACACAGTAATAGGCATGTGGCTTTAATGTTATGGGTGATCTATGTATTAAATATTGTGATGGCTGATCAGTGTATAGGATTGCATACAAATATAAGTAATGCTGTGTTACCGGTGTATTTGGCAATGTTCTCCAGCAGTAATGGGTACTTGGTGAGTCGTTGCATCTCAGCAGGGATGATATCCTTCAGCTGCAGCCTCCGGCACATCCGATTACTCTCCGCCGCCTGCACACAGTGAAAAAACAGCAGCTCAAACTACTAGATCAGGAAAACAGTTCTACTAAATGACAAAAGCCATACCAAACTATACCACAAAAACAAAACACATATCTTTTATTCCTGTCAGGACTCTTTTGACAGTCTCTCATGCATTGACAGATTACTAGAACTGCTCTCTCCATGAAAGATTAATGTGTATATAAACTGAATAACAGATGCAGTGAGTGATCCTTTTTAAGCTTTGACAGACATTTACTGGCCACTTTAATAGGATCATTGCTCATTCATGCATTTATCCGATCATGTTCCAGCAGTACTAGCTTAAATGTTCACATCCAATATCAAAGCAGAGCAATATATCCCAGTCACCTTAAAAAACGGATTTTTGTTAATGAAAGATTTAACACAACAGTAAAGATCAGAGAAGCATCTAAAAGCATACATGCTGAACCTAGAGGCACATATATTACAATAGCAGAAGATCACATTGGTGTCCATGACAGACAGTAAATAACAGGAATCCGGGACAACAGTGAGCACAGGCTCACCCAAAAACTTCAGCTGAGCGACAAAAAATATTTTATAAGTGTATTTAGTACATACTACACAGTAAAGGTGTAATCTGAGTGGCTTGCTATCTTGGGATAATGGACATTAGTATGTACTACATGCAAATGTCACGATCTGATTGGTCCACTATCTTGCATTTAAAAATCATTATTATTCATTCAAAATATTTTTTTCATTTTTGATTGGTGGAAAGCCACCAGCAAATTCTTGATATAATTTTACAAGCCAACTTATCCACCACTGACATTGGATAAGTTGAATAATTATCATACAATTGGAATGCAAAAATATTCCTACTCATAGATCATATAAGATATATAGCTATACCCCACAGTAGACGACTCCGCCTGTCCACTATTCTGGTTAGTCGGTACACTTTAATGCAAAGCACTGCAGCCCTGAGCTGTCAAAACTTCATTTTATTTTCTTATTATTTATGCTGTTATAAGCCATACCCAACCAAGACAGCAGTGCAACTCAACAGCACCGTCAGTAGGGTGCAGCATACATAATGTATGTAACATTAATACATATTAACCCACATCCGGGCTATGCACAATTGTTTATGTTGATTTTTCGCGGGAAAGCCCCCTCCTCAAAGTTTAATGTATGAGGGAGGTACAAAAAAGTGCGGAAATCATGCAAGGCCGCATGCTAACGTAGCTCTGACATCCATAAGTGTCACTTCATGTAGGGTTTGAAACAATATTGTGGTTATTTCTCATCTCTTCAGCACAGAAAAGATAAAGCTTGCCTTTTAAGTTGGAGCAGTGTATTTACAGTCATACAGTATGTTGATCTGTAATAGAGGATGGTTTACAGATAAGTTAATACAGAGGGCAGAATTGGCTGCATTTTTGCCCATCATGTTTGTTTAGGTATGCCGGCCATGTCTCTCACTGTCTGTGGTGAGAGGCATGTAAAAGAACCATTGCTGATTTTCGTCAAGAGTAGGCTGCACAGCCGTCAGCGTGTTTCTGCCCTGCGATGGCCTGGCAAGTTGTCAGGGGTGTACTCTGCCCTCGCCCAGAGTCAGCTAAGATATGCGCCAGCCTTCCCGCGACCCTAATTAGGATTAAGCAGTTCAGAAAATGACATGACATGTTTGTTTAGGTGTCTCATGCAACAACTTTTGAAAATGCTGCATTGGTGTGCACTAAAAGGCTCCAACCCATCATATCACCAAGTGAAGATGCCTTTACTCTGCTGTGTGTGTGTGTGTGTGTGTGTGTGTGTGTGTGTGTGTGTTTGTGTGTGTGTGTGTGTGTGTGTTTGTGTGTGTGTGTGTGTGTGTGTGTGTGTGTGTGTGTGTGTACTTGCTACATACTGAGGACTGGAATATGTTTTTTAACCAACAAAGTAAGGACATTTTGCAGGTCCTCACTTCTTTTAAAGGACTGTCTGAAGGTTAAGACTTGGTTTAACAGTTCAGGTTAAAATTAGGTTTAGGTTAGAGTAAAGAAATAGGGAATGCATAACATCAATGTTAGAATTGTCCCACAAAGATAGAATTGAAAAATGTGTGTGTGTTTGTGTAAGTAAAAGTGCTGCCCTTACATGGATGAAGGTAAGGAAGCGTTGGTCCTTCTTCTGTCGGCTCTTGATGAGCTCCAGAGCGAAGGGCAGGTTGCTGCAGAAGGTGCCTACTGCATGCTTCATCTTTTCCTCCTCTTCTCTGCTGAACTGCATAAGAAAATCAAGCAAGGCTTAACAGGACAGATTCTACACTGGGACAACAGTAAGACAATCGTGAGATGTCATACTCCTTTGCACTCCTAATTAAAACCTTGCACTTACCCAAGAGAGCAAATCATCTCCAATTTGGTCAACCACTGATGTTTCATTTCTCTTGCGTATGGCTGCCATCTGCTCGGAAATTGTGACTGAAGTAAATTTAAGAAGATTGCATGGAAAAAACAAATCAGAACAGGGATGGCAGATGTATATACTCATAGTTCGTAAGTGTGTTTTGTTACCATGGAGCTGGATAATTTCCTCCAGGTTGCTAAACATATTTTTGATGTCAGCAGGTGGTAATATGTTGTCACGAGTCAATTTTTGGTAAAAGACATTGTCCAGGACTTTCAACGTGCGTACGTGTGCTCGTTCTGTGTAGAAGAGCTCTGAAACAATGGAAAATTACCCTTTCATGATAAAAGGAACTTTTGTAGTATATATGTAATATAAATTCCTTATATATAAGTGTCCTCAATGCATTTCAACATGGTCTTCTCTTTATATTAGTGTTATAGTTTATTCACATAATGTTAGCAGCCATACCATTAATAACTTCCTGTCTCTTGATTTCCTGGGGTGTCAATTCAGCTAGAACCTCCATCTTTACAAGCTGTTGCCAGTTTGGAGGATCCATGTCGGAGTAAACACCATCGTCCTCACTCAGTGTTTCCTCTAGCCTTACAGATGAACAGACAATGAAAGAATTGGTATTTAACAGCAAGAGTGCTCATTAAAACACTAAATTAAATTGTCTGACAGGCACAGTACAGATCAAAGATTAAATGTTGACAGAGAAAAGGGCATGCAGCAGAAATACCTTCTGCTCAGCTTAGGTGTTCCTACATCCAAAAATCTGAAACGGAATACAATAACATCTACTTAGATGCAGCAGACTTTATTAAAGATATTTGGTCAATAGTATTTTGCATAATATTTTATTCTTAAAGTGGAGTTCCCCATAAAATCTTTGAGAGTTTTGTTTCTTTTCTATTCCAAATTATTTTATTGTGCTAATGTTTCAAAAGTTTAAGCCAGAAAAACCAGTAGAAGTGTTGAAAACTACCTTTGTTTGACAAAAATAATCTATAATACTATTAATTCCACCTCACAGCAAGAAGTTTATGTGCGCTTCTGTGTGGAGTCTGCACGTTCTCCCTGTGCTTGTATGGGGTTGCTCTGAGTGCTCTGGTTTCCTTCCACTGTCCATAAACATGAACCTTATGCAAACTGAATACTCTTATTTGCCCCTAGGTTTGAATGTGTTTGTGAACAGTTGCGTGTGTGTTGGCCTTGCAATGGTCTAGCGAGCTGATCGGTGTGTACCCCGTCTGTGCCTGGAGTCAGCTTTAATGGACTCCAGCATCCCAGTGAGCCTAAAAAAGGATAAGGTGTAAGAAGATTAACTCTATGCTACTGATATACGGATTTTAAGATCAGCATTTTCAGATCTGTGAGGGCAGTTAAGCTTGTTTTTTTTCTGGGGAAATTTTCTCAGTCATTGAACTGAGAAAAAAATAAGGATTTATTCTAACATATGTTAAATGACTAGGGAGGACTATAGGTATATAACAAATGATTTCACATTTTGAGCAGTTTGATTGAAATTTTAGACAGAACTTTTCTGGTTTGCAGGCACTGAGCCTGTGATGGTACACGTATGCACAAATATATGGGCAAATATACCAACTAAAAAAAAATCAGGTCAACCTAAGTATGAAGCTTTTCTCCAGGTGCTTGGCGGTGGAGGGCACTGCCATTATCGACTTCATTATATTGTTTAAACTGAACGGTTTTCAGCCTTATTTGTTGTCTTAGGGGGAAAAAAAAGGTCACACGGTAAAAACTAATCTTTCATCATTAGTCAGGATCCACAGACTTGATAATGAGTAAGATGAGAGGTCCTAAACTCATCTAAAAAAAACCTCCAGAGAATGATGACACAAAACACATGAGATACGAAATACAGTAGAGGAACAAATACAGTAAAGGCAATGTGGAAGCATACCAGCAATGCGAGATTTAAAACAACATCAGTTTAAAAGAACTGTGGCAGAGAGAATGTCGATTTAATGCCTCATCACAGTTTTACCACTACAGGAAAAAGTAAGAAATCGAGAATAAATTACAGCCTCTAGGAATGACTCCAAAATCCTTTTAATCATTTTTAACATTTGTTTTCTTTCGGCATAGCTTTGCTAGTATTATAGGGGGCCTGTTTCTGTTTATGCAAGCTCATTTCCTGAAGCACATGATTAATGATTTAAGCAGAATTTAATCTGACATGTTATTGCATGGTCTGTTACAAAATTTGGCCAAGATTTATTGGGGAACTTTTCATACAGTGTGAAAAAAAATCTTCTAAGATGTCTAAAACAGCAACGTGTAAAAACTGGTTGCAAAGATTTCCACAGTATAGTGGAGGAAAACATATTTAAATACACTGCAGACTAAAACTGTGTACCTGTCTCCGTCTCTGTCCTCATCCAAATGCTCCATGTTGTAGGGGGTGTAATCACATGGGGGGTATGCCATGTCTAGCCCTTCTCCAACCTGCATAACATCACTCAAACGCTGGAGCATGGATGATGAGTTCACACCTTTAAAAGTAAATAAAATCATAAAAAAACATAGTTAGTCAAGCTGGCTTTTGTGTATGCATCCTAAGTCAGAAAAAAACATGATCACAGGCCTATACCATCATATATAGCACGGAAAGTGTAGCATGATCCATCACAATGACTGCAACAGACATTTCTCAAATTTATCTTCAGACATTTCTCAAAAACAAATCAGAACATACCTTTATTCCATTGCCTCTGGAAAAGTTTAAAAGCATACTATATGTCTATGTATAATTTTTGTGTATGCAGTGTTTGAAATTAGAACAGAAATGTTGGTTAAATTGGTTGTCCGTAATTAATATTGCATTCACTGTCTACACAGGCCTACAGAACCAAATATGATATTAATACTGTAGAATGAACTGCAAGCTTTTTTAACCATCAGTAATTAGTTATAACAAGTACAAGTCTCTGGTTTTATAAGGATTAATATGAGAGAGAGAGAGAGAGAGAGAGAGAGAGAGAAAGAGAGAGAGAGAGAGAGAGCGACATCTCCATCCAGCCCCTAGTTTGTTTAAGCGTGAGTCTGAGTGGTGACCTGCAAGTCTTTCTTTTGTGTTTCAGTTGGGTTTCTAATAAATATTAGGATCTGCTTGTTTTATGCAATCAAGTATTGTTCCTAACTATTTATGTTTGTGCGCTAGTGAGGTAAATAAACAGAATGAATTATTATTTTTTTCATGCTTAATATTTTATACTTACATATTTGTACACTTACTTTTATACAATAACATTATACTCACAATATAACTCTCTCTCTCTCTTTATATATATATATATATATATATGTGTGTGTGTGTGTGTGTGTGTGTGTGTGTGTGTGTGTG
>JAOUQZ010000049.1:11632940-11643406 GCA_028564935.1 Neosilurus hyrtlii | reverse complement strand
TGCAAACTCCACACAGAAACGCCCGAGCTGGGAATCGAACCCAGGACCTTCTTGCTGTGAGGCGGACGTGCTAACCATAATACATGAGCAGGCTTATTGAAAATCATGGCACGGTTGGAGAATTTCTCCCCCTACACAAGACACAAGAGAACAGGAACAGAGAAATTTAAAATGAACGTGAATCTATATTTTATGGAACTGTCACTGTATTTCCTGCCCATCGGCCATGCATTCTTCTGTTTGTTGCATCAACGGGATTATGATGAGGCTTTCCATATGGAAATCTTTCCAGTTTCTTTTCTACAAAATCTTTGCTACAAGAGCAGAATTTATCAACACAAACTTAGTTATTGTTCTACTTTTTGTATTCTTCTAACTTGTTTTCACAGTTAACTGGTTGAAAACAACAAATTATAGTATCACTTTTACACTGGTTCACACATTTAACAAGCAAAGGAATAATACACTCAGTAGTACATAATCAGTAGCATACTGGTAAGGTGGGTTAAGCAAAAAAAGAAATAAAATTTAAAAAATGTCTTCATTGTTGTTTAGCTTAATCTCACACTGACAATATAGGAAACTTAACTTACTAAGTTTTTCGGTGTCACAAATTGGAAAAAACGCATGAGTTACGAACAAATCGTATGCCCAGTGGACAACAACTGTCCAACTTTCAAGGAACGTATTCGCTGAATGAGAAATGGACAAGAAACGCTTGTGGATGGAGACAAATGGTTCAAAAATGTTGCTACCTGTGAAGGTGTTAAGCTTAATAAGCTTAATAAGTGAAGAATAAACAACATTAGCTAATGCAAACCACAAAAGTTTAGGTTTCAAGCCTAGTGAAAGTACATGACAAGACGCATAACGGCTAGAAAGCAAGTTGACAGTACAAACTGGATAAGAGCGTCTGCTAAATGATGTAAATGTAAATGTAAATGTAAACTGAAACTTATACAGAGCTCTCAATTAACGTGCAGAAAGGGGTCAGTAAGTACATGTGACTGGGTGCAGAGGCTTTTAGAAAATGTAGTACAGACTCTCAGGGGTTTTAAAGCTCCTAATGTTCCAAACTAATTATTGCCAATGTATAAGGGTATATTTCAGTTGTGTTGTTAGAACTTTAGCACCTGCCTGATTTGGTGAAGGTTGATGAAGGTTTTGCCTCTGGTTTGGTATCACTTGATGAAGGTTAGTCCTCTGTGTTACTCCATATATCAGGAAGATTAGGCAATATGTTTTATTTATGTGTACGGCTTCACTAATGGAACAAAAAATGACTCCCAAACGGGACAAACCCGAAAATTATAATTTTATAGGCTATTTTAATACTTACATTTAATAGTTTCACAAACTACTGTTGTGTGCTGATTTAATTAAATAATCCACTCGGTATCTACAAGTGTTATTGCAATCATTAATACATGAAAGGTTTACAATTAAACAAAAAGGAAGTGAATTGTGCGTTTCGTTTTTGTGTCTGCTCATTGAGACATTAAAGTAGGCATGCATTGGGGATTCCCCACAGATTTTCAAACACTGTTGTTGTTTAGTTTTGTAAACATGAAAATAGTCTCTCGTTTTAAGAATTACTTGGCTAAGGACCATAAAATTTTGTGTATAAAATACTGTGTAGACGAAGATGGTGTCTGTGAAGCTCAAAAATATTTGCCATTTTTTGTGGTGTGAAGCATAAAACTATAACAATATCACTTCCATATATTTATTACAATATAACATTAATATGCATGCAATACAACAGTGTTTAATAGAGGATTACAAATGTTTGACAAATTTTTCAATTCTGATTATGTTCTTTTTTTGTGATGTCCGTACAAAAACACCCGCTAAATTTAGGATTTAGGATTTTGCACATGCTACAGAATACTTCTAGCAGACTGAACAAATTTCAATCTGTTCCACATTCATATGTCCCAAAATGATGTGCTTTCCAAAAACCTTTGTGCAGTTGGACACCATGAAACTCACGAAACTCTTTGAGCAGATTAACTTACGAAGACTAACTTATGAAGCCTACCAATTTTAATGTACACAAAATTAGGCCATAAAACCTGTGTCATTTTGACGGCTGGTTTTGACTATCTAATGGCATGATTTAGATCTTGTTTTATATAACTTGAAAATTTAGACAAGGTGTCCCAATTTGTGGTTCCATTAGCAAAGCAATACACTAATTTTATTTTATTATTTTATAATATTCAGTGGTACAACCAGATGCCACCTCAATGCCAGTAAACTATTTGCAAGTTGTGTCAGAAGAAAGCCCTTTCTCTCATCTATCAATAAACTTGAGTGCAGAGAGTAAAGGACCTTGAAATGGAAACAAGAGAAAACACTCAATGCTTTTTTGGCACTCAACATACTTTTTTGGCAAGAAAGAAAGAAACAAAAAACGACAGTAATCTCCACCAGATGGTAGAGAATTTGGGATATTATATGAGTGTTTCTGACTCCAAAGGCCAAGGGAATGATATATGAGTATGGCATCAAAGCTGATGAAACTCTGACTAAACTACTAGGAAGCTACAACTTGTTAATGGTTGGACCTTCCAGAACAGTCCAACATAGGGTGGGTATTGAAAAGAATCACACACACCCTCCAAAATATTCCCTTTTTGTTGCTTTGAAGTCTGAAGTAAAAAAAAAAAATCTATATCTTTTAGTTGGCTGTTATAAATTGCATTGAGTAAATACAGCTGAAAACATATTTGCGTGTGTGTGTGTGTGTGTGTGTGTGTGTGTGTGTTCTTCATTTCAGGCTGCTAAGCAATAAAATGTGAATATTTTGAAGACTCTTTTTCCACCAGTCTCTCCGCGTACCTAGTGAATGAGTGAATGAATGATTCTTTTCTATACTCACTGAACACATTCAACATACAAATCTATTTCCACAAAAATAATTCCACAACTACAGATTACTGTACTGGTAAAGTGGGGCATTGTTTTATTGATTCACTGAGAAACACCAGACCAGAAAATGAGAATGTTTGTCATAGCACAATTTCTAGCAAGATTCTGCTGGTTTGGATGATTCCACTAAGTGAAATTGTAAACATTCTGAAACTTTGATTTGGCTCATAAGTAGCTTGTTTTAATTGGATTCTTATTTTTGGAAGAGATGTGCAGAGATTGAGGACTGGTCACAGATTCCACACGCTCTAGTGTACTGTAATCTCAGAAAGCCTTAAATTATAAGTGTTACTCAATACTACATAGAGACGTGTCAATTACTGTGTTGTTAGAATGTTTTTAGAATTTTGTGCTAATTATGCACTAAAGATGTATTTCATAACCTTTTTAAAACCTATTAATTGCAAAAGTTCCAATAATTCTGCAGCTGGTTCTACCTATAATCTGTTAAGCTTTTCACACCTGAGCCTACTGGCTCATCAGGCCAGAGCTTACTCAGTTTCTATAGCATGAACCAACTTGGAGTTGAACTCCTCCTGGATGGGACGCTAGTCCATCGCAGGTTACCTTCCCAGTATTTATTACTGGTACTCATTTATACTGCTGGGTGGACAAAGGCACACTTGTGATTAAGACCTTGCCCAGGGAACTTAGCACGGTGGGTTTCTAACGTGGATTTGAACCCATGACCTCTTGATCATGAGCCCACCACCCTAACCACTACACCACTGGCCCCAACTATAATCTATAAGTGGTAAGCTTATTTATCTTTTTTTTTTTTATAGTGTTCCAATACTTACTACAATCCATGTCTCTTACGACTGTATCTGAGACTGGGCTGTAGGGAGGGATGCTGCTGATGATTGTGGGATTTTGGGTGAGGTCTGAGCCTTCACTCGACTGGCTTCCCCTTAAACGTCCACCATCTATAATGTCAGACTTTCCCATCACAGGCTGAGAGAGCTGCTTCTGAGGCCTTGGTTTGTTTCCATCTACGATGCGAGCAACTGCTTAGACACAAACATCACACACAGTATTTAATTCACTTTTTTAAACTGGCTTAAGTAGTTAATGGCATAAAGACCTCTTTAACCAAAAAGTTAAAAGTAAAGCTTAACAGGAATAGACCAAACAGCACATATAAAATGTAAAGAGAGACAGAGAGACCATCAATATTACCAGGTATTGTTTCAATGCGGCTGGGTCGACGCTGAGGCCCCAGGATATTGAAACGCGGTTTCTTCACCTTTTCTTCTCCTTCTTTTTCCAGCTTGCTGCTCTTCTGTTAATATCAAGAATAAAAACACTTTTCGAGTAAATGTCCCAAAACCAGAGACGAGCTCAATTTCAAGCAGGAGTGAAAAATAGACCCACCTTGATCTTGGGCAGGAAATTTATGCGCACACGTTTGGACTCTAGGTTTCGCTGCTCTTTGACTCTCACACCTAAGTGCTTCATATAGATGTAGATCACATACTGTATAGTGGTACTGCAAGAATAAGAATGAGCCTTTTACACAATACATTCTCATCTCACATCATTGAACTAGAATGAGAGACCCAACTCGCCAATTATGACAATCAAAAGCATGCTAATGTGAAGTCTCTTCATTTACTATTCCATATGCTAGCTTCAAGCTCGTTAGGTATGGAAGGCTCCTTGTGGCCCCATCCTTCTGCTACATAAAGCTCTTGTCTTACTGTACCATATGTCCCAACTGCATCCTCCATTACTATTTCACATGAAATCATGGATGCTGAAGCCAGATGGCATTGAGCATATGCCGTACGTGTCAGTATTTCTGCTTTCATCAAAAATGTAAGTTAACTGTTTTGACTTAAGATGCATGCACATTTACATGCACAGATGGCCCCTAGGCTAATTATAAGGCATTTTACTATTAAAATATCAGTGTAAAGTGGACATAAAAGGTTTCCCTTACCATTTTTCCTCTTCTGCAGCTAGTGAGGACAACCTGTTGCATAATACAGATGGGTTAAGAGTTTGCAAGAGTTCTTAAGGATGCTTATTTTTTTAAATATTACAAATTACTCCTACAGAATGTCGTCTATTTTGGCCAGGATGTTTTCTGCACAGGATCTCTCTCTCTCCAGGAAAGTGGCATCTTTTAACTGCACTGTGTCCAGATGAGCCAGCTCTCCCTCAGCTACGGTCAGTCCCATACTGTGCTTCTGTCTGCATGAACATTGTGTAAAGTTATAAGAATCATGCAGCTCACCAAAACCAGTTATTCGCAAATTACCAAACAATTTCCCCCTTTTTATGGGATGATCTACCTGATTTTTTCCCCAATTTTCACACCATAAAACAGGGGTCTCTGACCCTGTACCTGGAAAGCTACCTTCCTGCAGGTTTAATCTCCAACCAAAATCTAACACTTTTCTATTAGCTGATCAGAAACTCTTAAATCAATAATCAGATGGTCAGAAGTGCATGGTTAGGGTTGAAGCCAAGTTTAGATGAAGGTAGCTCTCCAGGAACAGGAATGCAAACCCATGCCATAAAATATGCTTCCTTATCAAACAATCACCAGCAACCTGGGAGGGTAAAAGCAAGCATGTGCTTCCTCCAAGGCCAACCATGTGATGCCAGCTGATCAGATTCCCCCCCAAAAATGCTATGCATGTATATTCAGGAGTGGCAAAACACACTTGTCGGAAAACAATATCTGCCCCTTGCAGGAGTGAGCTCAGTTAGTTAGCCTTCATGTGCTCCCTGCCCCGGATGACCGTGTGCATTATACTGGGCTTGAAATAGCAAACTCTTGGGTAATAGATGCGCAAATTGATGCTGCACCACTCAAAAGCCTTTATGTTTTTAGCTTACCTTTGCTAATATTAAACAAAGCTTGATAGCAGAGTTATATGCTTGTTGGTCACTTTATTTGGAATACTGTTACCCCGTCCAATTCATATAATTATCCAATCAGTCAGTTTTTTGGTAGGAATGCTGTGCATTTGATATATATGACCGTATAAATATGCATGAAACTATGACCATATAAAGTTTGGAGATCCAGTGGGACGCAAATCTGCTGCCCACAAATACCAAAGCCACCTTTTAAACTCGTTGGCAGAAGTGATTGCAACTTATGAATTTCCCCTTACATTAATGCATGCTGTTCATAGGATTAAAGACTATACTATTGAGCTGACCTTCATTAAAGTCTCTGCTATTGATTTTGCTGAACATTTCGCCTCATTATTTCTCTTTATTATACGTGCTAAAAAAAGGCATGTGCTGCCACTGACAGGAGAAAGGAATAAATGCAGTGGAAAATGATACTTATATAGACAATGTGAGATTGATAATGCCTTATTAAACACAATAATTTTCCCGCTCCCAGCAGTTCAATAGATATTTGAACAGAAGATTAGGCAGGAGTCAATTCCCTATTAAAGATTTCATTAGCCTCAAGGAAAGTGATAAAACCAGTATTCTGTGTTTTACAATAAGGGGGGGGAATGTGATGAATTACTGACTGTCCAAGATGAGCACAAACATGTCATAAATATTCTCACCTGAAGTCCTCAAGTATTCTGTTCACTTCAGGGATAAGTGTGTCCTGCATTGTCTGAATATACTGCCTGTGCAAATCTTCTGGAATCAGCTCTGGTCTCCGTCGCTCTAGAAGCCCCACAAACACAACATACAATCATTTGTACAGAATAAACTTAATGATCGCTGTGTATTTGAGGAAACATTTGAGGAAACATGTTGTATGAAACATTATGACAAATGAGACAAAAATGTTACACTTGATCATTTATTTATTGAGGAAAATGATCCAATATTTCATTCCTATGAGTGACAAGAGTATGTAAAGTTTTACTTTCAGACCCCCTTGTGCAGCAATAACTGTAGTTAAAAACTTTTACATAATGTTTGTGACACTACAGCTTTGACTGTGGGATGCTGGTGGGTTTTCTCACACATCCGTTCTATTGAAATAAGGTCAGAATTTTGTCTTGGCCATTTCAAAACAGAATTATTTTTCTTTAACCATTCTTTGGTAAAATGGCATGTATTTCAGGTCATTGTCTTAATGCATGACCAATCGAGATCACTGTCCAGTAGTCAATTAACAAAGATCACTCCAAAAGCAAAACATGTAATAGTCCATGAGGTCTCAAAGGAACCCAGAATATCTTCATCTGCTTCCTCTTGTTCCAGGTCTGGTTGTGGGGGCAGCAGCCTAAGCAGTGAGGTCCAGACATTCCTCTCCCGAGCCACTTCCTCCAGGTCTTCTGGGGGGACACCGAGGCGTTCCCAGACCAGCCGAGAGACATTCCCTCCAGCGGGTTCTGGGTCAACCCAGGGGTCTCATTCCGGTTGGACATGCCCGAAATACCACACCAGGGAGGTGTTCGGGAGGCATTCTAATCAGATGCTCGAGCCACTTCAACTGGCTCCTCTCAACATGGAGGAGCAGCGGTTCTACTCCGAGCTCCTCCTGGATGGCCGAACTTCTCACACTATCTCTGAGGGAGAACCCTGCCTCCCTGCGAAAGAAACTCATTTCAGCCGCTTGTATTTGCAATCTTGTTCTTTCGGTCACTACCTAAGCTTGTGACCATAGGTGAGGTATGGAACGTAAATTGACAGGTAAATTGAGAGCTTTGCTGTCCAGCTCAGCTTCCTCTTCACCACGATGCACCAGTACAAGCTCCGCTTTACAGCAGAGGCTGCACTGATCCGCCTCTCGATCTCTTATTCCATCTTTCCCTCACTCGTGAACAAGACCCTGAGATACTTGAAATCCCCCACTTGGGGCAGGACCTCATTCCAGACCCGGAGGGTGCATTCCACCCTTTATCGGCTGAGAACCACAGCCTCGTACTTGGAGAGATTGATTCTGATCCCGGTCGCTTCACAATTAGCTGCGAATCGCTGTGTAGGACTATCAACAGTTACCATAAATGTTTAATTACAGTTATTACTGCCCAAGGGAGTCTGAAATCAAGGGATTGCATAAGTTTGCAACTCGCAGATATGTAATACTGGATCATTTTCTCAGTAAATAAATGACCAAGTGTAATATTTTTTTTGTCTCAGTTATTTAACTAAGTTCTTTTTTTTTCACTTTTAGAACTTGATAATGCTTTAAATCATATTTATGGAGACATATAGAAAATTCTAAATAGTTTTAAAGAACTAAACACTTTCAAGCACCATTGTATGAAAAACTCCTCCACAAAGGTCTGAAAAAGTGTTAGTTATATTTAAGGTTAAATTAGTCAGCAAATTTAACACATCTTAATGCATAACAGCACAAGCTGTCCACATGGCATTAATTGTTAGCCAGCAAAAAAATACTTGAACAAATAGCAAAAAACATCTAATTATAATCCATGCATACACCGCTTATTATAATTGTGCACCTATTAAAACTTTTAATTTAAATGCACAAACTTACCAAGCTCAGAAGAGATAGATTCAGGCACAGTCACTTTTAAATTCTGTTAAATTAAATGGAGATCATGTTTAATAAATAGCATTGTAATTTATCTGACTGTAGAAACCGCAAGTACAAGAACATTTCACTTAAAACAAATAACCTCCAAACATACCTTACTACTAAACTCATCATCAATTAGTTCACATAAAAAAACAACATGTCCTTTGAGATAAAACCAATGTACCGTTTGTGCAATCTAGAAGCACTTAATTATAGATAAAGGCCAGAACAAAAGCGAGCTTGTTATGAGGGAGGGTTAGTTCCTGTTCTATTCAGCTTTAACTGCATGGATGGACTTCAAGAACGTGTATGGAAGCAAGTTTTACTCACAGCCCCTCTGTCAATGAAGAAGATGAAGATGTCCATAAAGATGCGCCTAGATTCTTTTGAGTTGATCTGCTTGTAGAGTTCAGTGTAAAGGTAGCAAAGCTGTATAGTGAAGATGAGACAGAAAACAAGTATAAACAGGGGGCAGTGGTGGCCCAGTGGTAGGGTGCGAGATTACTGATCCGAAGATCAGGGGTTCAAGCCCCAATATCACCGGGTTGTCACTGCTGTCCCCCCCAGTGCAGTTAGCTGGGTTATTAAAGGCCAGCCATGTCTCTCACTGTCTGTGGTGAGAGGCATGTAAAAGAACCATAGCTGTCGTTCGTAAAGAGTAGGCCACTGAGTTGCCATCAGTGTGTTTCTGCCCTGCGATGGCAAGTTGTCCAGGGTGTACTCTGCCCTCACCCAGAGTCGGCTGAGATGGGCGCCAGCCTCCCCGTGACCCTAATTAGGATTAAGCAGTTCAGAAAATGAACGATGAACCATGTACACAATAATGATGACACTAAAAACCAGATTAGTTGTTGTTATTGTTGGCACATAAAGTACTGGTTGGTAGGAACAAGATATAAGAGAGAAGTTATAAATGGGAGAAAGGTTTGGTGGCATGGTGCAAAGCAAAATTTTGTGGCATGGTGGTGTAGAGTTCAGCACGTCCACCCCACAGCAAGAAGGTCCTGGCTTTGATCCTTGTGACTGTCATGGGCATTTCTGTGAGTTTGCATGTTCTCCCTGTGCTTGCTTGGGTTTCCTCCTGATGCTGTGGTTTCCTCCCACAAGCCAAAGTCATGCACATCATCTCAATTGCCCCGAAGTGTGAATGTGAGTGTGAATAGTTGTGTGTGTGGGTGTGTGTGTGTGTGTGTGTGTGCTGGCCCTGTGATGGACTTGCGTGCTGATTCGGGCTGTACCCCACTTTCACCTGGAGTCAGATGAGATGCACCCAAAAGATTTAAAAACAGTAAGTAGGTGGCACCTTACATCTAAAGAATGCTAAAGAGTCCTTGTCTGTCAGGTTTCCAATTTGAGCTACACAATATTGAGCATTTTCATGCAAAGCCTTTTACAACCATCTGGCATTTTCATCAATGCTGTCATGAGTTGTGTGTCAAATCAAAAGTGTTTACTAATCTAGAAATTCCAGAATCCACAAAAAACAAGACAGACCCTTCAGTAGCTTAAAAGGTGAAGCTGTAACAGGGAATCTGATTAGTATTCAGTATTTAGTACTGACCGTACATTTCAATACTGGTCTAAAGTAATATACAAGTATGAGATTTGAACCACAACACTAGCATGATTTGCAAACACATGGATGGCGAAAGTATATTTTATTGCTTTAAAGCAGTTATTAATTGCTAAACGGTAGTTCAATGTAGTGTCAGGCTGCAGAAAGGATTAAAACAAAATGCATTAAAATAAATGTGTCTTTGCTTATGTAAACAAATACTCAGTAAGGTTTCAAAATATTAGCACAAAACTAGTAAAAATTTCTTCCATCTCTAAATCGATCCACCCCACTTGGGGTCATGACCCATAGTTAATGAACCCCTTTATTGTTATATAACAATCGGCAGAATCAGGGGCATGAATATGTCATTTAGCTTTGTTTTACATAGAGGCAAAGAAATATGTGCAATCTGTTAGCGGGTTTTAGTGTGTGTGTGTGTGTGTGTGTGTGTGTGTGTGTGTGTGTGTGTGTGTGTGTGTGTGTGTGTGTGTGTGT
>JAOUQZ010000049.1:11619140-11632840 GCA_028564935.1 Neosilurus hyrtlii | reverse complement strand
CTCATCCACCCCTGGAGCCCGGCCACCAAGGAGCTTTTTAACTACCTCGGTGACCTCAGCCCCAGTGATAGGCAGACAATAATTTAAACCTAAAATTAGTATAAAGCATTGCATACTCAAACCCTTTAACATATAATACACATTACATCAGATACATTTAAATGCCCAACCAGGAATGCCGAGAAGTACATAAGGAAATCTCAGCTCATCACATCTCATCTTATTTTCCAAGCAGCTTTATCCATTATTAGGGTCACCAGGAAGCTGGAGCCCATTCCAGCCAACTCCAGGCAAAGGTAGGTTCACCAGACCATTCCAGGGCCAGCACAGATACACAACCATTCCTACTTATGTTCACACCTAAGGGCAATCAAGAATATCAAATTAGCCCAACGTGAAGGTCTTTGGCCTGTGGAAGGAAACTGGAGCACACACTTACCAGGCACTGGGCTTGAACCCAGGACCTTCTTGCTGTGAGGTGGAAGTGCTAACTACCACGCTACCGTGCCATCTTAGATAAGAAAGTAAACTAATAAAATAAATATGGTAAATTATATACCACGATAGAAAAAAGATAATGTAACGAAGGTTTAAAACAGGACAATGAATAATCTGTTTTAGAAATGTTATTAATGTGATGGTGATTGTGCAGTGACAGTGCTGTATTATTTCTCTAGTTCATACAAATAAATCCATGAAGACAGTGACAAGTGGAGCCGGCTTCAGGCTAAAGTACCATTTGTCCGCTACAGTTGATGAGTATGCATGATTACTGAGCCAGCTATTGTAAATGTCCTGAAGAGATGGCAGATTACATCTAATGATCCTTTTTGTTGTCTTGATTACACACTTGTTCCTGTAAAATGAAGGAGCAGAACTATACAGTACCCTGTGATTGATGAGGTGAGGATGGACTGCAGTATAGAAGTAGATCAATAGCGTCTGGGAAGGACAGTTTTCAATTGCTTTTGAAAAACCAAACTGTGTTTTCAAATCAGTCATAAATTTAAAACCACCTGCCCAATATTGTGTCATTCCCCCTTGTGCTGTCAAAAAAGTTTTCAGCCACTGAGACATGAGCTCTGCAAGTCCTTGGAAGGTGTGCTGTGGTATCCAGCACAAAGATGTTCCTTTAAACAGATCTTTTAATCTTGTAAGCTGCAAGGTTGTACCTCCATGAATCAACAAATCAACAGCTTGATCTCTTTGTCAGGTCCCTAAACCCAGTTCTATTTTTTACAGTGTTCCTGGTCCACAACAATGTTTAGGTTATAATATCCATATGATTCTGGATCCAAGGTTTCCCAGCAGAACAATGCCCAATTCCAATGTCATTTTGCTTCCCCAGGTAAGCAATACACATGCTACTAGCCATCCACATGATGTAAAAGAAGATGTGATTCATCAGACCAGGCTACCTTCATTGCCCCATGGTCCAGTTATGATGTTGTCTTGCCCACTGCAAATGTTTTTGTGTATTGGACCAGAGGCCTTCCTTCCCCTTGTACTCCCATTATACTGTCAAGGCGTCATCTGTTATTCTTCCTTAACTAATGGTGTCTGTTCCGCTCTGTTCATCCTACATTAATATACACTCCGGGAAAACGAGAAAAGCAAACTAAAATGAATATATATTTTTTTAGTTTTAGATGTTTTAACCAAGGCAAGTCAGGTAAGCTCTGCATTTAAAAAAATACAAATTAAAGCAAGATTTTTTATGGTTTATTTTTCCCTTTTAAACTGATTACAAGTCATGACAAATTGTGGGTGTCCATTGTGTTAATTTCAGCACTGTATTTTCAAAATAATGATTTTTAATCGTTACATAGTGGACCACTCATATTGTACATATTGTGAAAACGACATAAAAGCAAAATCCAAAGTGCCAACTATTTAGATAATAATGAGCAACTCCATTTTTTAATACCACCAAGAAGGACCACAGTCCAGCCCACTAGTTTGAAATGGACTCACATGATCAAGCCTAATAAAGTCACAGGTCAAAATTCTCCAATTTGGAACAGCCAATTAGCCTAATGTCACGTTTTTTCCAGAAACCAGAGCACCCGGAGGAAACCCACGCAAGCAAGGAAGAACCCAGGACCTTTTGCCTGTGAGGTTGACACGCTCACCACTACATCATCATGCCGCTATACTGTCATTTAGAGATTTTTGTTCTTTTTTTATTTATTTTTATTTATTTTATTTTTTTTAGAGATAACTGTGCACAACTTGATAAAGGCAAAAAATTATTTTATTTATTCATTTTCTAAACCGCTTAAACCTAATTAGGGTCGCAGGGAGGCTGGCACCCATCTTACCCACTTTAAAGCCACAAAATATTAACTAAAATATTCCACATGATGTGTATTCAGAGTACATGCTTCATTAGCACATTATGGGCAACACTCCTATACCTTCTACTCCTATACCCATTGACTGTATTCTGCCTTAGCTATAAGTTACTTTAGACAAAAGTACATAGTAATAGAGTAATTGTAGGAAGTGTAGAACCTGTGTAGCTCTGTGTGTGTTTCTTTTCGCTTCCTGGATGTCCTTCAGTAGCCGGATGGTGGGATTCTTGACATACTCTTCCTTCATTTCCTATAAGCCAAGAACAAAAAAAGAGAGCCTGAAGTCAGTTCCATGCCAACCTTAACATATTACATTCACAAAATCCTTCATCAACAAATTTCCAGCCAGTATGCATGAAGAAATCAACATTAGTAACAAACAGTATCACCCTCATTATAAACTAATGATGAGCTCAGTAAGCAACAGACAGCTTCCTCGATGATCTTCAACACTGCAGCTGTCAGTTAGACCACAACAGGAAAGGCATTATTCTTATCAGACAAGGTCATATTTTAAGCCCCGTGGCTACATTACAAACAATATTTATAACAGAGCCTGGGTGAAAAAAGTATCAAGAAATCTAAACACTATTATGTACACTATCTACCTCTCTATCTATCTATGTACATATCTATCTATCTACCTATCGTCTCATTAACTACATTGGGTCACTTTCGTGGTTTGAATGTTTTTACTGCAAAACATATCCCCTAGGACAAATACCATTCATAGTCACATTCACATCGGTCGGCTAATTAGAGTAGCCAACTGATCTAATATGCATGTATTGCGTCTAAAGTGCATGTGCATGTGTAATGTGCATGGATAGTGGAGGAAATCAGAGCACTCAGAGAAAACCCACACAAGGAGAGAGAGCACATGCAATCCACACAGAAATGCCCTCACCAACCACAGGACTTAAACCCAGGACCTTCTAGCAGTGGGGCGAGAGAGCTAACCACTATGCAACCATGTTCCCCCATTATGGACAGTGAAGTATAATATATTATTAACTGACACATTATTTTACGGATAAACAGGGAAATTCTGACCTGAAAATCCTGTCTTTTAATAGCCAGTGTCTTCTCTGAGTTTTCTGTTTTCAGGCTGTGCATCACACTGTTTTCTTCCTTAATGATCCGAGGTAAGGCACAAGATACGAAGGGTGGAAGAAAAAAGCAATATAAAGCCCAAAGACACACACACACACACACACACACACACACACACACAATCATCAAAAGAAGAACTCGTTTTCATCCCTCAAAATGTACACACTTAGCTTGAGGTTCAGTAATTAGGATTACAGGGAATATTAGATGACTGTAGATTATACTTCGTGCAACAGAAATGCCCTCCGTCTCTACCCCCTATTTCTGGTCAATTTTGTCACAAGCCACAAAAATACAACTGAAAGCAAAACTGGAAACATTCATGAGATGCATTCGTACTAATGAGCACAGCTCCAATGAAGAAAACAGAGGAGAGGTGGGTCCTGATGGTACCACGGTTAGCAAAGATAAGTTGTTGTGCTTTGCTACCTTGTATTGCCGCTTATTCCAGGTCTGTCGTGAAGAATGTGGGAAAGAGACTGAGGATGCCCCATTGTCCTCTAGCGACTCTAGGTTCAGATCAACCTCTGAAAGTGGGATCTGGGGTAACCCTGGTGGTCGTCCCAAAACAGTAAGGGCCACATAGGAGCCAGCTGAAGGTAATAAAGAGACAGGATCAGTACAGGATTCTGCATGGCTGGATTTTAATATTAATATATAAATACTCTAAAATCTATGGTTTTATTCACAGCATTCATAATTTTTGGCCTCATGCAATAGTAACAGAGGACAGACCAATCTAACAAATGTAAGCTTTTCTATTGTATTAGCAAAAGCCAGACCAAATACCAATTCACTGATGGAGAAAAGACAAAAAAAACCAAAAAAATTATAGAATATCCTTCAGAGCTGTAAGTCAGATGGAGCCAATCCCAGATGACTTCAGGCAAGAGACAAGGTACACCCTGGGCAGGATTACAAACCACCACATGACTTGCAAAGAGACGAAAGATACATTCACACATTCGCATAACTAAAAAGGCCCTCGGTTTAACCTAGAACCTCCTTACTGAGCACCACCATGGCACCCATATTTATCTACAGTGGATATGAAATGTCCACACAACCTAATTATAACTGCAGGTTTTTGGATTGTACAAATTGAACAGATTGTTGTTGAATTGAACAAATATATAATTGTTGGGGCAAACAGTTACAACAATAAAACCAACAATACCATGATTCAATAATGGCTGAATTAAGCTTGCACTGAACCATATATATGTGTGTACAAAACAGTTTCTACTTTCAACATACAGTTGTTTAAAACATCACATTCCTATGTATCTTAACGCTTCTATTGTAGCTAAAAAAAAAAAAAAAAAAACAGCCACAACATAAACTGTTGCCACCAGCATGCTACATAGTAGGTATTGTATTTGCTGCATAATTATAGGCCTTGCTTATTTGTTTATTCATTTATTTTCTCATAATTACCTATTGGTACAATTTAAAGTCAAAGAAGGAAAATCAACAGACATGATTCATTTGAAATACACTTATAGTCACTGTAATTTAACTTTGAGTTCTGAAAATACATGCCTTAGTCTCCTTAGAAGGTGGGACTGGTAGCACTGGTCTGTTAAATACTAAAGAAGTTCATTTTTTGGCCTATGTAGCTGTTTATTCACTGTTACTTGGCTCACAAAAAAAAAGAAAAAAGAAAGTGGCATCTTGTCGACAAGACATTTTTTTAATTTTCTTGTGCATAATATCTGAACACGTGATATTACATTAAATGTTCTGCAATCATTTAAGATAAAATTTGAAACTTACACTTAATTAACTTCACCACTTCAACATGGTTTGAATGTGTCACCAAAGTGCCATTGACCTAAAAAAGGGTATAAATATGTTCAACTAAAATACATTCATAAAACATCTTGCAATATGTCGAGTCAGAGATTTTTGCAGTGTGTTACACTGCTATCATTATTTTTTTTAAATATTAAAATTATATAAACTAATACACTAAAAATCACAGGCACAACAACCGCTGATTGTTGTATCCTGCATTAAATATATTCACACATTTAATATACATCAATACAACTGAACTTTTACATGTTATGCACAATTGTGTCCAGCAGGTGGCAGACTAAACATAGAATGTCATTTGGTGATACAATTCCACTGGTCCTGATGTACTCTTGCACTTATTTTATTGTGTCCCTGCACTGTCCCATGGTCAATTAGCTGATCAATTTCCCCTTTCTGGGAAAACATGGGTGTGAGAGCAAGGAAAATACTAAAATGTGCAGGTGATGCTACTCCAGGGTAAGTCGTCGAAACTACTAACCCAAAGAATTGTGCACACTTCCTTTACTGATCACAATGTTTGTTAATCAACTGGAATTTCTACTTAGAAGCATAACATAAATTATAAATGAAATGAGCTCCAAGTTTAAATTAAACTGGATGGAATTGCAACAGTAATCAGACAGTTTCATTGTTATTTTGATTGGGGGCGATGGTGGCTGGGTGGTTAAAATGCTGGCTTACTGATCCGAAGGTCGGGGGATCAAGCCCGACTATCACTGATTTGTCACTGCTGCCCCCTCAGTGCAGTCTCTCACTGTCTTTGGTGAGAAGCATGAAATAAAACCATTGCATTCGTCTGAAAAGGGTAGGACATTGGATTGCTAGCACCAGCCTCCCCGTGACTCTAACTAGTATTAAGCGATTCAGAAAATAAATAAAGGAATGAATGAATGATAAACCTGCATAAAAGTCCACTATAAATACTGGCTCATAATAAATCCCGGCAACCCCTTTCACAGCTTTTGTCAAATTTGACCACCTATGCTGTAAGTGCATCATAAACTGACCTTAATGATCCTGTCCCCTGTCTGAACCCCTGCACGCATAGCAGCTCCATCTAAAAAAGAGACACATGAGCGCACATTATATAATCATCAGTCTAAGTTTCTGAGTCCCATTTAATAATCACACATCCCTTCCATGCACCTTCATTATTAGGGAAATTGCTCTCAGGAATCGTTAATGTGCTGCAAAGAACTTTATTTAAATGACATGGAAAGGCACAGCATGTTCTATTCATTTTGCGCACCAAGTTAAGAGTATACGTGGCTCAGTGCTCCACCCTGAATAGACTGCTGATTATGGGATAACACTGAGAACAATATTACAAGGAGGTGCATTAAAGTGTATCATTACACACACAGCACCCTAACAGAAACATTTATAATGTCAAATATTCAAATACAAGGCTTGGCAGAACTAACTTCATAATATGAAACAGAATATAAAAAAAGAACATGGGACAATAAAGTAAATTGATCTGCCACATTGGGGGAAATTTTAAAGCTTGTATGCATTTGGAAAAAACTCTGTCTTTGAGGACATGGCTTGCTATTACTTTTTGACTAAGTGCTCCGCTTCCTCTTCTTTTCTCTAGTTGGTTCTGCTTACTACATATTATCAGCTACTGTGCTGACCCGCTGCCAAGTCACATCAGTCTCCCATCTGAGAGAGAGAGAGCGGGCACTTACCCTCTCTGACGAGCTGCACAAACACAGGATTGTCTCCGCTGACTGTTAGACCAAAACCATTCTCATCTTTCTGAATGATCACACATCTCTGAACCAACCCTGAAATGAAAATATAACAGAATGAACTAAAAACCTAAAAAGATGAAAAATCAAGTTTACGCAAAAACTGTACTGTATTTCCCCCATGCCTGTATCTTATTTTAATCTGTCAAACTTTAAAAACCTATAAATATGCAGTAACTGGTTTATACTGTTCAATTTATTTCAATTCAGTTTCATTTGTATAGTGATTTTTACAATTAGCATTGTCACAAATCAGCTTTATGGCATATACAGATTAGAATATATGCATACAAATTTAAACATTTCTTTATATGTATAAATCCTACACATCCCTGATGAGTCTGTGAAGATGGAGGCAAGAAAAAATGTCCTGAAACGACAAGAGGAAGAATCTTTCAGAGGAACCAGTCTCAAAAGGGAAACCCCTCCCAATTTGGGTGATAACCAGGTAATATAGACCGTAATGATCTTTAGCTGTGTCATGTAGTTAAAAAGTACAAACTGTGTAGCAGGAAATTTACTTTAAATTTAACAGGGTAACTGCAATTGTAGTCCAAGGCCATTTTAACAAAACTCAACACAGGCATCTTCACAGTTTCTGAATATAAATTTAGGTCCAGATGGGACTATTATCAGCAGGAGCGAAGGGTTTCCGTGCATCCACAACCTGTCTGGTTGGCCTGACAAGGGGAACATACACTGACTGAGATGTCATATATCAAAAGGCACCCTTCACAAACAATTTTCACACATTAGTTCTCATCTAGAGACAATTTAGAGAAACTCCACATACTGGCATGCTTCAGAAAATTGTGGAGAACCAAGAGACCCCAAAGAAAACAAAAATGGACATGGAGAGAACATGCAAAACTCCAGGACTGAATCACCTGGAGCTGTGAGGCAGTAAATGTGCTTGAGGTACCACTGTGCCTTTAAGAGATTTAATCAAAACAACATGCAAATCTTTTTTTATTTCATGCCATGGCTGTGGGCCTGTAAAGATATTAAGTTAAAAATCCAGTTTAACAAACACAGTTAAAAAGTAAAGTCTGTTTAAAGATGTCTGGGTTCCATAAACATCGAAGACATTGGCTACAAAGAGTTGATGAGCCTCTATGCAACAGATGCTACTTGCTGGTTGTGGTTTTTCTTTAAGTCCTTTGCCATGTTTGCATTATTTGCAGGTATTTCAGTATCTTCAGTGTTTACCCCATAACCTGAAAGCTTCACCTAAGAAGGGCAGCAACGAGATAGCTGTCCTTACCCGCTGACTGGTTGTGGGACATGGGCTGACATGAAACTAGCTAGTTGCTGGTTTCCATGCTTCTTTCCTCTTCATCCAGCCATTGTGAGATTGACGCAGGTAGACTTTACTTTACAGAAGCACTAGTATTGCTTTCTTTGAATTGGCCAGGAATAGGCTGATCTTGTGTATGAGAAAAAGAATTGCCTTCCATCCCTTGATGTTTGATTTGCATACAAAGTCTTGCTTTCAACTCATATGACATGTGAAGCCTATCTTCCCACGGTACTATGAGCTCCACTACATAGATGTCTGGGCGTTGTGAAGTTACTTCCACATATGTCCTGCACAACTTTCACTTCTGGATTTCAAAATTAAGCTCCCTGTCAGAGAATCTTGACAGAACTGAACTTATTAGAGTACTTAGTAGAGTTGCAGGATTTGTTCCTTTCACCTTCTTTGTGAAGCGGTATGCATATCAATGGTTATTGTGAGGAGTTTTGTTGGTTGATCATCTTCCTCTGTTGGTCCATTCATGTGGCAATGTCTCTGAGAATATTGTCATGTCTCCACTGCTATCTCCCTTCCCCAAGAGCTTTAGGCGATGCTGTGAGAATGTGGTTGAGAAAGAAATCAGTTCCTTTACACAAAGGACATGATGCATTTTTCACAGAATAGAAAGCGGAGTCTTCATTGGTCTGTGGACCAGTGTTCTTTCCATGTGAGTGGACGTTGTAATGTGGATTCCCATCTAGTCCAGCTTCCTTGGTTACCTAGAGCAAGTGCCTTCACAGAACTGCTGTTTTCATCTTATTTTCTTTATAGTAATCCAGGCCTAGTCTTCCATTGCAGACTATCCCAATTCATTCTTGGTAACGCAAGTCTTCTTCTGCTATCCTTACTGCTGTGTGCAGATTCCATTTTCTCCCTGTACTCATGGCCTTGTCTCCATGGTGTACTGTTGTGTCTTTGGGTAAACAGAGGGTGGAGACTGTTTTAACTTTGGGAGTTTAAAATTCCTCTGAAGATAAAGGTAAGTTGGGCTTTGCTGATATGCTGTTTCTAGGGGAGCTTCTCTGCTTTTCTGAAATACATCAATTTCTTGGGCAGGGTTTGTTGCAATTCTTGAAGCCCTTCTTTTTTAAAACTTGGACAGTTCTTCCATGTCCTCTTGATCCTACAAAGATCTTGATTCAATCTGGCTATCTGACTCTGTCTTCTGTTCGGTCCTTCTTGGCATTTCTCTTTCCTGACCACAACTCCAAAGGTGTTCTTACATTCTTCATACAGTGTCTTACTTAAGAGCTCGGTCTTCTTGCACGCATTTCCTTTTAAGGAGCTCTTCAGAATGCTATCATGATTGAAGTCCAGAGCTTTTCACCTCATATCTGTTGATGGTGGTAGCTGTAATCTCAACCTCTTTTCCTGGGATACTTTTATATTTTTTTGCTCTTACTTCTTGAACCCCTGTGTAAGGGTTGGTATCAACTGAGGGGCTAATCTTGTTAGCTTTCCAAAGTGTGCTTACCTTACATTAAATTTAAAATTCGATCATGACAGAATAAAGTGATAAATCATCTGGAAATACAATACACAGATTTGGGCACTGCCTAAAAGCAGAGCTTCCCATAGATATATCTATCGATAAGTGTCCAAGGCTGGTGTTATAAGAGTACTGCGGCATCTTTATCATCTAAATCAACTTCAGTCCTAAAGGAAATAAATAAATAATCATGGCATGAGTGGCTGCTTCCTGGTTTATGCTTTTGGACTCCAGACACAACAAACAAGTTATTAAAATTCCCTTTACACTGTACTCAAAAGAGAAAGACACTGAATTGGTTTATTAAGGAGTTGAATTGTAGAGTATAAAAAATGGAACAGCAGCATAAGAACTTCCTGATAATGGAAACTGGAAAGTTGTAAAAGCTAAGAACTGTCTAAAGCTAAGTTAAGAAAGTAAAGTAGCAGGAGTAGTAAATTTTTATTGAATAAGTCAGAAACAGGATTAGTATTATAATACAATCTGAGGATCTAATAACATGTTTTTAGATTCATACACCATCTGCAGCAAACATCACTGAAAGCAGAAGGACAAAAGACTTGATTATACCAAAATACACTCCATGATGTTAAACACCTATTATGGGTAACAGGCAGTACAGCTTTCAGACCTAAAGTGTCCTGTTTTTGAAACAGGAAATGTAAATTTACGTTAAACGTAATTAAGTCTGTTAATTCAACAATCCGGATATCATATCATATCATATATATATATATATTTAGCTCTACTTCGACGTATCGAGCACTGTTCTACAGAAAATCGACTCAAGATCTTGTATATATATATATATATATTCATTGCTCATTCAGTGACTTTTTTTTTTTTGGCCAGGCAATGTATTTACCCAGTCTGATCTTATGTTGGGAATCGCAGAGTAAATTTTAGACTGAGATTTATTCCTTTTATTATAATAAACAGACTTTTTTTTTTCATTTGGTCCGTTCTGTCCAGTCTAGTTTGCTATGTGACTTATTGCTGTCTAATAACAGATCTTTCTGTAGCTAGACATGTCGGAAGTGACACATTTTACATGGGGAAATTAGCCAAATGTTTAGGCTTGTTCTACACTCTTTTTAAATCACATTAGAAAAAAAAAGTGTTAATAAATAGTAAAGCACTTTCCTTCAGTTTTCACTTTCATTTGCTTTTCTAATCCCTCATGAAAACACCTGATAGCTTTACTCATTTCATATCATTTTATTTTCAGGCCAGTTTTATCCTTTATTGGACTTGAGCCCATCTCAGCTGACTCCAGGTGAAGGCGGGGAACACATTGCCAGACCATCGCAGGGCTAACACACAACCTTTCACACTCACACCTAAGGGCAATCAAAAATATCTAATTAGCCTAATGTGCATGACCTTGGACTGTGGGAGGAAACCAGAGAGGAATCAAAGGGAGAACTTTGCGGGAGGAAACAAAGGGGAAACCATGCAAACTCTGCACAGAAATGCCCTCATCAGTCATGAGGCACAAACCCAGGGCCTACTTGCTGTGAAGCAGAAGTGCAAACCACTACACCGATGTGGGACACGTTATTATCATTATTATTCATTCATTCATTTGCGGAATAGCGGAATCCTGCTAGGGTCCCGG
The DNA here is from genome assembly GCA_028564935.1 of Neosilurus hyrtlii. NCBI lineage: Eukaryota > Metazoa > Chordata > Actinopteri > Siluriformes > Plotosidae > Neosilurus > Neosilurus hyrtlii. The sequence continues at coordinate 11,621,394 of JAOUQZ010000049.1, read as the reverse complement.
AGATCTCAGCTGACTCTCGGCGGTGCGAAGACAGGGTACACCCCAAACAGCTAGCCAGTCCATTGCAGGGCATCACACACACACACACCTAGGGTCAATTTGGACTGTTGTCTTTGGACTGTGGGAGGAAATCTGAGGATTACTCTTTAACTAAACATCATCACATGAGTAAAACTGCAGTTATCTGAGTATTAGACACTGAATTTTATATCCAATCTTATTATATACTGGAAACACTTTGGTTTGTGCAAGATTATTTATAGGGTAAGCCTCAGATCTCAATTAAAGGTTCTCTTAGGCTAAAAGTTTGCAACCCTCAGACATAATTCTGCATTAACACGTAGATCCAGATGCTTTCCATGTTCTTGTGTGTGGACCTCATTGAACATTAGGAAACTCTGTGTGGCTGTGCTTCTTCTGTTCATGGAGCAATGTACCCAGAATGTTCACCTTTATTCTTTGGCTTTTAACAGTGGTATCAGAGTGATATTATTTCAAATAAATTGAGTGTAAAAAAAAAAATTCCCTTATTAAATCCAGTAACACCTTATGCAATCTACAGATGTGCTCATGTTCCCCAGCCACTGTCCGAAAATGTAGTATGTTAAAAATCTCTATGGAACCTGGAGTAGTTCAGCTGTGTTTTATGAGTAAGAGGGGGGTCAGAGAGATAATAATGTGCTGATAGATGAATGGGGACACCTGTGTGTGGTTAATAAACAAGTGTTTTGTGTTTCAGCAAGCGGCTGTGGAAGGATAAAGGAGGAAACGAGGGAGCGTAGAGGTGTGCTGAACAGCGTATTTGTGTGTATGTCTGTGGGAGGCTTAATTTAAAAAAAAAAAAAACTTATGAGGGAAAAATGAGAAAAATAATAAACAAAGAGCCAAAGGAAACTAATGAAAAAGAGTCTCTAAATATAATAGTTTCTGCAAGTCAAGCTGTTAGCTTCTCCTGCACATGTCTTTATTAAAATGTTAAAAATACATAAAAACTACGCAAAATGTCTGTGCATGAAAAATCAGCCATCAGACATACGACACATAACAATTTATTCCTATTTCACTGTATGACTAGGCACATGTTTGATGTACAAATTAAATAAGAAAGCCTATGATTGCTCAAAACATTGTTGTTTGAAAGCTGTGGGTATGCTGTTTATAAGGCTGTACCGGTAACTAGCCGTAGACTTACTCAGGATGAACAAGACGTCCCACAGCACATACAGAACTTTCTCGCTGAACATGGGCTGCTTGCTGGCATGAACAAAAATGTTTGAGGAATGGAATGAACAACAACAAAGGGGAACTTACTAAAATTAATAATAATGAAATCAAAATGATCTTCAGCGTCTGCGTATTGTCCATACGCTGGCACACTCTGGGCCAATTCTTTATAGTTGAAGGCCACTTTAGCCACCATGCAGACCATTATCATCATCATCATCATAATCATCTTCTTCCACTTGACCCGAGGTCAGGTTGTGAGGGCAGCAGAGGCATTCCCAGATCAGCCGAGAGACATTGTTCCTCCAGTGTGTTCTGGGTCAACCCCGGGGTCTCTTCCATGTTGGACATGCCCGAAACACCGGAACCCACACCAGTGAGGTGTTCATGAGGCATTCCAACCCGTACCTATGGTCACGAGCTTTGGGTAATGACTGAATGCACAAGATTGTGGATACAAGCAGCTGAAATATGCTTCCTTCACAGGCTATCCTGGAGGAGCTAGGAGTAGAACCGCTGCTCCTCCGCGTAGAGAGGAGCCAGTTGAGATATACAGTGAATCAAATGGACAGGGAACAACAGTGAAGCATTTCAGACACTGGTCCTTGGTGCCGTTAATTACATAAATTACATCTGAAGAATTCTTGTTCCAAAACAACTAACTTTCAACAAAAGATTAATGTTAAGCAGGCAAACTACTTTACAAACTTTCACATGATTACAAGCACATTTTCCCACCACTGACCTAATAATTTATTTAAAATAAATAAATGAAACAAAAATTTATAAAAATTCATCATAGAGGAGCCAACATTGTAATGTCACAAGGTCAAAGTGGTTACCATCTCTCACTGAAAGATACTATGGAGCTCTAAAACAAGCAACGTAGAATGAAGGGAACTTCCATAGAAACTCCTCCAGGAAACAATTACAGACAGCAGATTACAGGAAAAGGCTTTTGTGTGTGTGTGTGTGTGTGTGTGTGTGTGTGTGTGTGTGTGTGTGTGTGTGTGTGTGTGTGTGTGTGTGT
>JAOUQZ010000049.1:11591533-11611118 GCA_028564935.1 Neosilurus hyrtlii | reverse complement strand
CCAGGCCATCACAGGGCAGAAACACGCTGACGGCTATGCAGCCTACTCTTGACGAAAATCAGCAATGGTTCTTTTACTACTGGGGGGACAGCAGTGACAACCCGTTGATAGTGGGGCTTGAACCCCCGACCTTGAGATCAGTAATCCAGCGGCTTACCACCAGGCCACCCCTGCCCCGCCCAATAACATACTTGAACTAAACATGTCAATGGCAAGCAATGTCTAAAGTATCTATGGGCCTGCTTCTATCACAGCATTACAGACATCGCCAGAAAGCATGCTGGGGATAGGAAGTACATTTATATTATATATATATATATATATATATATATATATACACACACACACACACACACACACACACACATACATACATACATACATACATACATACAGTAGTGTGCCACCACCACTTTTGTCTAAAAGGGCTCCTAATAAAAAGAAGTAAAAAAATTATTTCTCCATAATTGTAGGCAATGAGATCACAAAGGATCATTCCGACAAGTATATTAAGGTAAAAGTATGGCTAACAAACAAAAACACAATAAATACCAATTTTTCAGAAAAATTGAAAGATCTCGCAAAAGGCAACACATACACTGTCATTTACACTCATGTTCACACCTCAATCTGGAACAGCCAATTAGCCTAAATGTGCATGCCTTTAGATTATGCTGGAGGAAACACATGCAAGCACAGGGAGAGTGTGCAAACTCCACACTGAAACGCCCAAGCCTCATAATCAAAGCCAGGATCTTCTTGCTGTAAGGCAGATGTGTCTACCACTGCAACACCGTGCCACCATAGAATGAATTATGAGTAACAATATGCTAAAGTTTTCTATTCAAGTGATGTTTCATGCATCTATCTGGCAACGGGGAGAGTGAGAATGCGCTTCTGGGATTTTTTTTTTTAACAAAAAAAGAGACATAAGTTAAGTTGATAACTTAAGTTGCAGAATAAATGGTAAATTAAACAGTATTTCATTTCAAGAATGAGACCTTGCACAGAGGTATTCTGCCTCTCAATATGATCTTACAGAATTATGTTAAAAATTCAACTGAAAAACGGACAATAAAAACATCCTGAACCTGACAAAATGGTATCTCATGCATATCCTAAAGTAATGGACTACAAGAGGTAAAGCAAGAACTTGATTTATTCATTTGCCAAACCACTTTATCCTAATAGTGTTACAGGGAAGATGGAGCTTATCGCAGCCAACTCTGGCCAAAGGCAAAGTACACCCTGAACAGCTCGCCAGCCTATTGCAGGACAACACACTAACTGAACCATTCACACTCCCACCTAGGGGTAATTTGGACCCAATCAGCCTATTGTGCATGTATTTAGACTGTGGGAGGAACCCGGAGAAGACCCACATAAGTACAGGGAGAGCATGAACACTCCACACAGACACGTTCTCGCCGAGCCCAGGCCTAAAACCAAGGACCATAGAATGGCCAATTTTTATATGGAAAAAATTATTTTTCAATATTTTTTTTCACACACCCTGTTATTTAAGGAGATTTGATGAAAAAATAACCCAGTTAAAATTTTAGGCCCATAAAATAAGCCTGAGTGGTTCCCCAGAGCCCTTCAAATTTGAACATTTTGACCGAAATTTTCCTTAACTTTATTTTCTGTATCAATAATCCGTTTAACGCCTAATCAGACCATGTAAATTCATATGTTTATATGTTTATAATTAATAATGTTTTAATATATATGAAGTGTAGTTTTATCCATGATGTTATGTTTTATTAAAAAATTTCATCATGTAATTATCATTCATAAATAACATCCAAAATGCGTAAACTTACACCATATTTGAATTATTTCATGGAAAAGCAACATGTTTTGAAAAGTCTTGTTTTAGTCTCTATGCAATAAATGCATTGCTGTGAAAAGCCTAATTTGTGTTGGATATATATCTCAAGACAAAGAAATATTGAAGCTGGCCACATTGTGAGACTATGGACTAGTTTGGAGCGACTAATAACGAGTAGCTTGTTCCACAGGCGAGGTATGCTGTGAGCAAAGCTCACAAGTTATAGTTATTAATACAGTAGTTCAGATACACCGTCTGCCAGTAACAGACACAATCTGATGCGTGAAAGGATTCACTCAATCCTCACAGAATAATCTGCAACAAAAGGACTATTTCTGGACGCATCGTTATTAACTACTTATGTATAATTTACTATATTGGTAAATAATATTAACTAATTTACTCACATATTGACTGTAGTACAGAGTACTGTACGATTGTGTGTAATAAACAATAAACATCTGTACAAAATGCACTTAACCTGCAGGATGCATCCTTCTCAGAAAACCCTGAGAGCTCAGCCAATTAACGCTCATAGGGTTCTCAGCAATGGATGGCTGCATGCACCAACAAATGCTCAAACCTGCGAAATGTCGGGTGTTAATACTGTATGACGCTTTTACTTTGAATTGAGATTCTCTATGCATTCACTGAAGTATAACGTATATGAAGTCAGTGCTTCATATTCCCTGTTCCTAATCCTGCTCCTCTGGTCTTATTCCTGCCTTTATATTAAAACCTATTCTAAATAGCAGGAATGGAACGGTAAAAGAAATAAGGGTTGTATGTGAATCAAGCAGAAAAAAGTACTTGGTGTGTGAGAGAGAGAGAGAGAGAGAGAGAGAGAGAGAGAGAGAGAGAGAGAGAGAAAGAGTGAGGGAACACATTGACTCTTGTCTGCTTAAAGAACACATTACGTTTATATCATCCAGCTGCCCCACTCTGGTTAAGTCAGCAGACCTGTGCTTTAAACCAATGACATCACCACTTTCCCCCTGAACGCAAAGCACACTGTCACACGCACATGTAACATACCATTTCTGATTAAGCTGACTAATCCTAAACAGAGCTCATACTGTTCCATAGTCACACTACTGAATATGAAGATGTTCTCTTTAGCAGCTTCTGCTGTTCGTCTAAGCACAGGTTCCACTGATGAGCAAGCGAAAGGCAGCACTTAGGCCAAATTGGTTTCCATTCTCCAGCATTAGCAAATCTGTTAGAGCACATTCGTTGTGCCAATACAAGCACTTATGTAAGTTGCTTTGGATGATGGCGTCTGCCAAATGCCATAAATGTAAATGTAAGCAGCCCTAACTAATGACAATGAGACTAATAAAAAAGGGTTACATAAGGAAACATTAGCTAGTTCCATAGACAAAGGTGCTTGGTAAGGGGTTCATTTAATTTTCTATTTTGCACACACTTAATAACCATACACTTAGCAAGAGCTAAGAGAAATAAACACTTTCTAGTGCAATTGAAAGCACATGAAACAAACAGAAGGTATTCAAAGCAGTATAAATCCCATACAGTACAATATTAAATAGCTCACCTGTAAAAGCATTATGACATCAGCCATTGATCAATTAAAATAATAATTATGCAAACATACTGTGATTCTATGAATGATCTTGTTGTGAAGATGTATGGATTTATAGCTAAGTAGCTATCACCAACAGTCATAAAGAGTGCACAAAACCACCCCATAGGGTGAAGCCCAATTATAGTCACTTCCTGGTGGGCAAAACGTATGGCAGGTAATATCTGCCAAAATGAAAATGAAAAGTCTTGTTTGGCCATTTCTTTGTCATAACCTGTGAGCACACATCTTGACAAAATAAAAAAGAATGACAAAATTATAAAGCAAAATGACAAAACTATAAAGCTATAGAGCCCTTTCCATTTTATCAGAGCTCCTGAGCAAAGTACCATAGTCTTGGAACATGCCTATGCCTATGCCTTTGTCCTGTGTCCGTCTGGTGTCCACACATGTCCACCACAAGAAACCCAATAAGTTTGCCACATCGCTGAGTTGATACTGATTGGTTGTTATATATCGCTGACTTGCAAAACAATGGCCAACAATAACAACCAAACCAGTCTTACTACTAATAATTATACTGAAACAAACAAAAAAACTCAGATAGGCAGACAGACTTTCAGGTAAATAAACATTAGCAGAACAAAAAACAAAATGAGAAGCTTGAGAGAACATGAGCTCATTAAACAGATATGTAAACTAACAAGACAGGTGATGACAAGTGTAAATCATGTAGTGAAACAAAAGGAAAGGTTCTAAAAAAAGACATCTGTTAGGAGCTCCACTTTCAGATAGTGCCCAAATCTCAATGTTAATTTTTAAAACAAAAACATTTTCTGAGAAAAAAATACATATTTTGTATTAGCCAAACTGACAAAATATACAGGCAAAGCAAGATTTGAACTTTCATTTTCAACTTAATTCTTTCATTAAAATTTTATATAAATTTCATATTAGAATTAGTTTATTTTATTACATATTTTCAGATTTCCCATATTTTCTTATCCATGACTGTGCAAACAGACTTGTGACATCATTTTTAGCAATTTTGAAAAATTATTTTGCACAGCCATGAAGTGAGTTACAAGCTTAGGGAGCCAGTCACACAATGCTGTGTTTCTCTGAAAAAAGAACAATCATCATATAAAGGAACAAAAATTCAGAATTAAAGTTATTTGGTGTCAGAACGGAAACCAATGGAAGGCTAAAGCTAACTGAACCTCTTATTCCCATATGGGTGTTAAACATTCTCAATACTCGAGTCGTCTCTTGGTAGCTACATCCAACAGCAAAATTAACAAAAGGAACATCAACATGCAGGGTCTGAAATGTTCATCATTTTTTGTATAGCAATTGCTGATGTTTGCATTGCAATTTTCTAATAGTTTATTTTCAGGGTTTTTAGAACAAAATGCCTCTCGAGGTTTTAGTGTTATACCTAAAATGATTCTAAGAGCTTTAACATATTCTAATACACTCTTACTCCCAAAAGCACAGCTAGTAGAATGGCTAGAACCATGTGCTGTGTTTGATTGTAACATTCAACACAATGTTTACCTGATATCCATTTGCACAAATGCTACTGATAGCAAGAATATGACTATAGATTATTCACTCTGGGCAGTGGTGGCTTGGTGGTTAAAGTGCTAGCTTACTGATCCGAAGGTCGGGGGTTCAATATCCGCTATCACCAAGTTGTCACTGCTGTCCCCCACTGCAGCTAACTGGGTTATTAAAGGCCGATCATGTCTCTCACTGTCAATGGTGAGAGATATATAAAAGAACCATTGCTGTCATTTGTAGAGTAGGCTGCATTGCCATTTGCGTGTTTCTGCCCTGCGATGGCTTGGTGAGCTGTCTAGGGTGTACTCTGCCCTCGCCCAGAGTTGGCTGAAATGGGCACCAGCCTCCCCGCGGCTTTAACATGCAAGATTGTGTTCAAAACCCACCGTGCTTATTTTAACCGTTGAACAGTTTATACATTACAGTCTTTTTGATTATAGAATTATTTAGTCTTGACGAATAATTTAGTCTTGACAAATCTGAAAAACTAGGGTAAATGTCAGCAAAAATAGCAATACGATGGTGACAATAGATCACAAAAGGACCTACTTTGCGATGCTGGACATTTAAGACCATGAAGATAGCAGAGAAAAAAAACATAAAAAAAGACATACATGATAATGTTATTTAAAAAGGCACAGGGCCAACACACACAACTTCAGACTTACATTTACACCTAGGGACAATCTAAAATATCCAATGAGCCATCCATTGAACTGTGGGAGAAAACCATAGCACCCAGAGGAAACCCATGCAAGCAAAAAGAGGACATTCAAACTCCACACAGAAACACCTTCGCCAGGGAGGGGCCTCAAACCCAGAACCTTTTTGCTGTGAGGCAGAAATACTAACCTCTTCGCCACCATGCCACCCCGCACAAAATTATTATTATCGTTCAAATTATTGTTATTATTACTATTTGTAATAAGTACTGATATCAACAGTTTTACTAAGGTTAATTTACTTTTTTGATCTATTCAGCAGTAGCTAAAATTAAAATCAGCCAACAGCCAGTCTCTTCATGCATACGTTTACCAATATCATTACATACTACTTTGGTTCAAAAAAGGTTAATCTTTCAACAAAGAATGATCACAGCAGAATAGCGATCAGCTGTTTCTTTCAGTTATGCAACTGAAGATGTCTTTTAGATGAGAGTTTAAATATCTTCAAGAACCTCAAATAAGTTCGGTTGCTATGACCTTGATAAGTAAGAATCTACACAGAAATATATTAATAAGCAAAACTCTAAAAGATAGATTTCCTTGAGATGGCTTCTTTGTGGCCAGTATTGTTCCTACAACTCAATTCATATAAAATGTGTGTGGGTGAAGGGTAGGATGGGGGCGGGGTCATTTATTGTACTTTTTTTATGACTTCATTAAAAGACAGCAAACAACAACAAAACAACAGTGTAATCTGTCTTGACTGTTTCATTCCTGGCTGTAGTGGCAGGTAATATTTCTGTCAAATTTATATAATCAAGTCATTAAATATTTGTACAGACTGTCATTCACTGTTAGGTCACATAAACTCATATAAACAGATGTAGGCAGTCATACAGTGCATCTTGCCAAATAAGTCCAAATATGTCCAAAAACAAGTTCATTAGACTAACTGGCTGTTCCAAATTGCCTCTAGGTGTAAGTGTGATTGGTTGTGTGTTGTATGTGTTTTGGCCCTTCAATGGTCTGGTGAGCTGTCCAGGGTGTACCCCGCCTTCGCCCAGAGTCAGCTGAGATGGGTGCCAGCCTCCCCGCAACCCTAATTAGAATTAAGCATCTTAGAAAATGAATGAATGAAATAAATTTGTAATATGAGAGTTGATTTGGCAAAATTTGTTGGACCTTGTATGGGGTAGTTTTTGGCTGCATGTTTCCTTACACAACTTTATCAGTGCATCAAAACAGTCTCATTTCTTTAAAGATTTATGTTATATAATGTTTTAGATACCGTCCCTATGTGATTTCAGTTCACGTATGTGTATACAAATGTACTGTGGTACAAATTAACTCCTTTATACTTGTTAAATTACTCCTAGCTCTTCTCACTAATAATACCACACTGTACTGTGTTTAACTGAAGTGAATTACAAAAATGTGCGAGATTACTAGGGATGGGAATCACCATAACCACCTCATACAATATTATCATAGTAATACAAGTATTAATTCTATTTGTATTGCAATTCTACCAGTATTGGAATTCTATAAATGTTCTTATTCAATATTTTTTTTCAGCATTTTTGTTCCAATTTTAAAACTCCAGGTAAAATTTAGATAGTTGATTGTTATTTCTACACAAAGTTATCAAATAATTTATTCCACATGGAATGGTGCATTGGCAATCTGTGAATAGATTAGAGCACATCACCTGGATTACAGAAACGCAACATTTCACCAACTTCACTTTAAAAAGATAAACTAAAAATAAATAAGGAAAGTGATTCTGGCATGCATGTGTGGTGATACACCTTTTTTTAAATTTTTTTTTATTTTTTTTGTTTGCCAAAACTCTTGTCCTAACTAAAATAATCCTCATTCCTATCACCCAAATAGAACAAAACACTGTGTATGTAATTTCCTTTTCCTGTTTCTCCCTTCATGGCTACAAACTCCAATAATAGGTTGTATCTTTGTCAGTATGATAATGATGTGGAACAGCTAGTCATCTAAATGCTGTTAGAAGAACACTCAGTAGGCGTGTGTTTATGATCCTAAACACACTAACTGGTATCAGCAGAAGATAACACTTGCTCACAAAATCAGCTGTTAAAACTATTAAACTAGTATGACTGGGTAGTTTTGTGGGATCAGCAGACTACTGGAAATGTGTACATGTGTGTGTGTGTGTGTGTGTGTGTGTTTACGCACATTCAGACAAGTCATGACATGAGCTAGTAGCAGGGCAGAGGGAAAGAGACACAAAGAGAATGAGAAAGGAACGTTTGGTGGATTCGGATGTGTCAGTTACGGTTATGTCAGATAAAGAGCGATGTGTATGGCTCCGTGCACACTATATCCTAACAACATCACCAAGTGGTTCAGGGCCTGAAGATACTCTGTCTTTCTGCTCCAATAATCTCAATCATAACTCTTAATGCGAAATTACATATCATTTCTCACACTAGCCCACACATTCCCAACCTTGATCATGGAATACCGACTGTCCTAGACATGTCTGTGTACTAGCATACATAACTCAATGAAAAATGTACCTGCCAGCCGTTTCTGCGCTGAAGTGGGTGTGTTGGACCAGGAAAAGTACTGCATTGTGCAGGACAAAATTGTTAGTGAGGAGTTAGCTAGAAGCAGCAACATTACAAGTGCTTTAGTAGATTGAATTGATTGTTTTAGTAGAGTTCATTCAGTGGGTTCATACATCTATACTATTTTTAAAATCATGTAGCAAATTCAGTAACAAGCTTCTTTTTCATCTTTTTGTCCCTTCTGATGACCCTTCCATGAAAACTCTGCTTTTACGTGCTTTTGTCAGAAATGAAAAGTATTCCCAAACAATGCTGGAGCCTCCTTTTTTTCCGACAAATTCAGTTCTCACATCATTAGTTAATTTTCAGATTTTTATTTTATTTTTTCCCTTTAAATGTGGTTAATGTGATTAACAAGCTTATTTCTCCAAATTCAAAGGCTGGTCCGCCAACGTCATACACAAAACTCATTCAGAAATAATTACAAGCGGCTCATTTTATTGAGGTCACGCTGCCACGCCCCTCTTTGCGCGCACGCAAGATCTCATTTAAACCAAAATTGCTTCATAACAAATAAAATGCGATTGCCGGTTATGAGCAGAAAATAAGTGAAAACTGCCATAAAATCAGACAGAATTTCACCAAATCTATGGGAATAATTATTATAAATTATTGGTAAGTAACATTTTATTATCGATGTGAGCTGTCACACGTCCAGTCAAGCGATTAATCGATAGTTTAATCGATCGTTACAAGTCTACCTTAAACAGTTTGCCAGTTGATCGCAGGGCGGGCCAACACACACACACACACAACCATTCACACCCATTCATATTTTGGAATTTGGAATAGCTAATTAGCCTAATGTGCAAGTCTTTGGACTGTGTGAGGAAACCAGAGTACCTGGAGGAAGTCCACATAAACACATGACCCAAACCCGTCTGGACCGTCTTGCTGTGAGGCGAGCGTGCTATTCAGTACCTACTTAATTATTTTCCAAAGGTAACTTTTGAAAGTATTTTGCAACATTTGAAACAATTTGTGTTTAAGCCATTCTCATGAAAGTGTATAATTTCTAATTGCACCTTCCCAAAGAATAATTTTCACAGAAATACTTGCAAAATATCTTCAAATAAACATTATGGCTCCAGCATTTTTTAATCATAAATTACAGCAATATTACACAGGATTTTAACAGAACTGACGTAACAGAGTTGACAAAGTTCTTGGGAACTTAACTTTATATGCTCAAAATGCCAAAATGAATTAATTTTCTGTCTTAGTACATTAAATTGTCAACACATGAAAGGTACTTTTATATCAGAACAGATTTGGGCAGATCCAATTTAATAACTGGGGAACTGATGCTAAAGCACATACAGCACATTAGTAATTCAGCATTTGTATACATAACTACAGTTAAGATAGGTGTTGCTTTATTTTACATACATTTCGGTGTGGTTATACCATGTGATTTATACAAAATAAAAAAACTGCAATCTTTTTAAAAAATAATTGAGTATATAAAGATTGGGACATAAAATATGCTTTTCTAAGCGAATGACCCGTTTTGATTGTTTTCACTACGTCTCTGGTCCATGTACCATGTGATAAAAAACCCCAGGCTGTTGGCTGTAGTTTGAATAGCTCTTAAGAGTTTGCCTCGTGCAGCTCACCAGATTTATACAAGCTTTCCATGACTTTGTGGCTCAGATGATTTTTATAAACCGCTGGCCAATTTTTCCAGACTTGCTTAATATTTAAAAAAAAAAATTTCTGTGATAGAAAATGGCTTGTTGTTTAATTCATCTAAGCTAGCTCTACGTTAAGGTCCACTTTAGCTTCTCACACAAAGGTGGCAACTCGCACAAATTTCCTTAGACACTTGTTCAACTCTTCTTCTATATCTTATATATGTGCAAACCACTCTAAAGTAAACAGTGAATTGGGGCATTTAAGTTTTGACAGAAATGTACTTGGTTAGGCACTTGTAATTTGTTGACACTGGCATCTTTTGAAAATCATTCACAGTTTGAATACATTGCTTTCCAACTTCAAAAACATAAAGGGCATACTGTGTAGCTTTCGTCATAATTTTTGAGACTGTATTTTGTTGAATTTCTAGAATTTCAACATCAGTAACCATCGCAAACCACACGTGTTTTCTGTCATTTTCAGGTTCAAGAATTATCCACTCAGAATAAAAATGTTTTTGATCACTAGATACCGGACCAACCAGATCGCACCATTCCCATGTAGCACATATTGATGTCTAATAACCGGGAGATAGACAACCAATAAGACTGCACTGTTCCAGAGTAGTATATACTAATTATACTTCATATGTTCATGCTGATTGTCATTTTAGGCTAGAACACAGGAACAGATCTTGTCTCTTAGTTTTTGTGAATTTGTGAACTCTAGAAATAGCAAAACAAACTACTTCTAAAATACCAGAATTGTTTTATTTTATTTATATCAGCTAATATTACTAGATGTTAAATTCCAATGCTAAAAAATGCATTATACATGCATGCTTTATAATTTTTCCTTAATTTCAGCACTTTTTTTTCAAGAATTTAACTGAAATGTGTAGACTAAGAGCATGACAGACTATACAGTACTGCTGAGGCTAGATTTGGTTCTATCCCATTATCATAATGGACCTCTTCGATCGATGATGACTTGTTCTGGAGGCTATTCTTCCTCTTAACATGCTTTCAGAATCTTGTCATTCAACTCAACGTGGATATACACTCACCAAATGCTTCACCAGGAACACCTGTATACCTGCTCATTTATATACTTATGCAGTCAGCCAATCCTGCAGCAGCACAGTGCAAAAAATCATGGCGATATTGAATTGTATGATGCTCACCTCAATCATCAGTAAAAGTGGTTGTTGGTGCCAGATGGGCTGGTTCAAGTAATTCAGAAACTGCTGATTTCTTGGGAACTTCACACACAACAGCTTCTATAATTTTCATTTTGTTTGGCTGAGTATGGCTTGGAAAATGCGTCATTTACACAGGGACCTGTATGACAGACGCTTCATATAACTTAGTACTAATCTATAATAAATGTATTTTAATAGTGTAATTAAATGAAAACACATAACACTTGACATGACGATGATTCTGTAAGGAGGTGTTTACGTAATTTATGGACGAAGACTAGAGTGTCTGTGCTTTTGTAATAAGTAAAGCTGTAACTTTGTATTTTCCACCACAGGAAAGTCTTCAAGACAGAGAATTTTTTGTTTTTTCTTTTGAGACAAGCTTTTTTCTGTAGTTCAATTAACTGAGAAAGAGAGAGAGAGAGAGAGAGAGAGAAAGAGAGAGATAAATAATATAAATATTGTATTATTTAACTTTATTGAAATGGATAAGAAAACAATTTAATTATGAATGATTAGTAAAATATTTACAGATAATGAAAAACACCCATTTTATGCTTATGCTTTACGTTTAAGGTGAATCTCTGTTATTTTGCAATAATTAGCCATTCATTTAAAGGTAATTATCAGTAATTTTCACTGCAGAAAGGTAAAGAGAAGCAAATATTAGATCATATCAAAGATATCATATTCCTTTGTCCCCACTGTAAAAAACAGTGGCTTAGGACCACAAACCAAACTGAGTTCCAGAGCTATTTTCAGTGTGTGCGCTCTTTTTTCCTTCTTTTTTTGTGTGTAATGGTAAATTAAGTATTCCCAATTTGAAAATTATTATTTATTTAGTTATTTATTAACAGAATTCTATTTTAGATTTCAGTCTTTAATACATTTTAATCAAATTCCATTGAAATTAAAATAAAATAAAGATTTTCACCAAAAAAATTCTTGTTTGATTCTTTCAGCATTCATCACCTTGTGCAATTATTTGTACTCAATAATTATAATTTAAAAAAGAAAATCTTCTAAGAATTATTTGACATATAAAATAATATGCCTTTGTGTCCCTAATAGCCTCCCATATGGGCTTCCACTGTGGAAATATAGTAATAAATGGACACCCACAGCACACTTTCTACCAGTACCTGCTCTGCTTTGAAACAGAGCTCCATAGTTGGCTGTTAAATGCTATAAAATCATGTAACCATATCACATGTTTATTGTTGCAATTTGGAGCACAAGCACAGAGTTCCATGTTGATAATGAGCCAGGAATCTCACAGGCTCTCCATGAAAGAACTGAGCATTGTGGTGCTTTTGCTAGCCATGCACGTTTATACCACTCGTAAAAGAAAATTTCCCATCACAGTTTTATGAAATCAAAGCTAATTTCTAATATTAATATTTAAACATTAATTTCGATGATGGACAGCCAAGGAGACGTGAACTAATCAATACCCATAACTTTTTACAAAAGAAATCATGAGCATAGCAGCTGGCTTATTACCTAATGGTTTTGTGTCGGCAGTTTTAATTCCACTTGATCTCTGGCTTATGCGACATGCAGTAATACAATGCCAACACACTTTCTCAATCAGGCATTACAGATTTTTTTATTTGTGCCTTTTTTTTCTCTTTAATCGATCTGGTCTGATGGCTGGCATTATTTTGACGTACATACTGTAAGCAAGTGTGCTTTTGTTGTACCAGGGAATTTATGTACTGTGAAGAACTTTATAAGAGCCAAAGTTATGAAACCTGATGAATTCTTTCATTATATTTGGTGCCTCTTGCACTTTGACTGGTTGCCAATTTTCAGAGTAAATTACGACTCCTCTACCCGATGAAAAATTAAGTAACTGATGTCTGTATCAGTTTTGTGCAATCACTGTATCTAAGTTAATCAGTAAAATGCTGGATTAACTATGGTAGTCACTTGTCAATTGTATTTGAAAAAAATTTTTTATTTTTATGTGTTGTGTGTGATGTATAAAGAATGTGTTTAATAAAACTGCCATTTTCAGTAATAGAGAGATAACACTGAATTAATTACAACTTATTTGCAAAGACTGCGTGCCCCTGCATTCATTCACTTATTTGCATTAATACACTGCATTCTAATATTTTGTGTGTGTTCTAATATTTGGCCATGGCATTGTTTTAACAAACTTAGGCAACATTACAGCATTTATTTCCATCCAGAATTTGACTTTCTTTAAGGTTAAGACTTTCTTAAGGTCAGGAATCTATGGTGAGTCTATGGTGAAATGATTCCTCATGAACCAGAAGAAAGTCAACCGGGAAGAAAAAGTCCATTGATGGGACAACCTGGTCATTGAGTACATTTAGGTCGTCAGCTAAGTTAATTTTATTGCAACATTATGTTGCTGAGCCTCGACCTGACCAAGTGAAGCAACAATGCGCAATAATGTGCCATAATCAAAACTGACGGTGGTCCAACAAAATGTTAAAGTACACAACAATTTTTTGGGGCTGGGTAGTGTATTTACACCTGTACTATTTTAATGACTAACCATAACAAAACTCAATAACTTTTACATGCTAAAAAACACAATATTGTTTTCTATATATTAAATGTTTCAGGCTTCTAAAAGTAAGCAAGTAATTCAGTTTGTGACTGAGTGAATTTCATGTGACTAGTGATTATAAACATGCCTTTCTTCCCACACTAACTAAAAGAAATCCCACATGCAGCTCCTTCTCCAGAGACCAAGCAGAAGCAAAAGTAGACGGAGTAGCGCCTGCCCCCTGCTCCTGCAGGCTTGGGCAACACCCAGAATTACAAAAAGCACATTGACAAAGCTCATGACTCACCTGATGCCAGGCTTACACACTTCTATTTACATCGCACAATTTCGGGTTTCTAGGTGTGTGGAGAGGCTTTCAGAAGTACTTTTGTCAGCTAGACTACAGGTGCTCGTAGGTGTGGTTCCCCTCCAGGCTAAAAACAAGCCGGGTATAGACCACTACTATTGCAGAATGCTATGGGTTTCTACAACAGTTCTCATTTACTTATGTTTTCTTTTAGGTGACTTGTTTATTATTATTATTATTATTATTATTATTATTATTATTATATATTTTTATGATTTTCATTTTCTTTTAAAAGTTCTAATTCATGTCTGAGCTATTACATTTTAAAGGTCTCTCTTCTTTAAGTTGCATGGAAAACAAGAAAGATTTTTTTTTTTTTATTTGCATTGATTACTTAGTTTACACACAGAAACACACAGGTATGTGGACACCAGGCAAGATAAATGATGCAAGATAAATGATGCAATATAAAGCTGTCATATAAATCTCCTGTTTAATACATGCAGTCCGCTCATAGTTGAATATGAACTAAAAGAAAATAACAAGGCTTATTGTGTGATGTACAATAAAAATAGCACAACTTATACACCATTAACACATACACTGAAAAGTGTTTACTTAATGTTATCCCGACAGCCTATGAATATTTACAGTAAACGTTTGCCCCAGCTTCAGTGGGAATTGGAACCATTGGATTAACAAGTTGTGACTGGTCATGCCGCTACCGGCTGCGTTTCCCACAGGTCTGAAATATACTTGAGGTAGAAGTATACAGCCAGCAGAAAAGTGTGGTATTACCTGCCACCTCTAAAATGGTCTACTACATGTGACTTCAGATCACAGTGGAATCTGCTTTACTCATTTTTATTTATTTTTATTTATTTGGTATATACTTTAATTATTTGTATTGTTTTAACCCAGAAGGGGGGGGGTGAATCACAATTTACTTTTAAATGTAAATGTAGTCAGTAATTTCTGCACTCCATGTTGTCTTTGTAACGAAAATAATAACGTGATTAGCTACCAGGTCAAATCATTCCAGCACAACACACTTGCTTTTAGTGCTACAATACTTTCTGTTCATAACTACTTATCTCTCACCGAATGTTCTCATTATTAATACTTATTTGCTAAAGTTAATCACCAACGTAAAATATATAAGAAATTAAAGTCTGTAAAACTTATTTGCGAGAAATAGCCTCTGGCCTGCATTTCAGATGGAATCCAAGTTTTATACCATAACTCCATAATGCTGCAGTCAGCATAGACTAGCTTTTGTGTTATATGCTGGGCTATAGGTGTGATAATATGAACTCAAAGCTTCATGAGCCTTTAATCCCCACGCTACAAACCATGGGTAGCCTTGAGATAGCCTTTGATTGCCCTGGTATGGTAGTAAGTTGGCGGCTCAACAGCAAGCAAAGTAATCATTGGCTGGAAATTTAAATTAATTCATTATACGCCATATCTGGTATAATGTTTTTCATGTCTCATAAAGGTTCATGTTCTGTAACATTTAGTTACATGCAGTTAGATGGGAATACATAGCACCCGGTAATTTACTTTTATGAAAGACTGAGTAGGAATGAAAATTAGTCTGTGTTATATGTGAAAGTAGCCATATTAACTGAAATGTTAAACAGCCACTTGCTGACTTTGCTTTAAATTAATAAATGCAGTTTGCTATTTTGTTACAAGAGGATACTTATCAAACTTTGGTTCCCTTATACTTCCTTCAAAATGAATGTCCAAACAGGGTTATAGCCATGTTAATTTTAACTTGAAAGTCACAGCCTGTGTTGTCAAACTAGGATTAGTAACCCACCTAATGAGGTTTCATGGACAACGGAAAGACAACGGTTGATTTCACCGCTCTAATCGCTAACAGCTGGGGCAAGACAAATTTACAGTGATGTTGTCATTAAATAAAGGTGAGACGCTGGCAGGAATATTTTCAAAAACATTGTTGGTGAATGAGAACTGAATCAACATGGGGATGGGATAATATCTAGTTATTGATTCAAACCGGTGTTACACGCTCAACATGCTGGAGGCCTGCTTGCACTAATAGACTCTCTAATAAACTCTCTTTTTTTAACCATTACAATGTTATGAGCATACCTAACAACCTCTCTTTCGTCTCTTTGTATTTTTATCCGGATTCACCAAAATGATGAAGGGTTTCCCTTTTGAGTCTCGTGTTGACTGAGGGAGTTTTTCCTTGCCACCATTGCTTCGGGTTTGCTCATTGGGGATGTGTAGGGTTTATAGATAAATATTTAAATTCTTTAGCAAATTTGTTTTTAACTATTAACATGCAACAATGTCAGTTTTAAAAGGCACTATACAAATAAAACTGAACTGAATTGAACTTTCAACAACAATTCTCTGCTCAACACCGTATCATAAACAGTATCAAAATCAAGTTGACCTCTGTAACGCCGCCTTAATTATTCATCATCTTGCTTTGCGTGTTTAATCATGTAGTGTTGCGTATTTTTAAATCCAAGTCAAAATCTTGCAATGTTGTACATACAATTATAATTGTTTTTATTATGGACATGTCTTTTATTTTATTTTGAAAATTGTGGAAGATGTAAGCGATGCTGTTCACAGATAGATGATGTTACCATTCCACTGAATTCTGTGAGTTTTTTATAAATATAGTTACAGTGAGTTGTAGAAATATCTATCCTAATTTGTCACTACTGTTTTTTAGGTTGGCTGCAAAGAGCAGCCAACCTAATTTCCCAACTGCTATAAGAAAATGAATTACAGAGACTATTTAAGGCCACAGTATGCCAATTTTTAAAAAAGTGCACGTCCCATCAAAAAATTTTCAAAGCATTCAAGCATGGACAGTGCAAAAGGGCAATAAATGGAGATCGAGTGACTATATAAATGTGGTTAATATAAAGGTTTAAGCACTGCCCAAAAGGGGAGCTCTGAAAATGTTTGCATTTATAAGTTTACAGAAACATTCATACGTAAAGTAAAAGAATTAGCTGTGAAGTGCATTTTTCTTCATTCAACAATCTTCATTTATTGGGTTTTGTGGCCATGTGAGCACGGATGCGACAAATAAATGGAGCTCATGGCTTTGCGATATTTGCATAAGCAAGGAGCTCTGGAACTCTGCTAAAACAGACTAGCTGAGTTGGTTTTATATTTTATTTCTCATATTAAGTATGGGATAATTCTAAACATCATCTCATTTACTACCTGGATAATTACTAAAAAATCAATAACCTGAAACATAACACTGGTTTTCAAAATGATTTTATTGGTTCCTCTAATGACGTGAAGCATTCAATAAGTTGCTTTCTTGTTAGCTAAACAAATTTCTTGTCTTTCATTAATCTGCCCATCTTTGCATCTATTGCGAGTGTTTGTGTCCGTTGTGTAAGATCCAACAGTTCTTTTGGCACCATCACTCAGGTTTTATTAGCCATGCTACTGTGCCATGCTTCTCGGCAGTACGCTAAAGCCAATCGCACACTAGAAACTCTGAAACTGGATCAACCAAAACAACAAACTAGTGGATTAGTGGTACAAGCATCCATGTACTGTATAATATTAATTTGCTGGATTATTCTAACAGAATAATTAATGTAAATGTATTTTGAAAAAAATCGTCAGCATTGTTGGAAACATAAGATTGATTCATTTCTCCCAACATCACTCATGCAGTACGCTGTCATTATTTATGACAGCTAATTTCTAGTAGTACAAAGTTTTGGCAAATAAAATCTGCCTTCATATATAACAACATTAGTCACATGAAAAAGCTAATTCAGTCATGTGACTCTTGTGTGACCCTGAAGCACTGAAAGTGAGCAAATGGCGTTGCTCATGTGCAGATAAACTTGATTCAGTATATTCAGTCATAGGCAACAGAATCTCCCATATCAGGCAACTTGAGTCACCCACGTTTGCTGGGCTTAAGGAACCACTGATTACTCTCTAAATGTACTGGTATTCCTTTTTTCCAAAACCTGGCTGTTTGATATATAGAATCAGTAGTGTGTTTATAGATTTTCTTAATGACCATGTGGCTTGTCGGGTTTTAGCAACAGGTTTTAAGATTAATTTCTGGACCTGACTTTGTTATCATAGTATCACAACAAAGCTATTACATTTGTGAGCCTGTTAATCTGGCTGCACTGGCTGGGTGTGAATGTTAAAGGTGCAGTATGTGATGCTAACCCAATACACCTTTTTCAAATTTAGCAAATGTGTGCTTTTAAATAAGCTGGTGTTGTGCACAGCCCACTTAGCTCTGTAGATGAGAAACAAATAAAGTGGCTCAGAGCAAGCCACACAACACTATTCTAGCCAATCAGCAACCATTGCTGATTGGCTAAAGAGGAGATGCGGTGTCTATGTTAGTGCCATTGCCTTGAAAATAGGCACCCATGAATTTATTACTTCATTACTTTTGTGTCTTATTATCTTATTAACTTCAAGAGTAAGAGAAAATGAGATGGGTGAAGGACGAAAGGACAGTTACAGCTTCCATAAAACAAGTTACAGACTTATTAAAAACACACAGGAGTTATTGGAAAATAAACCTTGAAAGGAGGAGAGCAGTGGTTCACACAATGTGAACAATCCGAGGTTGTTGTTGGTGGTGTTGTTGTTCCAACTGAATTCACATATTAAGTGACATTGGTGGCCCGGTGGTAGGGTGCCATGACAGTGGTGGCCCGGTGCTAGGGTGCTGGATTACCCAAGGACCAAAAGGCAAAAGGCCATGTTTCTCACTGTCTGTGGTAAGAGGCATGTAAAAGAACCATTGCTGATTTTCGTCAAGACTAGGCTGCGTAGCCGTCAGCGTGTTCCTGCCCTGCGATGGCCTGGCGAGTCTGCCCTCACCCAGAGTGCTGAGATGGGCGCCAGCCTCCCCGCGAGCCTAATTCGGCAGTTCAGAAAATAAATGAATGTATGAAAGATTCTGTGAAAACAAAATTCATAGGATCTACTGCTCAAAAAAAGAAGTGAGAGAAATGAAGAGAGATATAATCATGCATGAATGCAAAAGCAGCAGCCGAGTGTGAGCCCAGCCTACCCCAACTCTTCATTTACACTCTGGCATGAGCATGTGTTTTCAAGCCTAGAAAAAGTACTAAACCTAAACCTAGCCCATAATTCCTGTGGGGCTTGACACAACGTGGAGGATGCGTATCTTAAAATTGATGCGCCTAAGATGTCTTTTCATGATACAGACCTTTTATTTGACAGACAAAGCAAAAATCCACAGAACCACAGAACCACACTTATACAAGTCATCCCAAGATCTGAGAGAGATTTCCCTGACGATGCTACCTCACCAGCACTTTTTTTGAGATCAGACGATTTTTGACATTTGGTTCATATGGAGCATTGCAGTGCTTGGCGGAGGTTTGTGCTCTCCCGAGTGCTCACTGTTCTTCATATGTAGGATATGACATCACAAATAATTTCTTATAAAAGCATATTACTGTGCTTGCATTTTTTTTCACTTACTCTACAAAAATTGGTGAAAGAACCAGATTCAGTTATCTGCTGAGCAGATTAATTTGATGTGCTCTCAGATTCTCACTGGCTACTTCTCAGACATTTTTTTTAATACAATTTAAAGGCCTTTCAGGCAGGATTGAGCTACTCAAGTCATCACAAGAATAGCACTGATTTATTAATCCTCAGTACCCATAGTTTTCCTGCTCTGGGTCAT
>JAOUQZ010000049.1:11573905-11586515 GCA_028564935.1 Neosilurus hyrtlii | reverse complement strand
CCAAACGTCTGAAAACAACAGCGGCCTCTGGTGGTTGGGAAATTCTACTGCACGTTCTTACTCGTACACAGTAATGTAAGGGTTCTCAAGCAGTTTACCGAAAAGGACACACGCTGTCAAATATATTCAAGTAGAGATATCCCAATATCCCCTATCAAAGTGGAAATGTGTGTGTGTGTGTGTGTGTTGGCCCAGCAGTGGTCTGGCAAACTGTTCAGGGTGTACCCCAGAGTCAGCCCAGAGTCAGTTGAGACCAGTGACCCTAGTAGGATTAAACAGTTCGGCAAATGAATGAGTGAATCAGAGAGTTCATCAGACGCCCACTAGGGGGAGACATGTCATTATAACTATGCCAAGTAACAATATTTGTACCTGGCACAGATACATTACATTCGATGAGTGCTCCTCTATTTTATTTTATTAAAGTTAGGTTGTGATTTCCTCCACTATAATCACAGACCCACTGCCTTCACCTCACAGAGCGACTGGGATCCTGGAACACATATTAAGAATGCATCTTGGTTTTGAGGAGAATTTTTAAAGTTAGTTTTGAAACAAATATTATGTAGATTATATTCATTCATTCATTCATTCATCTACTGAACCGCTTATTTCTAATTAGGGTCACGGGGAGGCTGGCGCCCATCTCAGCCGACTCTGGGCGAGGGCGGGGTACACCCTGGACAGCTCACCAGGCCATCGCAGGGTGTAGATTATATTATATTAGGATATACATCCAGAATCATATAAAATATACATAGCAGCATCAAAACTTTAGAAATACTCTTGTCCAATTCCAATAATATTAATAAATAATAATTTATCAAAATTACATGTTGAAAAGTGTAAGGAATAGCAAGCTTTTGAAAGTAAGCAGTGTGGTGCGATTCAGTGTAAATACCAATGGCCGGCACCACCCCGGAGTTTATAATTTTCCATTAACTACGACAAAGTGTTTTATTTCATTTCACATTGTGATAGATTTGATTAACTGCTGGGTCTACTGGACAGGTGACAATTAGGAGACATACAACAAGCCCGGACTTAGTATATGTAAAGTCACAGAATCTAAAATTAACTCAGAAATGTAGCTGGAAAAGTAGAGGTGCATAGCATGGATAATTGCGAACATATTGTGTCAGAGGAATGAAAACTTAAAAAGAAACATAAACGAGGGAAAATAATGTTTTTTTTTTTTTCATGGCTCAGATTAAAAATAACTCCAAAGTAAAGTTAGAAAAGAAGACTCGTCAGGTTATCATTGGCCACTGATTAGGAGCTTGTGCACTGTGGTGCCTGAATGCCGTGATGCTTTGGTGAATGAGTTTTAGGGTGAGGAGACGGAGGACCCTACTTAAAATAATGGCCAAGGACCCAGGATTCACAAATCAATTCCTGCTCTTGCACCACAGCAGTATCCCCTATTCACTCATCCTCAGTAATTACCTCATCCTGCTCATGAATATAAAAACATATCATATAAAAATACATATATAATTCTTGAAAATTAAAAATACATCCTTACCATCAAATACTGTAACTTTAGATTTTGTTTCATAAAATTTTTGTGAAATTTGTGTAGAATGGGTCAGAAAGTGAGTTAGCGGAGAACAGTATTTAACCATTCCGGATGACTCACACCGGCTGTGATGGGCTTTCCTCCAGAATTTGAAAATATTTTGATTGAATATTAAAATAATCATAAAATTTGGCTTTTGCGCACACACACACGTACGCACACGCGCGCACATGTAGAAGGTTAGCACACACACTTGGAGCAGTGGGCTGCTACACACTGCACCACCCAGAGAGCAGCTTGGGGTTTGGTGCCTTGCTCAAGGGCACTGGAGGAAGGAAAGGTGCAGCTCACTTGCCCCGCTGCCACACACTTTTCCTTTTGTCCCGAAGCCTCTTCTCTAATCATTAGGCCACGGCTGCCCCAATTAGAGCGTGAACGTAGCCTCACCCTTAGCAGATAAAACCCTCTCAATCTAAATAATTCTCCATATCACACACCACCTCATTCCATAATTGCTATGTATTTCTTGGGATGCTGAAATTAGTATTTATTTTGTTTCCTTTTCATTTGCATTCAATAAAAGACTTTCTGAAACACTTTATTTCAAACTCTTACTTTATACTCATTCAACATTTTCGTAGAAAAATATTATTTTGTACACAATTCTATAACATTTATCCATAAAATAATCAGTAAACACTGATGCATCAAGGCACTTTAAAATCCCCAAAACTGACTTTTGGCAGGTATGATTTGGCATTGAACATTTATCACTACTGTAATTTTTCCATGAAAAGATTATGAGTAGCTGAGTCAGTTGTATAATAGCGTAAACAATTAACACATTGCTATGGGCAAGTTTACTTGCAGAGAACAGAAGCAAATCAAAACTCCCTCTCATGGCAAGAACACTTTTGGTCCTGCTTGATAAAAATCATTCATGTCCTGCATGTCTTGAATTAAAACCTTTTATGTAAGAACACTTATGGTAATTTATGGATGAATTGATGGATCTTGTTAAAGACTTGCTGGTTTTTCAAATTGTGTCCAGGGGATGGCAGTGTTGAATGTAAAATGGCACTGTATAATCTTGGAGTCAGTGGAAAAAACTTGGTACATAAATAATAAACGCACAGTTAGTTAAGGGGCAAAAATGCTTGAGATATTCAAATGTGTGTATAAAAGAAATTAAATCTACTTGGGATGTGTTGTTCCAACAAACAATCAGAGAAGCTCATAGTTAGGAGACACCTGGTGACACCCACCTGGTGAGTTAAAGGAAAATTCCACCCTGTAGCATGTTTAGAATTAAATATCTTGGTGATTCTGATGCTTATTTTTAAAGTTATTGTTAAATTCCTGATATTTCAGTGATCAGTTAACTTATGAAATCACAGCAGGTCACGTCTAGCACTGTTACAGACTCGTCGTGATACCTCAGGGTAATAAAATACTGAAAAAAAAAAAGAAAACGTTCTGAACACGTGCAATAGTCATGTGCTTTTTCAATAATTTCCCCTAACAAATAAATTAGGAAACATGGTGAACAGAAATCAGCCTGGAAACCTGACTGAACATGTTTTAGGTAAATCAACAGATTATAGCTTGTTAGACTATTGATTCACAGTTGCTTGGTCTACAGGAAGTGGATGTGCAGGTTCTCATTCCGCCGCCAATAATCATAGCAAAAAGATTTTTCTGAACAGTCTGAAATTGCTGCGGCCTGCAGTGTGGAAGCCCACAAGGACCCGTGCAGACAACGCCGTTCTTCATCTCCTCTTAAGCCCCAGGTGCTTGACTCTGTGTGAGATTATGTCACACATGCTAAAAAAACAGATAGTCAAGTTCAAATGGCTCAGGGCTCAAACAAGCGAGTAATAATGAAAAACAAAACAGTTCTGCTGAGTTAACGTTGAATGTTAAGTCTCCTCCTCCCACAGACAAAGCTGTTTATGAGGTGTGTAGTATGTAAAGTTGTAGCCTTTGCTGCAGCTCTTGATACCACACTTGTAAGGAGCGCTGTGGCCCAAGGAGTCCTTGTTACGGCAATATTTGAGCAGACATGGGTACCACTCAAGCCTCATAGTGTAGCTGCAGGAGCAAGACTGCCAAAGGTCCTTCACCACACGGCAGCTCTGCAACCCTGGAACGTCCACAGGCTGAGGTAGGGTCTCAAACATGGAGCCCTCGATACCTGCAAACAAGATTGTTGCTTTTAGTGCATACTGCTAAAACAATGCATACTTAAAGGGATACTGCAGCAGATGTGAGATTACTACAAACAAGAGCGAACATGTTAAGCTGTACTATGAAAAGAACACATATTTATTCAGACCTCACCAATAATCGAAATCTGCTGTGGTCAATAAATATATACACAAAACACATTTCTGTAAAGAGCTTTTAAATATTATGCATTCACAAGGATTTGGAAGTAAAACTGTCATTTGGTCTCACAGGTCTGTAACTAATTTTTCATTATGGTGAGACTGTTAAATTCAGACTCTTTAAACAGTATAAATGTAAAAAACAGTCTTGTCATAAATCACACAGAACTCTATGTTTGATATTCAGGCATTTTTGACACCCAAAAAGTAAATGTGTAATTTATTATTTTCTGCTGTCACAAATGTAAATATCCATGGTCTGAGGGAAATAAAATACCTTCAAGATATAAAACTACAGCTGTGAGAAAACTCAGTGAAGAAGAAGAAAATGTGTAACATGATCTAACTGTTGAATGATCTCCCCTTCAAAACATCTGGCCCGGATTATTGTACTTTATGCACATCTTCAGGTGGTACACTACATCCGTGTAAAATGTTATCAAAATCCATCAAGCAGTTTAGGAGGAGTTGCACTTCCACACTTCCATGGAGAGACAGACTTTTTCTATTTCTATATATACACCCCCCAACCTTTGTTTGTGGAGGTATAAGGAACTGTAGATAAGACATTGTATAAGGAACAATATCACCACATTCTTTAATGTTGTTGTCTTTTGTTTGCTAATCTGGTGAAACAGGTCATATTTCATTGTGTGCAAAATGGACATATATTAGGCTCCTGAGTGGCGCATCAACAAGGTGCGTGACTATCAACCCGGAGATCGCAAGTTCGAATCCTGGTTGATACCACAGCCATCCGTGACCGGGAGTCCATGGGACCTAACTGGCCGAGCTCTCACGGGAGGGAGGGATGGCTGGCATATGCTCACTTCCCTGTCACTCACAGTGATCACCAGCCAACCATGGGCGTCTGTGAGCTTATCCGTACGAGGGAGGCGGATAGCGCCGCCCCCAAATACGCATGCGCAACAGTTCGAAAAGAGGCGGGTGGTACCATCAGATGTCACGGAGAGGGCGTGTGCTTGGTAGCGCCCCTACCTGGTCGGTTGTGGTTGTGTGATAGGGAAGGCAAAAGTTGATGGGTGTTAATTGGATACGACTAAATTAGTCGTATTAGTCCCCCCCCAAAAAAAAGGGCATATATTACAATGACATTTTTATGTAGTTATACTGTTGTTTTCCTTCGGCTTTTGATAAAAAGAATCAGTTACTGTCGTTTAGATGTACCGTCCTGATCGGTAATTTGCTTTAATGAACTAATTAAAGTTTCTTATTTTTTTATTTTCTAGAGTTTACTTGCTGACAATTTAATACCAATTTGCTTTTGCATTTTCATGAATTAATACTTCTTCCCCAACTGTAGTTTAATCGGTGAAAATCCACTTGCAAAAGTTAGACTTCAGATGTCAGTCCATGACAGGAGGTTACAAAAACAATCAAACTTGACCTCCTAAAGAATTACTACTGGCCAAAAACTGCTAATTTATGCACACATCATCATCAGTGTGGATTCATTTGTCTGTCCGGCTGTTCCGTGAAACGTGAAAATTACTCCTGCCGTCTTTATCTGACCTTAGCACTGCATAAGTGCAAATTAAAAGGTTATTTAAAGTACCTCCATCATCAGTATTCATCTACACTCCTTACTAATTCGAATACTCTCTTCTGTAAAACATGAACAGCAGTAGTTAATACCAGAAGCTTCCACCTAGTATCACACACATGTTCTGATGTAGATGCGGCAAGCTGGCTAATTTAATGGCTCATAATGCTCTGATGTGTTTCAGTGGCTTGTACAACTAATGTACCTTAAAGTGAAATGAAAGGCAATGCTTCCCTACTCTCCTGTTACACATGAACATATGCATATTTTCATTATCAGGTGACTTTTAGAGTTTGGAAGTTGCAAACTACTAAAATCCATTTGAAAGTTTGCATTAGCCAAATTATGCAAATACAAAAGTATACAGATATTAAACTAACAAATGAGATATAAACTACTGAACTTCTGAATAAAATAAAACTATGCACAGATACAAATCATGCACACTTCCGTTTACACGCAGCAAACAATCGTGTGAAAGAAAAGAACACTGCGCCATGTATTATTCATATACAGATCAGTTCCATATTAAAGAGAAAACACGGGGTGATCACATGACTTTTCACTTCTTTTCGCAGTACGATGTCACCCTCCTGTGTACAGAGTTATTGTTCATTTTTATATTTTCTACACAAAAAAAGGTTCATTAAACATTAAGTTTTAATAAAAACAGACAAACTATTCAGGCAAATTTTTATAAAGTTTGAGTTTAATTTCCTTTTAAGTAGTTATCTTCTGTTGATTTTTTTTCATCACTACAGGTATTGTTCGTTCACAAAATGAAAGTGTTTTTCTCAGCACCGGTAGATTAAAATTGAGACATATTTGTCCTATATACAGTACCATAAATACAGTCATTATGGTAACTGTGTGATGAAATAGAAAAAACTTTTTTTCATCTGCCGTTTATAAGAATGGAAAAGTGTAGAATTAGCGTTTTACACACATTTCCCATCTGCATGCATTGGAAATAAAGTACACGGTTTCACTGTACATGTATGTTTGTGTGCCAGGGCATTTGCTATTTCTAGTTGTGCTGACACTAAAGAATGAAAATGACTGGGCCGGAGCGTTTTAGAGGAAAACGGCAGTATTCTGGGGCTCGATTTATCGGGTGTTTTTGGCAGGCTGTAATTAGAAGCACTTGCCTGTGTCCAGCCACTGGCGCATGTCGGCCTCACGCGTGTACACAGCGTCGTGTGCCACACTGCACGTGTTGTAGATGAGGGTACTCAGCTGCCATGCGAGCCTCACATTAACCGCCACATTCATGCTGAGTGTCTCCGTCGGCCTCTTCTCCTCTGCCGTCCTTACAGTGTATGGGTTTTTCTGTGCACAAACCAATGTTAATTCAGTTACTCGACATGCCAGCATGCTCAAACCAACACAAATCCTTCATTTTGGTTACACATTTTTAGCACTGAACGCAAGATCCAATATTATAGGTCTTGCATAAAATCCATACACACCTACATACATCCTACACCAGTGTTTCTCAACAAAGGATCCATGGGATTTAAAAAAAAAAAAAAAAACAAATACTGCCATTTTTGTTAAATATTTCAAAATATATGGAGGTAGCAGGTAGGTGTAGTCGAATCACATCAAGAATGTCCTGAGTTCCAGCCTTGCAGCCAACTGAGGTCTTTCTGTGTCGCATTTGCATGTTCTCCCTGTCCTTGTGTGGGTTTCCTCAAGGTACTACGGTTTCCTCCCACAGCCCTAGGCTACTACTAGGTTGACTGCCTACTCTAAATTGTGTATGACTGTGAGTGAAAGGTTGTTTTTGTCTGTGTTAGCCCTGAGATAGGCTGGCACCCTTTTCTGAGTGTACCTGCCTCTAAACTGAAGTCAGCTGAAATTGGCTCCAGCTTCCCGTGACTCTGATGGACAAGCGTTATAAATAATAACTAGAATACATTTACAAAACATTTTAGAGCCATTCAATTTCAGAAAAGCCACAGATTATGCATGGCAGCCCAGTGGTACAGTGTTTTGAATGCCCGCCTCACAGCAACAAGGTCCTGGGTCTGAGTCTCGGGCTCGGCGAGGGTGTTTCTATGTGGAGTTTGAATGCTCTCCCCATTTTTACCTGGGTTTCTTCTGGGTACTCCAGTTTCCTCCCACAATCTAAAGATATGCACATTAGGTTAACTTTCTGTTCATAGTTGCCTCTAGGTGCGTGGGTGAGTGGTTGTGTGTGCATTGGCCCTGCGATGGAATGGTGAGCTGTTTAGGGGGTATATGGCCTTTGCTCAGAATCAGCTACATATAGGCTCCAAACCCTCCTATGATGTAAGTAGGATTAAGGGATTCAGAAAAAGAATGAATGAAGTAACACCCCCCCCCCCCCCCCCCCCCCCCCCCCCCCCCCCCCCCCCCCCCCCCCCCCCACACACACACACACACACACCACCATGTTTGATATAATGCACTCACCGAGCACTTTATCAGGATAACCAGTACACCTACAACTGCGTCATAAATCAACCCATTGTACAGCAGAAGATTAAAGTATAAAACGATGCAGATGCAGGTCAGCAAGTTTAAGTAATTCACATCAACCATAAAAATGTGCTTTCAATCATTTTGACGGTAGCATGAGGGTTGGTGCCAGAAAGGCTGGTTTGAGTATTTCTACTCCTGGGATTTTCACATACTGTACGACAGCCTCTACTCGATCTTTACACAGAATACTGCTATAGGTCTGCAGATGGAAACACCTTTGTTGGTGGGAGAGGAAACTAAACAAAAGTCAAGTTGCACACCAGAAAGTCTGCGGTATGTCCGCAGAAAAGCATGTGACAATGTACAAGTCATCAAACCTTGAGGTGGATCAGTTAAACAGCTGAAGGTTGTTACTGGGTTCTACTTCTGGCAGCCTAGAACAAAACACTGAGGCTGCTGTGGGTACAGGTTAACCAAGACTAGAAAGAAGGGATGGAGGGAAGGATGGATGGAGGAAGGATTACACAGATGGATACTTTATTGTTTCCAAGGGAAACATAGCCTGGTCCAATGAAACTCGATTTTCACAGAGGCACAAAGTTAGTATGGTCGGAATTTGGTGCCAACCGCATAAATCCTTGGACCAAACCTGCCTTGCATCAGTTCACAGTTTATTTAGTATTGTTGATACCCATGTGCCATGTACTTCATGGCCAGAACTTACTCATCTTTTAATTGCTACTTCCAGCATGATAACACACCTTATCACAAAGCATAACTCATCCAAACTGTGAAAAAAAAGAGTTCTTCAGAAACCTTCCCTGTAGTGCTCTAAGTAGAAACAAAGTTGTTGTGCTATTCACATTGAGGATTGACTCAAGGCATGCTGGCATTTCGACCTCTAGGTCTTTCCATTGCTTGTATTTGTAGGGTTTAGGTCATATTTTTTTATTTCGATTTTTTTTATGCTGTGGTGTGCCAATAATTTTGAAACAAATGTTTTTCGAAGTATCATACAACTTAAGAGGACTTTTGTCAGAAAGCAGAGTTATATATAATTAAATAAATATATTTTTATATTCTTAAGTAACAAATAAACCACTGCACATTTCCCTTAATATTTGCATAATTTTATTAGGGTGCCAAAAGATTTAGAGCAGACTGGTTTACACAAACTGCTGCACAACTTGGTGGTAGGATATTTTCTTTTGTAGCTTTGCTTCTATTTTCACTGTTTTTATGATAAAGAAAACTTACATAGTACAAACTGGTATGTGAGGCAAAAATATTACTGGGTGGGTGGATGCTGATTGATCTTCATACTACATTTCCCAGTTTACTATAATATCACTATTAATCTATTAAAAGCCCTGATTCTCTGAGACACTCCTCTGCTCTCACTCTTCTTTTTCTGCGAGCTATGTGGCTCTGGAGGCGGACACTGACCTGCCGGAGTCTGGCCATGGACTCGCTGGAGATGATCTCATTGTGGCTGAGGCGTGTGATGAAGCACAGTGCCTGGTACTGGCTCTGCCCCCTCTCCAACTCTCCCAGGATTAATGCACGGAAGATCTTCACATCCTGAACAACAGAGAAACACAATTTGACATATGTGTATGGTGTCTAAATTAAACACTTCAATATATACACACTATATGGCCAAAATGTTGTGGACATCTGACCATCACCCTCCACATGTGCTTACTGTACATTCCATCCAGATTTTGTCCCTACTTTGATTTAATAACATCATCAACTCTTCTGGAAAAGCTTTCCACTAGATTTTGGCTGTCAGGATTTTGTGGTATTCAGCCTCAAGGGCATTATTGAGGTCAGGCACTGATGTTGAGCAAAGACGCCCAGGGTGCAATTCTAGGGGTTGAGGTCAGGGCTCTGTGCAGGCCACTCAAGTTCTTCCACTACAATACTGGTAGACCATGTCTTCACCGATTTTTCATCAACATTGTCATGCTGGATCAAGTTTGGGTAATTTACTTCCAGTGACAGGAAACTGCAACACTACCGTTTTCAAAGACATTGTAACAAGTGCGAATTCAATGGGCTTAAAGTACAATAGGTACAATACAGGTTTCCTTGAACTCTAAAGGGAATATTCACATTTTTTGAAAAAGATATCATGAAGATTCCGTGGAAAGACACCACACGTCTATAATGAAAATCTAATCAAAGTTTACAATCGGAAATGAGTGTCACTCTGAATACTGGCAGACTGTGGATAATGATAATCATTTTTCTCGTAACTTGAGGTAAAAGTTTCTCAGAATATTTAAACACATTTTTATCTATTCACTTAATCAATGCTCGTGTTTACGCTAACATCACCAGAGGGGAAAAAAATTATCAATTTAGTCAATTCTGTTTAACATTTTAAACATTTTATAATATTGTCTCTGGCACCCGTACAGAGTGTGTAAGCATGCAGTTCGGCTTTCATTATGTGAGGAAAGCAAAGTTTTAAACATCTGCAGGCAAAATGTTCTGATCACTCTAAGATCCAACAAGGCAAGGTTAGAAACCAAAGAATGTTATAACAATTTCACACCACTTTGGTGAAATTGATGAGTCTTTCACTAGCACTATAAACAAAATAGATTTCATATAAAAATAAAACGATGGCAAGCCTCTTGCGGAGCTGTGACCATGCCCATGTTTTGCTACGAAAAAGACTGAAAATTGACTTAACACATAAATAAAATAGGAGATTCACAATAGTATGATGTAAACAAATAAAATAAATAAAATTCTGTCTGGTTTCAAATAAGTTGGCTGGTTCAGGAGCCAGACATCGTCCCCAATGGACGACGATGACACATCGTGATCCCTATGTGTTGCTCCAGCTTTGCTGGCAAGGCAACAATAATAAAAATAGATCCATATTTTCTGAAAGTACATATTTCAAATTATGTTAATGGCAGTGAAAACCCCCATTTTCTGTTTTATTTGGCTGGTTGCCAGTTTTTAAACAGGTTTTCCCAGATCATCACACATAATCTATTGAGTCATAACACATAACATGACATACTGCTGTCGTGCAAATGATACCTCTTGCTACATCTCTATTTTAACATTCAAACATGAAGGTAAGGTCTACAGTGGACATTAATAGTCTATACACCAGGGTTAATATCGCAAGATGTTGTAAGGTAAAATAAAAAAGAAAGAAAGAAAGAAAGAAAAAAGAAACAAAAATAAAGCATGTTAAATAATCAGAATTCAAGTGCAAAACAGCTAGAAAATGGGAGGGTGGACTTACAACAACCTGGTTGCACACTTGTGTTCACCTCTTGAATAAAAAGCTGGTAAAGCATTTCTGCGTCTTTAGCAGCCTGAGAGTCATTTTGAGGAATAATCCACCAAAATACATCTTGATTGGGCGATTTTTTTCCACTCTTTACGGTCTATTGCACTGTGCTTATGAACGTTGCAGAATGTACATTCACCACATTTATTCACCTTGCAAAAATTCTGCAAATAGTTTCCATGGTAGTCACCATGTTCGTCAATTTCACTTTCTTTTGCCATGGTGTTTTGAACATGTTTAAAACTTCCGAGCAATACCTGGTGAGCACTGTTTTCAAATACTCGCCATAGTCACCAACTGTTGCTGAAGAATACATGCAGAATACTTGGCGAATAGCTCACAAACTCTGTGTGTAGTTGGTGAACTCGGCAAGCTTTTGGCGAAGTCAGAGAACAGCTGGTCGCCACATTCGCCAGAATGTCACTGACTGGGATT
This sequence comes from Neosilurus hyrtlii, assembly GCA_028564935.1. Classification (NCBI taxonomy): domain Eukaryota; kingdom Metazoa; phylum Chordata; class Actinopteri; order Siluriformes; family Plotosidae; genus Neosilurus; species Neosilurus hyrtlii. The sequence continues at coordinate 11,574,840 of JAOUQZ010000049.1, read as the reverse complement.
TGCAAACTGTTAATGAACTTTGTCAAGTACTGACCAGAATATCACCAAAAAGTTACTCATTATTATCTCACTGGCTGATTCATCTCCACTTTTGGGAAATGTTCATCACTTAGTGAGATACTTGCAAAAATGCTCCATATTTATCTGATTGAGAAGGGATCTATTTGCAAATCATTCCAGAGGTTTTAAAAAAAATTTCATGAAAAAAAGTAATCCAAGCCCACCAAAATAACCATAAATTGTGCCAAAATGTGTTTGTGGTCTGATGACAGCATAATAGAAATGTTGGGGCACAACTTTAAAAGATAGATTTCATGCAAAAATAAGACTGCTCACCCTGTGAAGCATGGTGGAGGCAGCACAATGCTATCTGGCAGCTTCTTTTCCACCTCCACCGTGATGCTCAATTCAAGTTCAGAGGGAATCTTATATAGCTTGAAATCTGTACTGACCCAAAGCTCAAATTCACGGTATTGACCCAATACCGTGACCCAAATGATAATGACCCAAAGCTCAAATTCACGGTATTGTATATACACCCATACAGTGTACAGTTTGTAAATGATCCAAAGTTCTTGGTAAAGTGTAAGGCCACTGGTTTACTTTCAAACTCTGCCTTTAAGTGAAGTGACTGCAGTCAGATTCAGAGTGTGAATTACAGATTTATAGAGCGTTGAGCCGGAGCAGCAGAAAGACACTGTATATTTCAGTACATGACAGGGTTACCACTGGCAACACGACCGGAACCCTGGCAGGGATCCTGTATCTATAAAGAGTTCCATGTGAGGGAATGACGGGAAGCCACAGACAAGAGCGAGAGCGCAGACCTGTCTATTCATTCATCAACTGTACCCACCTCCCACCACACACACACACACACACACACACACACACACACACACACACACACACACACACACACACACACACACACA
>JAOUQZ010000049.1:11558781-11569075 GCA_028564935.1 Neosilurus hyrtlii | reverse complement strand
GTGTGTGTATGTTGGCCCTACTATGGTCTGGCGAGCTGTTCATGGTGTACCCTGCCTTCGCCCAGAGTTGACTGAGAACTGCAACCCTAGCAGTAGTAAGCAGTTCAGCAAATGAACAAATTGATGAATGAATAAACTTTATGGGAGATATCAAATAAAATTTTGTTGTATAACTACAGTGAGAATAAAGTATTAAAATTTAGCACTTCGGTTTATTCTGTACTAGAATGCATTGCGTTGCTCGTCTATCAAAGTTATATAATGTTATTTGAAGACTTTGTGCTTGTATTAATGACAAACCCTACCACACAACAGAGTTATTAATAAATGTCTTTGTTAAATGCTCTCTTTGAACATGGAGGAAATAGAAGCTCCATAAACAGCCCTAGATTTCACTTACATACAAGTACATGTCGAAAAACAACACATTAGAGATGCACTGAACCTGGATCAGCTTCTGTTCACACTAAGACACACACACACTTTTTGATTTTCCACGCGTTCCGTCAAGTAGAAATGGTTTAAAAGCATGAACACCTCTCTCGGTGGACACATAGCCGTGCCTTATCACATATAATACAGCTTTCTCTGGAGCGTGCCAGGAGTTTGCTGCACTTCCTGTTTTCCCTTCTCCTCACAGTGTGGGAATGATTGAAGAGGCCCGCTCAGCTGATACCCCAAAATAGCCTGCTTAGTCTATCCTTCATCCAGTGAGCGAGAAGGTTGAATATTATATATTATTTTAAATCCCAGGCAGGTTTTACCAGGTTTCTGACTTGGTTTCAATATTTAGTTAATCAAGCAAAGCTTAGCCTTCCTGTTCTTCATGACTGCTAAAAAGGTTGAGCCACTTGAAAATATACATGAAGTAAGAGAGCGCTGCGACTTAACTGTGGCACAGAGCCAAAGACTAAAGCAAACAAGCTGCACGACAAGCAGAAAGCTGGAGAGATTAAAATGTTTAAGGTTAGGGTGGATTAATGCTCGCAAAAAGAAATTAAGAAAAATGGCATTGTGTGACATTTTTCTCACAGAAGCGCAGGGGATTATGAGTCATTCGGCTGCAGTGGAGGTATTTGCACTGGTAGGTTAAGCGGCCCAATGAAAAGGCACAGGTGCACGTCTGCCTTTAAACTCTTTTTCTAAAAAGACTAGTGATTCCTCACAATAGCATGTAAAAGGGGGAGGGAGTCAAGCTGAAGAGAACTGCTTGAGTTGAGGCTAATTACACTAAGAATGTGAAAGCCTTCATACCTGGACCACGCTAGAGGAAACACATTAAAAAAATGCAGAATCCCTCCTAATGTCAGAACAATGACGGAAGCAAAGAGAGTACACAGATTTTTTATATATATATATATATATATTCTGCAAGGGAAATACACACATGGACAGTGAGCACACACACACACAAACACAAACACACACTCAGAGCAGTGGGCAGTCTCATTGCGGCACCCGGAGGGCAGTTGGAGGTTAGGTGCCTTGCTCAAGGGCACTTCAGCCATGAAGCTGGAGGAACTGGAGTGAAGAGGTCCTACTCCTGCAGCCACATATTTTTCCTGCCGGTCTGGGAATTGAACTAACGACTTTTCAGTCCCAAACCCGCTTCCCTAACCATTAGGCCACAGCTGCCCCCAAGATTTATGGTTTATAAAACAACACCAAGTTTACGAATCTGCATTTTGTTTGTTACGACATGGTAGTAACTGTTAAAGCTGACTTGAGTGTAAAAAACCCACAACACTGAGTGACTTAGATCAGGAAATGTTCCACTAAAACCAAAAACATAACAGGAAGTATCAACAGTAGCTCATCGCTGAGGTCAAACTAAACAAGGGATATTGGAAAAGGGCACTCCAGTAGCATCTGCTTTGGGCCATATGATCTTCGGCCTCTACTTGTGTGGCTGACAGAAGAATGTTTACTTTCAGCCAACAGCCTGTTGGTGTTCAATGGAACATCAACTGTTCTGCTTTACTGAAGCCTTTCCTACTCCATGCAGCAGCAAACACACATGACCTAGTAGGACCCCATGAGCACAGCAGCCAATGGCACAGTATAGTATACTATAGCTAATTAAACCCCCATCTTCCCCCCCCGTCTTGAGGGAAATTCTCTTAATAGTTTTCGCACACAATAATAAATCAAGTTCACAAAACAGGTTTCATAATATCCATGCACGCCGATCAATATTCCACCGTTGCTTATCATGCCAAACTGTTGCACAAGAGACAGAGGGGGTGATGCGAGAGAGTGGAGGAGGTAAACATTTGACCTCTTTAAAGTGCAGAAACACAGCAGTCTTCTTGTTGAAGCAGCTTCATTCCTACAAAAGCACTCTGTAAAAATGGAGTACCAAATATAAATCATTGACCAAAAAGCCGGTGTTTGTAAAACTTTTGAGGTTGAACAACAAAGCAGGCTGTGCTCTGATCAGGGTTTTTTTATGATGACTACACACAAATTAAATGGAATATCTGTCGATCAGACCACCAGATTTTGTTACAGCAAACTCTAGTGAGGACTGGCAACATGGCATCCTGAATGTCAGCTTTAACCTAAACACACCAAAGTCCATCACTGTCACTGGTGGAATGTGTTTTAGAGTACTGGGTCACGAGGAGTCAGTGCGCTTGGCTGCGTCTGCCGCTCTCTGGGATCAGGCCTCTTTCATTATCTGAAGCGCTCAATGGGCCAACAAGGCTTGGCTCCATCCTGAATAAAGATATCAGCGCTTGGTGAATGGAGCCACTGAAGAGTCCTCAGGGAGAGTGCCTACAGTTGACACAATGGATGGGAAAATAAGTCTTCACCAAACTGGTTAGAAGAGTGCACGGATCTCTGTCTGAATCAAACCAGCTCGGATTGTTTAGGCAGCTGTGAGTGCAGCAATCACGCTCAGGGAAAGCAAACCAAGTGCTCCAGTATTTCCTGAGAGGTCATGTGAGTCTGCGGTCAGACTGCTATGTATACAAGAAAGTGATTTAACTAGTGAGGGACTGAAATGAAAATTTTTGGGTAAAGCCCGGGACTTGGAAAAAAAAACTGAAAAGTGAAAAAATGTTATCCAGACTAAAAAGTAGCAACTGACATTATTTGGGTGAAAGGTATGACAAGCTTATAAACTTGCTTGAATCAGTGACATATCCTGTATGAACCCTCAATAAAAAATTGAGAAAGTCTTTAGCTAACATTACACTCATGAGCGGTTATGTAACAAATATATTATTCGATTTTGTGCTTCATTTAAGACCACATTATGATGTCTTCGCACTTTAAGTAGGTAAAATTTGTTCCTTTGTTTTATTTTGTTTTTGCCATGTTCCATCCATCTGTTATCTATACCACTTATCCATTAGGGTTGTGGGGGACTCACTGCGAGAGGCGGGGTACAATCTGAACAGATCACCAGTTATTGTATACTAATACAGTCCCAAAGAACCATTCACACTCACATTCATACCTACGGGCAAAGTAGAGTAGCCAGTTGACCTGATCTGCATGTCTTTAGACTGTGGGAGGAAACTAGTGCAAGCAGAGGTAACCCACACAAGCTCAGAGAAAACATGCAAACTCCACACAGAAAGACCCTTGTGCCTCTGCTCACAAAGAAATACACTGACCAGCAAAAAGCAAAAAAAAAAAAAAAGGCAATAAGCAATATTATTGTTAAGATTACACTGGACCACCTTTAGCCTTGATTACAGCGTGTAATCTACATGGGAAACTTATGTAACACCACGTTTATTTCCATTCAAAAATGGGTTCATTTTACACCAACAACTCCAAGTGATGAGGAGAAAATCGAAACACTCCATAAAGTCTTCTCCAGCACATCCCAAAGACTCTCAATAGAAGTAAGGTCAGGACTCTGTGGTGCCAGTTCAAGTGTGAAAATGATTCCCTGAACCACTCTTTCACTATTTCAGCTTTAATTTTATATCCGTAACATCAGGTAAGAAGAAATCCATTGATGGGGTAACCTGCTCATTCAGTACATTGAGGTCATCAGCTAAGTTTATTTTATCGCCAAATAATGTTGCTGAGCCTTGACCTGACCAACTGTAGCAATAATGGTATGCAATTACATGATGTAATCAAGGCTAAAAGGGGTAAAACAAAATATTAGAATGCAAGAGAGTTTTTTGGCCAGACAGTGTATATATGTGTAAACCTCATAAAGCATCTTATATTGAAATAAGCTCAAATAAAAAAAGTTTTTTTTGTATAAACCAATATAAGTACAGGTTTTTTTAATGTTTGTTGGATGAGTGACATACGCAAGAAGAAAAAAATGCTGGTAACTGTTTTGTTGTTTTAACAATAGCATTATATCCACACCCACCAGATATGAGCAATCACACATTCTGATTGACTTAATCTCAACCAACATGGCTGAAAGACGAATTGCTGCTAAGCACGAACGACTTGATTTTGTGAAATAATTGTCAACTGACTGAAAAATCCTAACCAGCATCCCCCCTGATTTGTCCACCCCTTATCAATCATCTAAGCTTCTTATTTGATGCCTTCACCCTCACCCAAAAAACAACCACAATGGAAAAACAAGAAGAGAAATGAGAGCGCATTTATTCATAACAAAAGGTTACATCGGGATGACACAAGTGCATTCGGACAGGGAACAGTGTGAGCGAAGACCAGCAGGGATGTCAGAAGAGGGGAACTATCATAGTACTGTATGGTACAACATAACTGTGCCTACTGAGAGTACGCCCTTAATCAAGTCAAATAGTCTAATAGGTGAGGAAGTGCCTCTGTGACAGGAAAGGTCACAAAAGGTTGACATGAAATGTTGCAATATCCACTCCATTACATTACTCACATTAACCACAACTTCTTATGAAGTAATGATTTCATTAGAATTCTGGAACTGACAAGAGAGTGACTCAACAGCACAGCGTTACTTCTTACATTGCCTATGTGGAAGACACCTTAAGACACATCGCTTGTCGATGCCAGGAAAGAGTGACACAAGCAGAAAACACCCACGGCATGTTCCTGCAAGTGACACCAGCTCCTGGGAAAATTCAACAACCAGACAGAACCCAAACCGCTCAGGCAATAAACATGTTTGCGTGGGGGTTTACTCTAATGAATGTGACTGTTACTCCACTTCCTGTGTTTCCTGTTCCCAAACAAGAGTGGGATAATGGCAGACAGCCCGTGTAGATACGTTAGCACATGAGTACGCACAGATAAAACCCTTACTATACAGTCAACAATGACACGATGATGCCAAGCAGTGCCATCAGCCAAGCACAGCCTGAGGAAAGTGCAACTGTGTGCATTCTCTGCTACTGGATGAGTCATTTCCTACCTTCTGAGATAATGCACTGATTTTATTTAGTCACTTGTAATTAAGATTTAATAACTTGACAGTTTAAACTCTGCAGTACTTGACCCGATGCTGGTGTTTAGCTTCAGCCATCTGAAACATCTTAACCTCAGTTAAGCTCCTCTGACATTTTACAAAATTTGCACTGGATTCTGTCTTGGTGGATAAAAGCTACACAGACTGAATAAAGTTAAATTTAATTAAGGTATTTGTTAGTGCTTTACAATGTCTCAGGAGTGGAAACAGAAGGCTTGAAAAAAACACGATGTTTAAAAAGAAAAAAAAATAAATAAAGAAAACACCTTTTACATTCATACTGACAATGTACGAACTTCCAGCACCATGGCCAAGGTTACTTCAAGATAGTTTTAGTTTGGGTAACAAAAATTAAAAATAATAAGAAAAGAAGTAGGGATGGGTTACTGCCAAGTAGTTCAAGGATACCCCAATGTGGATATGCACAAAGGGCCAACTACTACACTCAGCAGTGGGTGTGAGGGAAAATGAATCAATTTCACATTCATCAGCACTTACTGTGTGGGCTTTTTCAATAACTACCTCTTTCTTTTGTACACAGCCTAGATATTAAAGATAGAGGAAACCTAAAAACATGATACAGCTGCAACTAGATAAAAGAGTGATTTAAGCCAATGCCAGTGTGTGGCATCTTTATGGCACATTATAGCACATTCTTGTGACTCGGTGACATTAATGCCCTGTTTCCCCAGACACGATTGCCTTTTCTTTTTTTGATGGAACCCAGTTAGCCAGGAGCAGTGTGGGCTGTTGTAGAGTAGGGATGTACAATATTAACTACTACAGTGCTTAATATTGATATAGAGAGCCTTTAAATTTAAATAACAGCTATTTATTTCATATTATGCACTACAGCTAAAGCCAGCTTTGGTCATAAGTTGAGATCAGTGATCATCAAATTCAAATTTTATTGGTCTCACATACACACCACACACACAGTACAACATGCAGTGAAGGGCCTTTTCCTACTGTCTGTGATGAACATGAAATTTACATAAACCAGAATTTTCTTCTATACTGTTAGACAAACACACAACGCGACCTGCTTACTGGTACCCGATTTACCTGATTGCCACAGCAACCAAAGACACTCGATTACATTACAACAACGTGTCACAAAATTTTGCTTAAAATTTCAGTGTGGGTGTGAGTGCTGCTTCAACACTCACCAACAATCAACCAATAGGGAGATGACATCTGATTACAAAACTGATAAGACAGCTACAAACATGGTAGTGGCAATGACAAAACAAACAGAACATCTGGAATTTAAAAGAAGTGGTGGCTCAGTGGTTAAGGCTACTTGCTGATTGGTACTGGTTTCTGATCCGAAGGTCAGGGTTCAATCCCCAGTACTACCACTGTTGGGCCCTTGAGCAAGGCCTTTAACCCTCAATTGCTCAGTTGTATAAAATAGCTAACTGTAAGTCGCTCTGGATAACAGCATCTGCCAAATGCAATAAATGTCAATGTAAAAGAAGCACAGTTTCTTGGGCTGAGGAAGACAGAGAGAATGTCCCTATAATGTCTGTTCACAGTTCCATCCTAACAGTACAAAAAGGGGAAAGACATGGAAAGAAAGAGATAATGACTTTCTCTAGTGCAGAGGTTCCCAACCATGGTCCGGAAGGATCCCTGTGCTCCACGTTTTAGTTTGTGCTCCTGTACGACTGGAGAGTACAAACTCCGGGGACAGAAGGACTCTTTAGTGTCATTTGGCAATTTGTACATCAGTGTAATTAAGTGCTGCATCCACTTCTGTTTGGCTTCTGTTAACCTTCACATTAAAGTATAGTTAAAATAAAATGATACAGAATACAAAACAAGCCTACCTCTTGCTATTGACTGAAATAAATGAATGAAAAAAAAATTATAAACATAAGTCACACAACTATGCTGGTTGGTGCAAAATGCATTGAGATACCGTGCGGTCCTAAGTCAACAGAGGTCCCTTCCTGATGCATCCTGGGTAAAATGGGAGGAGTAAAAACACATCTGGGTGTTTGGTCTGTACCTGGCTAGACGCGAACTTTTAATTGGAACAGTACTTGAGCTGTAACTGATGACATTACACAAATACGCAAAAACAACATTGTGGACAGGAACGCAAATTCAGAAACAGCCAATGCTGATTTACTGTTATGAAAAGCAAGACTATTTTTATGGTTTCCATTTGAAGAGCGACAAACCTGTGCTTAGTCGCTCTGTACCCAGTACATCTCATCATCATTTTCTGAACCGCTAAAACCTAATTAGGGTCACAGGGAGGCTGGCGCACATGTCAGCCGACTCTAGGAGAAGGCGGGGTACACCCTGGACGGTTCGCCAGGCCATCACAGGCCCCGGTACATCTAAACTTCTTCATTTTCTGATCTGATATGAAGAACATTATTACACCATCTGTTAGAGAATTCTTATTGGGATCTCATACAGTCTGAAAAGAAATAAACATTCAGCTGTGATTGTGAAGCATAAAACCTGCTTAAGGCACATGAAGTCTACTTCATTATTTATTGTAATCTCTCCAGAACCGATGTACTAAAATTCCTTGCCATTATATAGTATACATACAAAATCCTAATGCACTCATACATGTTGAGATCATTTACACACTAAGCATTCAGAATACAAATTAAACTTTCTATACAGTTCCCAAGTCTAACTGGTCCGAAATCAATAATCAATTTTCTGACGATTTCTACAGTAATAATTCATTCACAGAAACATTCATATCTAATATTGTATAGATTTCTGTGAAATGTTTGTATAACATTTTACAGAGGGAGTCTTGGGCGGCACGATGGCGTAGTGGTTAGCACGTCCTCCTCACAGCAAGAAGGTCACAGAGTCCAAAGACTTGCACATTAGGTCAATCGGCCGTTCCAAATTGCCTGTACCTGTGAGTAAAGGTCGTTGTGAGTGTATTGGCCCTGTGATGGTCTGGCACCCATTTTTCGGATTAAGTGGTTGACGGTTTGGAAAAATGAGTGAGTGAGTGAATGAGTGAGGAGTCTTGGCTGTTTGCACCTTTGGAGAGTCTTCAGGATGAAGGAATCTGTGCTCTCTTAATTACGGATGTTCCATAACATTAATGTTTTTGTATGCCTAAAAACTAGCATTTTTGTTTACTAGAGTCATATGGCAAAATCCATAGTGTGCACTTCATTAATGAATGATAAAGAGTAATTATTTTTCAATTCTTCTTAATAAATATTTCAGGATGCAATGTTATAATAAAAGAATCCACTTGAAGGTGGCAACAAAATCTATAAAAATACAGCCAGCCATGTTTTATCCTGTACAGGTTGTATATTACATTATACATGGTTTATATATGGATATTGATATGCCTTAAAATAAATTAAAAACACACCTTTATAGTTTATAACAGTAATCAGTAACAATGTACAAACACTAACACTCACCAGGATAATAAACCCATCAAACAACATACAAAAAACAAACAAACACACATGATTTTTCATTGCAGAAAGTAATATTAGGACAATAATGAACCAGAATAACTGTGCAACCATAAGACCTCATATAATCTCTTCCAATCCCTCCTGTTGAGCACAAGAAAAATCCCTGAATTTCTAAACTCCCCTTATATAGGACAAAAGTTCAAGGACCTAATAAATATACACAGGACTCCAGTTTGTTGCATTTATCTGTGTCCTGTTTGATTCCCTGCCAAATATATCTGCCAAAGAGACAAATCACAAATTCTGTACACAGCAAAGTCCAATGTTTCCCAGCCTGCTTAAGACCAACATTGAAGAAAACGTATGTTTGTGAAAATGAACCACGCCAGGCATAAAATGATTATTCTGTAGTTAATGAATAAAGGTTTATATATAACATTATAACTGGGTAAAGTATTTAAGTAATTTTGGCAAACACTTCTACTGTACAACTTTAACCGGCACAGAACTTTTTCTCTCACATAAAGACTGATGATGTGTCATTTTTAGTTTAACAGTAAGTAAAAGTAAGGAAACTATTTAAATGAAAGTGCATGAAAGTTCATTCGGCAGCCCCAGCCGTGCCTGGAGACCTGGTGTCTACGCTGCTACTTGACACACAGCATTGTCTGACTGTATGAAAGTCTATCTTTTGGCATAGCCGTAAAATTACTCGCTAACCAGAACGCTGTAAATCCAAGAAGGCAGCTGCAAGTCAGAGTTAATTCAGGTTTCCATAAATCCTTGCAGATGACATAGATGAGAAACACATGTGGGTGGAAAAGGAGACGGGTCTCTGTGTGGAACTGATAAAAAGTGGAAAAAGAAAAAGGCTGACTTAAAAAAGGAAAGAACACACAGCACTCCTACTGCAGGAGAAAAACTGCTCTGGATTATTAAATGAGGGTTAAAGTGAATAAATTCATCACATTTTGAATGTACACCCAGCATCCATAATGTTTACTGAACACCCATTTTCTGCCCTAATTTGAGTCGTATCCAATTGCCACTCGTCAAGTGTTGCTTTCCCTAAAACATGACCACCACCAACTAGGGAGGGGCATTAGAACCCTTGTGTCACCCCCCTCTGTGACAATGCTGCCATCAGCCTCTTAATGAACTGCGTATTTGGAGGAAAACTAACACCCTCGGAGGAGCTTTGTGGATCTGGAGAAGGCATTCGACCATGTCCCTCGTGGTATTCTGTGGGGGGTGCTCCGGATGGAATCTAGGGCTCTTTGTTAAGGGTTGTCCTGTTGGCTTCATCAAACCAGGACCTTCAGCGTGCGCTGGAGCGGTTTGCAGCCAAGTGTGAAACGGCTGGGATGAGAATCAGCACCTCCAAATCTGAGGCCATAGTTCTCGACCGGAAAAGGGTGGCGTGTCTTCTCCGGGTGGGTGGAGAGGTCCTGCCTCAAGTGGAGGAGTTCAAGTA
>JAOUQZ010000049.1:11543376-11558681 GCA_028564935.1 Neosilurus hyrtlii | reverse complement strand
CACACACACACACACACACACACACACACACACACACACATATATATATATATATATATATATATATATATATACACTGTCTTATTTTTTTTTCAGTTCAAAAAACACCATAGGGCTTATTATCAGGGTAGGTCTTATTTTAATTAACATTAACAGCAATTTCTATAAACAGGTAAGTGAGTCCTCCACAATTGCTTTCTTGTACTCAACGGTGTAGCTCTTCCTTTTTGCACTCATGTCTGCGGTCAAAACAGACAGGATAATACCGGTAAATAAAGTGACGACCGTTATACTCCCTCAGTCCTGCTTTTAAACCCATCATGCCCCTCAGTACCGCTTTATAATACTTTGCTTACCGGGTTTTTTTTCTTTATTTCCTCTTTTTCTGACTCTCCTCCGTGGCGGTGCTGTAATTGGCACTGGCGTACATGCATTCACAGAAAATGAGGGGAGGGTGCGAACAAAATATGGATTTAGCTAGGTCTTATTTTCGGGGTTATTAACGGTATTTTGGACCGTTCTGCAGACGCAAGGGTAGGTCTTATTATTAGGGTAGGTCTTATTATCGGGGAAACGGTGTATATATATATATATATATATATATATATCATACAGACACATATACATACATATATCCTGTATATGCAAAGACATACACATCTTTCCACATATTTACACATGTACAGACTTATACATCTATCCACATATACAAACATACACCGAAGGGTGCATGATATGCTCAAGGTGCATGGTATACACAAGGTGAGAGGTAGAACTTTTTAATCATAAGGTGCATGATGCTATAACCTTATATGATGTGCCAGTGTAAATGTCACTGAGGGGGTTCCAATCACCCGCTCTGCCATTCTCATTACCCGCTGCAGGGCCTTCCTGTCCTCTGCAGTGCAGCTGTTGAACCACACTGTGCACTGTAGAGCAGTAGGTCACGAGGCTCTGAATGGCAGAGCAGTAACATTTTTTCAGCACAGGTAGGGGTAGGCGGGCTTATTGGAGCTTTGGGACATGACTGTACACTTTAAAAATATTTTTAATGAATATTAAAACAGTTTTGAATTCTGCCTGCGTATAATGTGGAGAATTATTCAGATTTCAGAGGGTGTTTTCACCCCCTTGATTAAATTCTATTATACTTTGCCTCATCCAATACATGATTATTATCCACCTCTCAAACTCCCACTCTCAAAAAAAATAAAAAAAATAAATAAAAATAAAACATGGTTTGTCATGGTCAGTTCTTAAAATCAACAAAATGCTGTCCCAGAAAATATGATGAAATTTACACAGTACAGTCTTTTGTGTTTTTAAGGCAAAAAAATAAAATAAAATAATAATAAGCCCACATTATTCATTGTGATTGAGTTTGTGTGACCATTGCCCCACTTAAAAATAAAACCTAAAAATCTATCAATATATTCAATGTTTCTTTGCTAATATTGGCTGTATTTTGCTCCTGAATAAAGAACTGTGATGAAAGTAACAGAAATTAGGCTTTTTTTATGTGTACATAGCATTAGCAAATGTACAAAATGTAGTTAAATAATATGCATGCTAATGGAATGAGAATATTGGTTCCGGTTTCTTCCTGAGCATGCTAAATATGTGAATGTGTTCAAGTAACAGGGTTTATTGAAAATGTTATAAATACCAATATCGCATTTCAAGCAGGAGATGTTAAATGGATTTGCATATTCATTCAAAGTATTTTAGTGATGTAATGACATTTCAAGGTATTGTGGAGTTAAAGATGACTGGAACAAAAAAGTGTGGGGGGGGGGGGCTGTTTCCTTAGTGTTGACTGTAGATTTTGTAGACGTAGGTTTTAATTTATTAAACTGAGGTTTTCACATATGTAGGCTATTGTTGTAAAGAACACTGTACCAAGGTTTGAAATATCTTTATCTGGTTTATATTCATACTTTACAGATTTGAAACCATAATACGAGTGGAAGGCAAATGACATCCAGTGTACTAGAAAGTGTTATTTTACACTAGATTAGCTGCATATTAGTTATTACAGCCTTGATATGTCCTTGATAAGTACACACAAAACTTTGCAACTTAGTAAAAGTTCAGTGTCTCTTCAATCTCTGTCTCAGCTATACAAACACATCTGCAGTGCACATGTACAATACATCACATTCCTCATTACATCTAACCGTAACAACTACATTAGACCTCATGACTGTTTCAGCACCTATTGTTCATATGGGGGATTTTTATTTATTTATTTTTTTAATATAAAAACAGTGAAGGTCTTAAGAAAGATCAAGAATGGATCTCTTTGCTGTATGAAAAAAAAAGTTGAAACAATCACACTGTTCGCTTAGCAGCTTTCTCTCTGCTTCTTATTTATCCAGCAACTTCTTCAAGTGACTTCCAGATGGGATTACTCCAACAAGGCTGGAGTTACAGTAAACCAAACCTTGTATTTAAAGGGAAGCCATGAGAAATGTTGCTAATTTAATTCGTCTGTTGCTACGGGATGCCTACAAGATTTCCAGGTGGACTCCTGATTTTTTTTTTTCTCCATGGAAATTCCCATTGTTGGGGGGATGAAAAAAAAACCCAGGTATTTTAGATTACAAAAATAAACAAACATGTTTGGACGTATCCTGGAAAGTGCTTAGCCCCTCATGAGCAGCTCTAATGTCACACCTTAAATAGGCTAAGGTGAAATAATATCCACGTTTATGCACCAGTGGCAGACATATCATTTACCACACATTAATGCAAGGTCAAAGCACTTACAGCACATAATAGCTGTTGCTCCCTTTCTTGTTTTTCTGCAAGGTGCCATGCACAAGACGGCATCTTTCCTTAATTACAGAACTGGAGCCAAGCATTTATAAGCCTAGCGTGTATGTATCTTGAGAGTGTTTGATCCATTTGTCTTAAAATCATCTCCTGACAGGACAATCTGGATCAAATGGAGCTCAGTGAGCACCAGTATGGTTTCCTGTGAAACCCCAGCTGCAGGCATCAGTTTGTAGAGTTGCAGACATGTGACACATTGGTAGCGGTGTGGTTGAGATGTCAGAAAGGGTTGGCAGAAACGAGTCAGTTGAGGCTGATAAAGTCAGATAGCCTTCAAGACATAATTAGTGGCCTTGTGCTGTTAATGTGTGGAAGAACCACTGCTTTTTGGTTAACTTCCATGGAAAAAATTACAACGGCTGGTTTTATTCCTCTGATCCTTTAAGTAGCTATAATTGCAGCAAATCCATCCCTAGAGACATAAACAGTGCCGAATGATTTGACAATTTTCACAAACAAACACGGAGTTCTTTTTCCGGGCTTATATTATTTCAGTGCGCACGTGATTATACCTTTAAGCCCTCTTGTGTTCTGTATTTTATGAGTGCACTATAAAGAACAGACTCCAGCAGAAATAGAGTCCTACAGACTTTCTGTGTGGTGTCTGGCAGGAAGGAAAGGATCTCTGGTACACTCAAGATAGTTGCAGATAACCTGCAGGCAGTGGGAGTTAACCAGACCAGACTGGGAGTTTGAAAGCCAGGTCCCCTTCCCACCATTTCTTATAAACCCCATTCTCAAAGAAATATGCAGTCTCAGAGGCTGACAATTCTAACAAATAAACTGCTGATCTTCTAAATAAATTCATCTGATGCTCCCATTTTTCACTGTAAAATTACATTAAACTGTGAGAGACCTATATATCAGATCAAATACTCTTAAAAATCTGTAGAGTTGTCTCACTTAATGGCAAGCATATCTGTTGTAACATACATCAGCAAAATATTCATTTCATATATATTTATATTTTATAATTTATATATATATATATATATATAAATTTTATTAGGTCTAGCCAACACTGTGTGAAAGATCACCCTCAACAGACCATCACAGGACTAAAAACCAAACAACCGTTCATCATCACACCTATGGGCATGCCAGAATAGCCAGTTAACATATGTGCATGTCTTTGGACTGTGAGAGGAAACCAGAGTACCCAGAGGAAATTCACACAAAAATGGGAGAACATGCAAACTCCACACAGAAACGCCCAAGCTCGGGATTCAACCGCAGGACCTTCTTGCTGTGAGGCAGACCTGCTAACCACAGTGCCGCCATGCCACCCAGACCATAACGTATTAATAATTATACATGTGTTATTATAACTGATTATTGTAGAACATCCACCAAACAGGTCAGCTCTATAACAACCTATTAATAAAATTAATTAATATCTTCAGACCAACTGGATTTGAGAATTCAACAACTTCAGGGTGTAACATGCTAAATGATTGATCCTTTTCAAAGTTTTCTTGAAGGGTATTTTATTTTTTATTTTTAGATAGTTTAAGGTTCTAGATTGATGAAAGAAAAAAATCTGGTCTCATTTCCTAATATTTTTTTATTGGGAACCTTAGAATAAATATCTTAGGAAGTAACCAGCTAAGGAACCCTTAAGGAACAGTTTTATAAGAATGTCTACTTATTTGGTATACCAATAGTTATATTTATTAGTTTACAAAAAAAGGAAGTTAACTGAATGGAATGTAGCAGTTAAAAATTTATTTACCGAAGTGAGTTTAAATGATATTAAAGGACACTGAGTTTAATGAGGAGCCAGGAATGTAGCAGTAAGCTGTAAACAGAGATAAACCAAATATCTGAAGAAATTTATGACTAAGATATAAGCTTTCCTCTCATTAACCAGCGAGATGTTTGGCTAGTATACGGGATGTTTTGACAAGTTACAAAGCACAGGGTCATACTCTGTCTACATGTGAAGACGCAGAGGGACAAAGTCTTCTAAGGTCAGATGGAGAACTTTTGGCCCTCCCCACTGGATCCCTTGCACATTTGTTCCAACTTTCGACACACTGTCTAGACCATCTAGTCCTTTTTTGAGTGCTATGGGAACACTTGTGCTAGAGTTGAAATGTGCAGATTTCCAGAGAGTGGAGGCCTGCAGGTGTTCCATTCAAAGAGACTGTTCAAGATGTGAGACAATCCTGTCTTCTAATAGGTCAAAAGGATTTGACTTTGTCATGAAAAAAAGAATGTCCCCTCAAGCCTCTGCTTTGTACCTCACACCTCAAATAAATCGAATGTCTGTGTGAGTATTTATTCGCTCACTCACAGTCCGTCTGTAAGTGAGATGTGCAGGCCATGCGTGTGAGTGCAAAGTTCCTGCTATTAACAAGCTTTTGTTCACAGATCCCTAAATGAAGGGGACTTATTTTAATGAAAACCCATCATAGATGATCCCTCTGACACAAAAAGCACCATTGTGTTTGAATAAAAGGACCAAAAGAAAGGTCAGAGTCATCACTAGTGCTGCAAAAATCATTTAGCATGTACCTACTGGAAATAATAAGTAAGACAATAAAAGCCAGAAATTGTTTGGAGATCAGTCGTCATTTATAAAAGGAAATTAAGAGGAATATTTGGTTTGAAGAGATCCAGCTGGGGAGGACTGAGAATCTAGAGAGAAGTTGAGCAGGATTCATCCCACACAATGACCCCAAGCTCTGACCTGCTCTTAGAAAAGACATTATCAATAAGAAGACTAAAAAAGTTCTCAGAACCAGAGCGAGTACCAGGGTTTTGGTGGTTTATACTGTAATAAAGAGGAAGTAGTTTAGAGCACACTTTAAATAGAGAAATATATTTCTTAAGTATTTTGAGGTAGTGTTTTTTTGCCTAAATTGAAACATTGGAAAAGTCCCTAATTAGGAAAGGAAAAACATCCCAGGGTGTGGGGTTAAAGGAAAATAATCCATGATGACATGGTGTGACACGGCCCAATGATTTGTTTCCTTTCACCAAAGACACTTTTGGCACAGTGCTCTAATGGTTAGCACGTCCACCTTACAGCAAAAAGTGATTGGCTTTAGCTGAGTGCTGAGCGACCGTGATTCTGTGTGTAGTTTGCATGTTCTCCATATGTTTGAATGGGTTTCCTCCAGGTGCTCCTGTCTCTTCCTACAGTCCAAAGACATCCTTTTTAGGCTAAATAGATATGAGTTGCTTTTGTAATGTCCTGAAAAGCCTATAGTGTAAATCTGTTCGTTCCTCCGTCCTTCCGGTGTACACATGGGAACCCTGCGTTATTCTTTAAAAATTTTATGTCTCAAAAATGGAAAAATTCATTCATTCATTCATCTTCTGAACCGCTTATTCCTACTTAGGGTCGCGGGGAAGCTGGCGCCCATCTCAGCTTACTCTGTACAAGGGCGGGGTACACCCTGGACAGCTCGCCAGGCCATCGCAGGGCCATCAGTCACACAACCATTCACACTCACACCTATGGGTGATTTGGAACTGTTCTGTGGGAGGAAACCAGAGTACCCGGAGGAAACCCACGCAAGCACAGGGAGAACATGCAAACTCCAGACAGAAACGCCCGAGCTGGGAATGGAACCCAGGACCTTTTTGCTGTGAGGCGGACGTGCTAACTACTGCGCCACCGTGCCGCCCAAAATGGAAAAATGTAAGAACATTTTTCTCAGAGAGAGTAATATAGAAAACAAGAGGCGTATAATATTCAGATCACGTAATGTGATATCGTTAATGACGTGAGATAAATAAACAACCAATTATATTCTTGTGCTACTGAAATGTTCTATAAACCTGCAGTTTCTAATTGTTACATGTTGAGGCTAAGATTGCGTGTTTGGTTACCTCATTTTTATTTTCTTCTGTAAACAATTTATTTCATTTACTAAGCCACTTAATTCTTATTAGGGTCGTGCCAACGGTGTAAACCCTGAACAGCTCACCAGGCCATTACAGGGCCAACACACATACAACCATTCACACTCACACTCACACGTGGGGTGATTTGGAACAGCAAATTAGCCTACTGTGCATTTTTTTGGACAGTGGGAGGAAACAGGAGTACATGGAGGAAACCATTCAAGCGCAGGAAGAACAGGCAAACTCGTTAACCAAACCCAGGCCTTCATGCTGTGAGGTGAATGTGCTGACAACTGCACCACCATGCTGCCCCGTCTATGGACAATTATTAAAATAAATTAATCTTGATATACGTAGGATAATTGTATGGGGTTTGAGAGTTCCCACCAAAAACTTGTTTCCCTAACTTGGGAAATCATATGGGAGCTCTGCTTTTAGGCAGTGCCTAAATCTCTATATTACGTGAATGTGAGTATGAATGACTGTGTGCTTGTATTGGCCCTGCCATGGTCTGGCAAACTGTCAGGGTCTACCCTGCCTTTGACCGGAGTCAGCTGGGACGGGCTCCAGCCTTCTTCTCTGCCTCATCAAGAATAAAATGTTTCAGAAAATGAAATGATTGTGATGCTTTTTTTTAAAACCATTTGTAGTTACTATTAAATGCAGTGAAATATCTAGGAGACACAGTAGGTCCTTATATCACTTACCTTACTGCAGCTACACAGTCATCTTTTCACCAGTTCACCCCCTCTTTCTTTAAGTTTAAAGACAAAAAGATCTCAGTACGCTCTATCTTGAAAACTGACACTTTGAAAACTGTTACAAACTTACAAATACTGTGAAGATTCCTAATAAGAAATAAACTTCTGCTTACAGAATGCGCCACATTTTCAACAGTTTTTTAATGAGTAACAACACATTTTAATCTGTTCACATTATTTCGAATTCGTATTATCATCCACCGTACAAATCTCTGCACATAATGAAGTCAGCTGATGACCTGAATGTACTGAATGACCAGGCTACCCAGTCAATGGACTTCTTCTTCCCTGATGACATGGATATATAAAGGATATATAGTGAAAGAGAGTTCTGGGAGCATGAGGAATCATTTTTACACATGAACTGGCACCATAGTCCTGACCTTAAACCTACTGAAAGTCTTTGTGATGTGCTGGAGAAGACTTTATGGAGTGGTTCAATTTTCCCTTCATGAAGTCAAGATGCTAGTGAAAAATCAACCCAACTCTAGATGGAAATAAATGTTGTGATGTCACTTAAGTTTGTTGAAAACTATGCCAACAAAATATAAGAATGTGCAAGTTGTTTAGTTTTTTGTGGCCGGACAGTGTATATTAGAATGAGCAGATGAATACTCACTTACTTAATAACTTACTCACTCACTGCAGACCTACTTAATCCTACTACTATGGTCGCGAGGAGGCTAGCGTCTATCTCAGCCGACACTGGGCAAAGATGGGGTACATCCTTGATTGCTTGCTAGACCACTGCAGCGCCAACATATACACAACCATTCACACACACTCTTACACCTAGGGGCAATTTGGAACAGCCAATTAACCTAATTTCTTTGGACTGTGGGAGGAAACCGGAGTACCCAGAGAAAACCAATGCAAGCATGGGGACAACAGGCAAACTCCACACAGAAATGGCCAGGCCCAGGACTCGAACCCAGGAAGTTCTTGCTGCGAGGCAGTCGTTTTAACCCCTATGCTACCATGCCACCCTATGAACAGATAAATATAAATGTAAAATCATTTTTATGGAAGTTGTCAGAGCTGTGTTGTTATACTGACAAATCACTGCCCTAGCAGATTTGGTAAACATTTTGTCAATAAGAATAATGTACAACAGCTCGTTGGCTTTGTTTTTAAGCAATTCCACTTCTGCTTTCAGTTTGACTCCTCCATTTGTTCAGTAGTATATTTGCACTGTATATAGTGAGGCTGTAAGATTGGATTGGTTTCAATTTACATTCCAGTGAACTTTCACAGATAACATGTTGGTCAGATAAGCTGTGATAAGAGACTAGAAAAAGGGTTAGCAGGATCAGATTACCAAACAGCCCATATCTCCTGCACACTGTGGTCAGAGCATACGACTAAAATACACACAGTAATCAATTCCTTTAATGAGTTAAGAGCAAATAAGATCTGAATTGATATGAGGCTAATACATTGTCGTAAATACTTCGGATTCTTTAGAAACAGTGTGTGTGTTTGTGTGTGTTTGTGTGTGTGTGTGGGGGGGGGGGGACTAAAGAAATGATCAAAAGTGAATTTTAAAAATAATGCATATTAAGATATAGTAAATGTGTCTTATATTCAGAAATCACCTGGTATGATGGTCCTGGAGAAATGTTGCCACCCTGTGGAACACAAGATTACAGTGTTTACTATCCAACAGCACAAATTTAAAAATACTGCAATTCATCCCTCATCCTTATTTAATAAACTGATTCACTTCTTTCACTCTGTGTATTGTTTTCCATTACGTAATGGTATTGTTGCTCTCTGTACCAGCGGAAAAGTTCCTTATTCTCATCACCTCACACCTCATAAAGTGTATAAACACTGTATTACTTGTATAAGCAGTTATTACACTGCAGGATATCTGTCAGCTGAACATCAGGTGGCTGGCAATGAATCTTGGCATGCTTTAGTGGTAACTCTGATCATAATAACGGCTTAGCCAGTGTAAAATAAAACAAAACCGCTTCATTCCACTGATATTTTTTTATATGAGAGGTAGTGGGTTGAGGCACAGTTTATGAGCATATTTTTGCACAATACTGATGTTAGGCCAGTATGTTCCAATGTTGTACCAATGTTTACAGATCTTTACTGGTCTTTAAAAGTGTTGTACCAATATTTACTAATCTTTACCAATACATCTATCTTTACCAATGGTGTACTGATCTTTACAGATGTTTCAAATATTATAAACACCCTGCAAATTAACTACCTGATCTACTGCTCCTCGACTGAAAATGCTGATAGAGTGAGAGTGGATCATTGTGATTTCACCACAATAGGTCTACAGTAGGGATCCCTTTCTATCTCATATGGTACAATGGAGATTAAAGTAACCCTAGGCCTCATTATTGTACGTCAAAGCACCTTTGGGGTCAAAAAGCACAGATTCGGGGGCACCGGAACTCTGTGGTTGTAACGGTAATGGATGCTATCTCTCCTTGGCAGCCTTAAATCTTTGGTGGCGGTTGACTTCAACAATGGTGGAGGCTGCTCAGGTTATTGCCTGCCAGTGCATTCTGTCACCAACTCGTAGCTTCTAGTCCTCTGGGCTGTATGTTGCACAGCTGAAGGCCCTCCTCAGTGATGTCCTTGTAAGCAGTGTGTACTTACCTTATTCTGTACTGCCCTGTGACAAGTAGTGTACTCTTTTAAGGACAGTAATATACTTTATTTTCTGAGGTACACAGCGACACACCAATTTAAGATTACCCTATATCTTCACACAAGTCAGTTTAAGAATCTAATAAACTTCTCTTTTTTCTTATTATGGTTTTAAACAATCATTATGTCTTATGTAAATGCACAGGGTGGGCACATCGCTATTGTAAACCATATGTTAAACATCACACCAAGTCCCAGTCATTCAGGAAGTGGCCTGTCTTTACTTTGTACAGTCTCCAGTAATAACACAAAATGATCCACATGATGCATCTTTCCTTGCAACACTAATTCTTTCCAGCAAACTCATGCTCTGTAATAAGTACTTTTTCTATAAGTGAGGGTTTTACAGGTCCACATACAGCCAGGAGCTAAGAAAAAAGTTTCAGCACCATGCTCACTATAGAGCTCTTTAGTTAGCTTATTCAGTTATCAATGTGTAGTGATTAGCTTAGTTTAGGAAGGTGCTCATTGTCTAATGAAGTTTTAAAAGGAAAATAAATGAATGAATGAATGAATGAATACATAAATAAATACATAAATTTAGATATACTATATAACTATATATAACTTATTTTCAGCACTCAGCCCCTTGTCTGAGAACTAGTATGCATTAATACACAAAAATCTTAAACACAATATCACAAAAGTCATGAAATATCTCAACAAGCTGATGTCAGAGACTGGTAGACAATTAAGTACAGCACCTACAAGAAGTTATTTTTAATAAAAGTGATTAGTGCTATCTTCCAATATCAAGGTTGGACTTACTTTCCCCCACAAAATATTATTACTTGTGATTTTTCTCAAGTGCATTTATAAGTAATGTATTAAACAGGCAGAAATGTTTGCTTGTTCAATATTTAACAAATATGTTTAAAAAAATACTATTTCCATGAGTACATGTGAATATTCTTACTAGCTTTTGAAGACTATACAAAATAATACACCTAACATATCATCATTACAATTAATTGACTCCAGATGCAAGGGAAAGCTGAGGTTATAAAACAAAACAAACAAACTAACTAACACCTTCTGGCCAAATTAGAGAACAGGTATATGGCTAACATGAAAAGAAATGTTTATGCATTCATCCATGTTCAACATTACTTATCCCTTACAGGTGTCATGAATGAGCTGTAGCCAGTCCCACCCAGCACTGGCAAAGAGACAGAAAGACAGACAGAGAGACAGACACCCATTCCTATTCCCACTCCCATTCACACCTATGGACATTTTAGAGTTGCTAGTTGACCTAACCACAAGCTGAAGAATTTGCAACATTATCTATTTATTATGCACTTGAACCAACATCAATCATCACTGCATATCTAAAAAAAATTGTCTACAGTGACAACAGCTTATTGACAGTATTGCACCTATAGGCCCTTTGGTGTATACTTGAAATACATTGTGAAGAAAAAAAAATCCCATGTCAGAAAACATCAGAGCTATGAGACCTATGTCGATTATACTGCAGTGTTTACAAAATCTGCTTCTGAGCTGCTTGTCAGATCAACACAAAACTTGGTATGTCAAACCCTTCTACTGACCTCTGTGTCATTTACAGGGCTGCACGGAATTGGCTTATTGATGCTTGGACCCTGGAATTTCTACATACAGTTATATTGTAAAGTATTTTAATGACTGCAATGAAATTCAAGGGTAGACAGGTAGGGAGAATAGGGAAATGTCAGCAGTGGCTCATGCTGGGTACAGTAATTGCAGCCAGAATGTAGTCTGGGTATTTAATAGGTTATTAGCAAGAACCCCTGTGGGAGTTAGTTCTCAGTTAGGGCCAATATTCTTAAGCCTAATTTCACCTCAAGCAAGAGCAAGACATGAGCAAGGCAAGCAGGCGTTGTAAGAGTATGTACTTTACACTACCTCCATTTCTGAAACATAATTTAAAATGTAATAGCAGGTTTGTGCCCTACTTAGAATTGCAGTAGTGAGTGAAATGACAGTTTAGACACAAAGCTGCAGGATTGAAAGAAATTTGTAAATTTCAGTAACTCTGTAGCTTGCACACTGCATTTAGTAAAAAGTTCATTTTATATTATAGCAATTCTTTTACGTCTGTTTATCTTTAGTAGTAGATATAGAGTGAGAAATAAACCTGTGTAACATGCTTATTATGGTGACCACTAAGTAGCTCAGTACCGCAGTGTGAACTGTGTCTATAATAAACATGAATCGGTCACCTCATTATATATAGATAAGCTAGCAGACATGTACGAAAGACAATTCTTGTTTATTCACTATAAATAGACCTGTAATGCTGTAATATTCTGATTATACAATCTTAATATGCCTAATGTGGGATATACAAAAAATATATATTTTTTAATGTTTTATTGGGTGAATTAGCCTATAACAGTGGTCACCAACCCTATTCCTGGAGATCTACATTTCTGCAGGTTTTTAACCTCAACCAAAATTTTGCATACCTAAAATGTCCAACATTAGATGAATTCACCCAAATAAGTAAAAAAGTGACAAACTATGTAGCTTATTAAACAGTGTGTACATTACACACACACACACACACACACACACACACACACACACACACACACACATATATATATATATATATATATATATATATATATACATACATACATGTTGATACAGGAATCATTTGTTTTATTTTACATAATGGACAATGATGAATCAAGTGAAGTCTAAAAATAGGCTTCCATCTTGTTTCTACAGCCATACTACACTTGTAAATACTGTGTGGAATCATTTGCATGAGTCTTCATTACTGAGTATATGAACAAGACCACATATTAAATCAAGCAGAATTGACGAAAGAGGTAATTAAGGAAACTTTATTGTGCTCCCAAGAGTAGTCATTAAAAATAAAAATCTTCATTACAGAACGTAATGTAGGGGAAAACAGATGTTGAGGACAGATTACAGTTTGGAGTTAAACAAGTACAGGACAATCTAAAATATAAATCACACGCTTCAAACTCATGTATCATAATGAGAAAGTTCATGCATTACTTAATGCATGTTTCTTGATTCTTTTTTAATCCTCACTCTCTCTGATCATTGAAAGGAAACACAGTTTTGGATTCTATTCTGCAATCATGTTTAAAATGAATTAAACATACATGAGAAATCCATACATATTGTTCAGTGTTATTACACAGTTTATATGAATCAGTAAATATGAAACATATTACAGCAAATTGTGCTCATTGTTGCAGGTATTAAGAAGCTTTTTTAATATGTGTATATCAGTTTCATTCTGGCCTTGTGTGTTACATTAACAGCAACTTCATACAATATCATAAATGTTATTTTTCTATTTCTTACAGATATCCCAGTGCAACATTGCTATACTAAAAGAATTAAGACCGCACAAAATAGGAAGAGGAGGAAAACCTAGCAGACCAACAGGCTCTAGCAGTCTGTCTGTTTACAGTTATGTACTGTATGTTAAGGGAAACCTTGTCCCGGTTCCACAAGCCTGAGCAGTTCAGATGTCTCTTTGGATTCAGCACAGTGAGAAACCATCTTGAACTCCACTTCAGCTTCATGGAAGACCGATGAATGGAACACCTTATCAATGCCTTAGACTGGTTTTCTTTGGAAGCGGGCCAGAAAGCAAGATTCCTGAGGAAAGAAAAAATGGTGACAGACTAAAACACTTTATAGCAACATTATTTTAACGACTGGCACAGTAGACTACAGCCAGTCCTTGGGAAAAGGAGGCAAGCTTGATGAAGTGTTAGTATAGCTCAAGCAGAGAAGTAGAACCAGCTACATGCACTCTTAAAACAGATTAGTTAACATTTGAACTATTTTTTTAAGTTAAAATTTGCATTAGTAAAAGTGACCAACAAAACCATAAACTTTACTGTTAAGTTAGTTGTTTGACATTTTTACAACTAATCATACGTTAGGTAACCAACAAGTGAAAAGTTGTGGTTGGTTTTAGTAACAAAATTAGTTACCATGGGTTCACGTGTTCATCCAAGCACGCAAAGCAGGCACTACGAGGCTTTGTTTACCAAATCACACACTGGGTAGACTGATTATCATACTGTCTAGCCATCGCATTGCTAGTGAGTCTGAGGACTTTCATGAAATTTTATATTCAAGTTGCGCAATTTACTTATGTTACACAACACCATGCACTTACAAATTCTACCAACGGTCATAATATTTTTAAAATCCAGTGAATCTGTATAGCACATTTCTTGTTACAATGTGCAACCAGATCTCACTCACTGTGTTATGCAGCATTATACAGCGTTATGCAGCGACAGGACTTTACTAAAACCTTCATCCATAAAATTATCTAATTGTACAGTTTGTCAGCATAAACCACTGAATAAGTTAATGTGACTATTTTTAGATTAGTTTATTAAATGGGAGCTAATTTGAACTAGTTCAGATAACTAAGTTATTGTTTGCCACTATATTAACATACATGATAAGTCAAATATAACTATTTTATTAGTCATTTCAACTAATCTGTTTTAAGAGTGTGGAAGATAAAAAGAGTTGATCAGTATAAGTAAGCTTGTTCACTTTGTCACAGCATTAAGTTGCTTATAATTAAAGGAAAAATACATATTTTTCCTCTTATATCATCATTTGGAATGTGGCACTCAAAAGCAGTATGCTATCACAAAGTGAAATTTTATTTAATAGTACATGCTGAGCATATTGAGTGCTGCTTGCCTACAAGCATTGCTAGAGAGAAAGTTTATAGCACTCAGCACACAAATCTACTTACACAGTATCAATGAGTTCACCCCAAATCTATTTCTTCTTTCCTCCTAATGACATATTTTCAGTTTTTTTCTTCTGTGCCTCATTGAAAAAACAAAACAAAACAAAACAAAACGAAACAAAACACACTTTTATGTTAGCACGTGCTGAGCAATATGGTATCAGGAAACTAACCAGCACTTTCTTAGGAGGAGCAGACAGAAGATCACATATTCTTGTAAGCAAAGGTTAAGTATATATTATTTTCAGTGCAACCCTGAGATCAGCATAGCAAGTTGCTTGTGTTGCGGTAATTTGTCTCTTGCTGGCATGAACACCAATCTACACTACACTACACCAAACACCAATATATATAAAAAATATATATATTTAAAAAAAAAAATAATAATTAAAAAAAAAAAAAAAAAAAAAAAATATATAAAT
>JAOUQZ010000049.1:11526758-11541544 GCA_028564935.1 Neosilurus hyrtlii | reverse complement strand
TGTGAGTGTGAATGGTTGTATGACTGATGGCCCTGCGATGGCCTGGCGAGCTGTCCAGGGTGTACCCCGCCCTCGCCAGGAGTCGGCTGAGATGGGTGCCAGCCTCCCCGCGACCCTAAGTAGGAATAAACGGTTCAGAAGATGAATGAATGAATGAATTATTTTTATTATTATATTTTTAAAAATTATTATTATGATTATATATATGTATGTAACGGTGGCATAGTGCACAGTTTGAAGCATGTTTGCCTCACAGCATGAAAGTCCTTGGTTTGAGTGCCAGGCTTGGAGAGGGTGTTTCTATGTGGAGTCTGTAAAATTGTGTGTGTAAAATTCCCTAGGCATGTAGTGTGAATGGTTATGTGTCTTTTGGTCCTGCGATGGACTGGTGAGCTGTTCAGGGTGTACCATTTCTTCAAATGCATGTCACTTCAGAGAAAACTTCACTAACATCAACAATTACACCTATATTTTATACTAGGTAGGTTTAACAAAATAAAAGTCTCAATCAATGAGTTGTTACTATCAAAACAATAACATATTAGAATTAGGGCATAAATATAAACCTGTATATAAACCTATTTTGCATTAAAGCAAGCACTACTGTCCGATCCATGATGACCACTTTCTGACCAATCAAATTCGAGATTTGACCAAAACTATGGTATAACTGAGAATAGTGTACTGTATATTCTATTGCACAATTGTTTTCATAACTGTCGTTTACATTGAAAAAAAATCCGAAACTGCCAGTATCAAGTTAAGATATTTATCCCAAGCCTCAATATGAAATTTTTTTCAGCCTATAAACTGAAGTATCTTTTGTACATAAATGGCTCAATCGATTTGCCATCTCTGAACACGGCCTGTTGTTCTTGCAGTAGATTGTCTACATTTTGTGAAATTGAGCACATACACAGGTTACGTGTTCCTCATTGGTGAAGTCAAAATTATCCACTTTGTGCTTGAAAGAGTCCAGGATCTCTCCATGCCTGGCCATGTCAGTAGCCAAAATCAGTGTGATGATCGCCTGTAGGTGAAATATTAGGGAGTAACTGTACAGCATGTTGCTCACATCTTTATATTAAGTCAGTGCTTTAAAGTTGCCTCTTTTGTAGAGTCGTAGAGGTTAGAAACTGATGCCATGGACCAACCTGACGGATCTGTTTAAAAGCTTCAGTGTCCACATTGGCAAAGATGTTACACTCAGGCAAAGCGAGGATCTGAAAGGCCACAGCACAGTGGTGGTTCTCCAGAGGAGAGATATCATTATAACGTACAGCTAGCTCAGTACGTGCATTTATCTGGTACCTGAAACAAAATGGGAATGTTTATACTCCACCAACTTGCTTATCTCTTTTATAATATTATAGTAGTTGTTTGGTGTAAATAAGTTGAAAATTATATACGTGTTATTGTAGCCAGGATGGTCCAGGTCATGACATACAGCAGCAGTCATTAAAATGCCCAAGTCTGTTAGTGTGAGCTTTTCCTGTTGAATAAAAGCAGCAATGCATGCACCCACACGCATATGCAAACATAAACAACATGGTTATATGTGTTTCCATCACTGGGCAGCTATCACACCTTTAGCAAGCAAGAGAGTTTGCACCTGAAGGCTGCAGAGGTGAATCATGCCATACATCATCTGGCTTACACAGAAGCAATGGCGGAAGTTATGGAAGGGGTTGCTACGGTAATTCTCTTGAATTGCAAGCTGGTCAAATAAGAATATAAACGAATTATGGGGGCAAATAAATAAATAAATAAATATATCACAGATTTATATACATGAACCCAATAAGCAGAAATTTTACAGTATATAGCCTTGAACCTGGGTTAAAATCTTCTTACCAGCCAGCGTTTGAGAGTAATGGGGTTCATGTTGAACTCCTTTACCAAGCCTAAGTCATGGTACATATATTCCAAGCAACTGAGCATCTGAAGCACAAAGCAAAATCAAACCACTATCAAATTGGTCAACGCAATGCTGCACAGTGACAAAGAAATCTCGCCACATCTAAATGTAGTATTTACATTCCTCAAAGGCAAACTTACTTCATTATGCTCCCAGTGCCAGACATCAAAGGTCGGTTTCTTCAGTGCTTCAATAGTCTCCTGGGAGAGTGTGTACTGAGGGAAAAGAAAATACATGGTATGATGATGTTTTTTTTTTTTACTTCAAAACTCATTCAAAACCTTTGGTTAAAAGCACCTTTGGATAGCTGGGCACATCACGCCTGGGAATCAATTTCTTTCCATCATCCGAGAAGTTGTACTTACAAGGACAATTCACTCTAATGAAGAAAAAGGTTGTGTCATGAAATGAATAGCTGTTGATTCACAAATATTTGAGTTAGTGATTTGTAATAATTTGATTTGCGCTCCAATTGCTTACCGTCCTCCTCCTCTTGAAGTCATCTCATCTCTCAGCTTCTTTAAGTCGTTTTTGCACTTTTCAATCTCCACAACCTTCAGACCCTCCACTAGAGGGGAAAAAAAGAGCAAAACTAGGTTAGAAATATCACAAACACCTACATCATACTCTTAAAGTTCATACGCAGAAATCAATCTGAATCGAACACATACGCTCCACTCTCTTCTCCAACATAGCCAGTCTATTGGTCACTTCAGTTTTCAGTTCATTGATCTTAAAGGCCCTAAAGAAAAGAAACACAATGTTTTTGACACACAGCCTAAAAAATATCAGTGCACTGCATCTGAAATGCGAAAGAGTGCCATTTCAGTCCCTGGGAAAACAAACACTGGCTTTACCTGCTGAATTGTTCTGCTACTTGCGATAACACGTTCTGAAACATGTCTTCTTTCTCTGCACAGGGAAGCGTACAGACTGTAAATCACATGCTAACCTAAAATATCTGTAAAAATATCGACTGAGGAAACAGTCATCAGTCATCATAAATGTCACTAGTAAAGAAAGAAAGAGTCCTAACAGTGTTGGGAAGTACTATGTATTTACTATATGTTACCTCCCAGCTGACCAGTGGATAGAGGAACAACTTTATATAGGGATCTGGATGGAAAGAAAGTATAAAAAATAATTAGTTATCAGAACTTGCTTTACAAAGTAGTCCTGTGAAAGAATAAAGTATATCCCACTGAAATTGTTTTTTTTCCAACATATTTGAACAAGCAAACCTGTTACCCTCTGCTGGTTCTGCAAGATGCTCAGTAAAACTTTCTTTTTACTGTGTTTTATAAATGTATATGCATGTGCCTAAAACTTTTGCACAGTACTGTGTGTTGAAAAAAAAATCAAAAAGTTCCATGAGTTTCACTGCATGATGATTAATGTGGTAAATAAATGAATTACTTGGGGGAGTTGGTGGGCATGGTAGGATCTATGGATACCAGTGCTCCCTCAGGGTCCACCAACATTACAGCTGTGGTCCTGTAGAAAGAGATTAGACCCACATTGTTTTTAGTCCTAAACAGTACACATTTAGCACACCAAAGCCACCAATAGGCTCCATTAAAATGCAAATTAAATCAATCAATTAATCAATCAATCAATCGATCGATCACATGGGGTCGTTAAATGCCTATTCCACCTATTTTTTCCAGTTAAACCTCTACATTCTTAAACATTTTGCCTTTAATACTTTACCAGTACCTACATTCCCAAACTGTAAATCATAATCTATAAGACTTTTGTATAAGGAAACAAAAGTCATTCTAGAGCAGTACATTATTTATGATCAGTGAGTGTCTTGACAATTTTTTGTTCTATTTTAGAAGATAAAAATCATCATAAATTATTTTATGATCAATATAAGAATTATGAATTAAGAATTTTAAAGAATTACAGTCAGATGAAATGTATAGAGTTATTTAATGTGAGATATGCAGAAAATCACATGCATTTAAAGCTTAAACCCAAAGATTCTGCTGTAGCTTATGGGTTTACATGGTATGTTTTTGTAATACTAACACAATGTACTAACCTGGAGATGTTGGAAGAGGAACACAGAAGCTCTTTAATGTCACACGGACTGCAGTGACGACTGAACAACACCTAGATAATAGAAAGAAAGCTGTGACTCAGCATGAACCATGCTACAACCTCATCAAATATCAAGGCACTGATTTATACAGTATGATCATATACTGTGTAGGAAGACATAAGGTAATTAGTCAAATAAAAATATGCTTCATTAAGCTTATGAGTTTGTGTAGAGGATCGATAATAAATATGTACAATCAGAGAAGATAAACAAGCCAGTTTGTTTTAATTAGTGGCTCTAGCTTGGAGTAATAACCTACAGGTGTACAAGACAGCTCACTCAGCTCCAGTCTCCAGTACTTCCTAATCTAGAGTGGACACATGTCACATCCAGCTCCCATTTGGCCTTTCTGCAGCATGCGTTTCACAGAGAAGTAATCAGTGTGCACCTGATAATTGTTCATATCAGTTAAATTAGGTGTGTTTTAAGTAGACTAGGTTGTGACTATTATTACACATGTACATATTATAGTACATAACGCTGAGATTGAGATGCCCCATGGATCAGTAGTATACATTGACCTCTTTCTCTTGATTACAATCATTTACTTTTCTTAAGGACTGTGCTCAGGGTAATGCACCTGAGAATTGCTGACAGTGATGGTGTAGGTTGAGAATGCTAGTAGCAGGTGTCCCTGTAGCCTATTATGCCATGAACACGTGTGTTGCAGGCCATCTTCAACTTTATTTTTAACCTCATCTCACTTCTATTCCTGCAAATTCTTTTAATTACTATTCCCACTCTCCTTTTACGTGAGGATAAATCATCTGCTCAGTGAACTGTTTATTAAAACCCTTTATATTTGGGACTCATTGATTGAACTGCATGTGTTGATATCTAAACAGGGCAAGCATATTAGTATTTCACTTCTGCTGTTTAAATAAATCTTACTTGAAAATAGATACTGTTACAAAGGAACCTTCCAGAAATATGAATGCAGACTGTTATTTGTAATAAACAAGCCAGATATAATGGTAATAAAAAAAAAAAGTTTAAAAAATCCCTTGGAACCCATCCTCCTGCATGACACTGAATGCATCATCCCAAATATAGAAAGCATTAATGCACCAGCCGAGACTACATTAGAATCTAATTTAATGCCTGCTAGTCTTTGATGATGCCCATAATCAAGAGAGGTTTTTGTGCTTATTTAAAAAAAATATTTCAACTTTGAAATTTAATTTACTTTAAATAAAATTTATTAGTATGTTTTGAAATATATTTAATTTTCTCAATGAACTGCTATAAAATCTCATTTTACTTTATTGAAGAAATTACTTTTGAAGATAGAAACAGCATTACTCATATTGTATCTTAATGATATTAGCTGAATTCAATCAATATTAATTTAAGAGATTATTATTTATTTTGTGAACATTGTGTAACTTTGTCTTTAAAAGAAATCACAGATAGTAATATAAAGAAATAAAAAGGCTGATAGTCTAATAAAACAACTCCATAAAATAACTCCATAAAATAGTATTTCACTACATGTCACATCACAGGGATGCACTACTGACCTTCTGTACTTTGCCATCCACATCCAGGTAGATGGTTTTGGGGGCGTATGATGAAGAACTTGATCCCATACTGGCGGTGCAAGCTCACTTAGCTAGCAGGAGGAACCCTAAGAGCCCCTCTGGAAAAAGTAAAAAAAAAAAAACTTTCCCAAGTTCAGAACCACTGAGAAAGAAGCAAGAAGGAACCACTGAATCCTTATGGATGTAATAAAGTGATGAGGCCTAGAAGATCAGTCAGATAAGTTTTCCACTTGAATCGAGATTAAAACTGACGTCAGATTTATGTAAGAATTTAAAAAATTAGGTGTTTTTCATATAAGTGTATGCAAATGTACGGCTGTCAGAATAAAGCCCTGTTACTTGATGGTGAATAAAGAATTGAAGTTTGCGAATTAATTAGTACAATAAAAAAAAAATTACATATAAGTCTAAAAAAGTTCTAAATGTATACTCATTCCAGCAAGTTTCTTAGCTTTTAAAATAAACCCAGTGTTTTTATTGTAAACCTTCTGCATGACTTTTTCTTTATATGATACTAAGCAATACCAGCATTATGAGTAGTACTAGTATACTATACAATGTGGACCGTACAGTAAACGCTTCACATCACCACTCTATCATCCTGTGTCTTTGTACAATCAGTTTAATTCATGTTCAGAACAATATCCTCATTAACTTACCTGAGGTGAACAAGCTGCTCTGTTCTCTTGAGGTGTATGCAGCCCCTTACTGTTCCAGGTGCTATGCATGGAGGAGAAAGTGAAAGGGGGAGATGTAGAGAGACATTGTAGGATTTTTAATGTAATTGCAGCTCTCCACCGTTGCCAGGGGACTGTTACTACCCAGAGAAAGTGGGCTGCTCTTGTCTCACTTAGATATCACAATCACAAATATATTTATATATAGCTGTGTATGATGTCAACTTCAATGTATGCATATTGGCATGGAATAGAAATGACAGTTTTATGAATGTACCAGGGTTGTGATGAACTCATTTATACAAATTATTTACTTTCAAATAAACAATATTATATTTTATATTATATTATATATTATAATCTTTAACAATGCACAGTGTATCTAAATAAATAGCTTAGACATTATACCTTATATTTCACTAAGGTGAAAAGGAAAATGGCTACAAGCAATATAATACTGCTAATTATATGTTTCTGGTGTATCTACACACCAATGATCATACACCCACTATGTACTGAACTGAACTGCATCATCATATAGCAGTCCCCCAGAACCCAAGAGGGACAGATGTTTTTGTCAGAACTGAATCAAAATAAGAAGACCTAATAGCATTTTAGCTCATTTAAGCCATTATCAGAGTATAAACAGATATGCCTCCAAAAACAACATATATGAGAGATCACAGCTATAAATGCATATTGCTGAATGTTTAACACCCTTGTGGGAATGAAACGTGTCAGCAGTAAAGGCAAGAGTGAGCCTGCTCAACAGCACTGCTCTAATTAGCCTCCTCCCCAAGGGGGCACACCTCCATTCACCAGATTTACTTTGCTCCTCCCAAAACCATATACAGTGGGTATAGAAAACAATCACCCACCTTCTATTCTCATTTTCTTTCTTTGCAGGCTGAATTGAAGACACACACACACACACACACACACACACACACACACACACACACACACACACACAACAAATGTTTTTCTGGCTGTATTCATTCCATCCAGGCCTCATCTGTGAATAGAAAACCAAGGAGAGAATTGGGCAGAGAGGCTACTAAGAGGCCTATGGCAACTTTGAAACCTCATTTATTTATTCATTTTTTGAACCATTTAATCCCAGTTAGGGTCACGGGGAGGCTGGCACCCACATCTGGGCGAGGGCAGAGTACACCCTGGAAAGCTCGCCAGGCCATCGCAGGGCAGAAAAGCTGACGGCAATGCAGCCAACTTTTGACGAAAGTCAGCATTAGTTCTTTTACATGCCTCTTACCATAGACAGTAGGAGACATGGCCGGCCTTTGATAACCCAGTTAGCAGCACCGGGGGGACAGCAGTGACAACCCAATGACAGTGGGGCTTGAACCCCCAACCTTGGGATCAGTAATCCAGCACCTTACCACCACTGCCCCAACTTTGAAGCAGTAGGATGAATTTATACCCACTGTAGATCAGTTTGCTAACTTACAATGAGAGGGGAAAATACCAGGATAGACCTCGGGTACCAGAAACCAATATGAATCAAACTGTTTTATTAAAAAAAAAGAAAATCCACTTTTGTATCCCAACAGATCCACCAAAACCACACAATGTAGAG
The DNA here is from genome assembly GCA_028564935.1 of Neosilurus hyrtlii. Lineage (NCBI taxonomy): Eukaryota > Metazoa > Chordata > Actinopteri > Siluriformes > Plotosidae > Neosilurus > Neosilurus hyrtlii. Next base: position 11,533,704 of record JAOUQZ010000049.1, on the reverse strand, counting down.
AAGCCGGAAAAGCTTATGCAATCCACCATATTAGACATTCACACTTTGGTTAATCAAGGATGCGAGAGGCTGCAATTAATCAAGAGACAAAAGCGAGGCGTCCAGTAGCATTTGAATGATAAGAGGTGTTCAGGTAGAGATCTGAGAGAAAGACATTGTTCTGATAATGGAGACTCAGGTATACTGGCTGCGTGTGACTCAGATGACGCCAGTAAAATGAAAAACTCTTCTCATGGCCTCCTTTTATCTTCTCCTATCTCTGATCTATATCCTTGTCAATTTTTTAGCATCTGCACCACATGAGAAAGGCTTGAAATCCTTGTCCAAAGATTTACTGACTAAATGTAGACTGCCAACAGACATTGTTTGTATATCGTAAATGTTCATGTGCTCTTGTGATGTCATTAGCAAAGAAGAGGAAGGTGCTTCAGTATTTACATTCAGGTCAAAATTAATATTATCCTATAGATGCCAGCCGAAAAAGACGCCATGGTCATGCGTTGTCAAAAATTACTAACTAGTCACGGATGTAATTTATTTCTTACTAGCACTTTAATAAAAAAAAAATTCCACTTAAATATGACTATTTAAAAATAATCAGAAATCTATTCTGTAAAATGAGTAACATAATCAGGATAATAGCTGATGAGCTTTGATTTGACTCTATATTTATTCTGGGTTTGACAAACTGATGTAATTTTCCCTCTATGGAGCCTGATTAGAGCTATTACCAACACACTAAAGCACCATTTAGGACAAGGGAAAAGCACTCAGTAATCTTAACTACGCTCCTATAAAGAGTTCTTAAACCATAAATAAAACGTTGAGGCTTCTGGGACCCATCCAGGTTAAATATAATCAAAGATGGCTATAGTACTAAAATACACTAAGAATAAAGTTTCATTACTTCCTGCAAAGGAAACGTTTCAATAAAGGTACATAAGTGAACTGAATGGGACTAAAGTAATTTATATGTACTAAAAACTAATAAAACACATGATGTACCCTATATTATTCTTCATATCCCATAGATATAAGATGTCCTGATATACAATTTTATTTATGTACCAAATATTGTTCCTGGTGCCATTTTCAGAAGAAAAAGAAACATGATATGCAAATGTAAACATACAGTCTTATTATAAGATTTTAGAGATACGTGTCACAGGTTAAACGTTTAAGAAAAACAGATTGGTGAATCTAATCTCTACTGGAATATGCAAGCTTAGACTGACTTGAAATGTAATCTAATGTTCAGTATACCTCAGTCAATAGTGATTGCATAAGTCTGTAAAACCAAGTGCATTAGAGGTGGTATTAGATGAAATAATCACTCAAAATATCACCCTGATCATTTATGAAAAGATTGATGTGATTCCTTGAAAAAAAAATCAATGTAAACATCAATGCATAGGCTACATGATGAGCTTCATGATTGTAAAGTAAAGTTTCATGATTGTGTCATAAAGTGAGCTAAAACAACTGTGAGTATAACATCTTTTGGTCTGAACAGTGCAATTGCTTGTCCCTCTATACTGGTCCTAACTGAGATCCAGACAGACCCGAAGTCAGCGGTAGTTTATTAAATGAGAATATCAAAAACATTTGAGAGTGATTTGCAACATATCTGAACTTGTTCATGAATAAAAAGTCACCCACTTGCCTATCCGTTTAATCCTATTATGGCTGTGGGGAGCCTGCATCCTATCTCACCTGACTTTGGTCGAAGGCGGCGTACACCCTGAACAGCTCACCAGACCATTGCAGGGGCAACACACGCACAACTATTTACATTTACACCTTGGTGCTGATGTGGCGGAAAATAAGGTTTTCAGGCACCACTGGGGGCGTTGTGTGGTTTTGAACCCTTGGCCTGCCAGTCCGAAGTGTCACACTCATATATTTGGTCCTCCATAAGAAATGTAACACTGTCATATATTTGGTCCTCCATAAATCTTGTGCAAATTGCTGGACTTCCCTATCATGTATTTGAATCAATAATTGATCATTAACAGTCTTCAAGGTCAACTCAAGACATGTTGAGACATTCTGAGTCAAGTTGAGACATGATGTTATGATGGACCAGTCAGAACAAGGTCAAGTTGAGATATGATTCCATGATATACCAATCAGATCTCAACTTGACCTTGATGCTTCTTTTCCCCTAAAGGCTAAATGAACACCTGAAAAATTACTCTGGATCTCTCGCGTCATGAACTGGACACTTTTTGCCACAACAGGGCAATTGAACAGCCAATACGCCTAATGTGCTTGTGTTTGGCCTGAGGGATGAAACTGGAGTACCCAGAGGAAACCCATGAAAGCACAAGGAGAACATGAATATTCCATGCAGAAACACCTAAGCAGGACTTGCTTACCACTACGCCACCATGCCACCCTTTATAAAAACTGCCAATTCCATGCATTTTATATACTTATTTGCTATTTTGGTACCTCATTTGGCAATAACCTCTTTCTAGCATTGGTTAATGCTATACTTAAACTATAGAAGTGCTGCACCTTACATTTACAATGAAAATCTAGCATATCTGTTTTGGCACTTAAGTGGCATTGCTATTTCGGTTTGTACAAGTGCTTTAGAGATCATTAGTTGTATTGTGTTTGCTTATTGTTTTACAACTTTGACTGGGGAAACAATTAATAATTATGCCCTGAAGGCAAGGGGATGTCACAGAATATACATTATGTATATATAATCTCTAGTGGTTAGGGAGCTGGGTCCATGATTAAGAGGTTGCAGGTTCATATCTCAGTTAGACTCCCACCATGCTAAGACCTCTGGGCAAGGTCTTAACCTCAAGTGTGCCTCTGTCCACCCAGCAGTATAAATGGGTACCAGTAGAAATGCTTCACGGTAGCCTGGGGTGGACGAGCATCACATCCAGGAGGAATTGAACTCCTAGTCAATTTACGCTACAGAAACCGTGATAAGCTCTGGCTAGGGTGTAAAAAGCCCAATATCACCTAAGCAAAAGATGCACACTAACATGAGATTTTTATGGTGATAAGCTCCCACCTCAGGGAGAGGTGGAGCAGAGCATAAATTCTGCGATATGGTACCTCTTTAAAGCCTTTATAGAGTTGTGGTGGCACTGTGCAGAAAGTAACACAATAAAAACCAAATTAAAAAGATTTTTTAAGTTTATGTTTGTATATTTTAAGTATTACAAGGAGGCAGGTAAAGTAATCTGCACTTTGCATCAGCTAATAGCTCTGGGAGCCTGTGTAGAGAATGGTGTCTGTTCCCGTCAGTTCAGTGTACTCATTTAAACAGTAAATTAAACATTGCTATGTAAAGGTGCTAATGGAAAACACAATAAAACTAATTAAAATTTTTATAGTTTATAATTACATATTTTAACCACAACACTGAGACTTGTGAGGTAAGCTCTGTGTTTTGGTCCATTTAATCACTGCTTGATCCTGTTTATCATCACGGGGAACCTGGACGTAAAAATGTCTAGGCTAATAGCCCTTTTTTACTAATAGCATCTGTTCTGAAACAAAAGTAGAGTAAGGAAATGAATGTAAACTGCGCTCCATTAATGTGTTTCAGTTCATACTACCAGAAACACAAGAAAATAAGCAAAAATGAGTTTGTTAATATTTACAAATTGTAAGCATGACACTAAGGCAGGCCAATTAGCCATGCACTTTCAGCCAGCTAAATGACCTGTGTGTGATGGTTTCCTTCTCTTTACCCTAGTCTTTCAAAAACAAAAGAGGGCAGTGCCTCATAAAGATGTGTTGGTATATAGTATGGAAAAGGCAAGAAAAACAGCCAGAACAAGCCTTTCTTGGTTTATTTTTCTTTTTTAAACGTGATAATGACCCTGCTCGAGTGCTCATTACATATTGTGAGAGTCTGTAATTTTGTTTTAAGCATTATCCACTCTGAATAATGAGTTTTGACCCCTAGATAGTGGAACCTATCAGATCGCACCATTGCCTTGTAGTATATACTAATTTGATTAAAGAATTAGTTTATATTAAAGATTCAAAACAGGATGTTCATAATAATCTACTAGAAATTCCATTTACTAATATTAAGAATACTACTAGTACCAAGTACTAAATTTGTTTGGGAGGCTGGTGTTTGACATTTGAATTTGATTTGCTGTCTACTGCTATAAATACAATTTCTATTTAAAACACTCTGTCGCCATCTACTGGTGTATTATTATTATAGATTCTTGTCAGTACAGGAAAGTCCGGTAGGAAAGCAATAAAAATGGCTAAGGGACAATACAGTCCAAACATCAGGCACATGTGGGCTACAACATGGGGGAGGTGACAGCTCCTCTACCTGAGGAGCTGAACACCTTCTATACCCACTTTGAGAACCACAGCAAACCAGTTCCTGTCAGAGGAGATTCTTTTCAGAATCCTCAGGCAGTCTTGTGTAAACACTTTAAAAAAGTAAATACAGGGAAAGCTCCTGGACCGGACAACATCCCAGGTCGTGCTTTCAATGCATGTGGTTGGGAACTGACATTTTTTACCTTTCCCTGCTCGTCTGTAGTCCCCACATGCTTCAAGAGGACCACCATCATCCTCCTCCCAAAAAAACCTAAATGATTATAGCCCAGTAGCACTCACTAACATCATCATGAAGTGCTCTGAGCATATAGTCAAAGCTCAAATCACATCCTCACCACTACACAGTGGTTAAGGTGATGGGTTACTGACCCAAAGGTCAGCGGTTCAATCCCCACTGTCAACACTGTTGGGCCCTTGGGCAAGGCCTTTAACCTCAGTTGCTCAGCTGTATAAAAATAATCATTGTAAGTCGCTCTGGATAAGAGTGTCTGCCAAATGCTGTAAATGTAAATGTACTACACTCGACCCATTTCAGTTCCCCTAATGGTCAAACAGATCCACAGATGATGCAATATCGCTGGCTCTGCACACTGCCCTTCTCACACTGGACCTCAAGAACACTTATGTGCGAATGCTGTTTATTGACAACAGCTCAGCTTTCAACACCATAATCCCATCCAGTTTTGTCATGAAGCTCCAGGATCTGCGTATCAGTGTCTCCTTATGCCACTGGATCCTGTACTTCCTGACGGGCAGACCATAAGTGGCGCGGGTCGGCAGTGTGACATCCATCACACTGACGCTCAGCGCCAGTGCCCCCAGGGATGTGTGCTCAGCCCCCTGCTGTATACCTTGTTTACTCACGACTGTACACACAGCTACAACACTGTCACCAAATTTGCTGACGACACCACCATCATCGGACCAGAGGTGAGAGCCCAATGTCAGCAACACCAAGGAGCTCATCGTGGATATGCAACATGAACCTTGACTGATTATATTGACCATTTTAAAGCTAATAGCACCTTTAGTTTAGTTATGTACAAATCTATTTAAATGGTATGAAATCACTGTGAAATAAAATAAATCCATGAATTTAAACAAATAAAACTACACTTTTGATCAGGACAAAGTACTGGCACTCTTATTAAAGTTGGAAGAATGAATGTATCTGTGGTAGTTGCACTGGCTGAGCTGCATTACAAGGAAATTTAACATGCGCTGCATTTAGGAGGCTCCCGATCTCTGCTTAGTCTTCATTTTGGCATTTTTATCTGTCTCTGAAGTTTTATGGAGCATGGTGGTAATGAAAAATGTAAATCAAGAGTGGTATGAACATGATGATTGGCATATATAGGATGAAGAAAATCATATTATGTAAATCTGGCAGTGATGTTTTTTTGTTTTGTTTTTTCATTTTACACAACTTTGATGAATCGCTGATAAAAGGGCTCAATATCCAAGCCCAATATTGGATTTCAAGTGACACACAGCATGATACTAAGTGAGAATATGGCTGAGTTTTGTTTTCACAGCAGCTATAGAGACACATTCTGAGCCATTTCTAGTGTGAAAATCCACCATACTTTAAGAACATACTGTCATGTGAAATCGCTGAGGGCAGACACTGTTAAAGTGAAAACCATCCAAATACAAGATCTGATACAAGATGATTCACCAGACAAGTTTGCAGTCATTTAATAAAGCTTGATTCTAGTTAGAGGTTGTTTAAAAAAAATCAGTTAAGGCTAAATTAATTTTCTAGTTCAGTGCTGCTAGTTCACTGATGTTCATTTATTTTAAGCAGACAGCAACATTCCATGTTGTAATTAATATTTAATGACTGGTAATGACGCTGGTTATTGCTGTTAAGTGTCTGAAATTGCTTTACAAATTGAAAAGTGTATGTGCTTGATTTAACATGCTCTTTAAAAGTGGAACCATAGCACTAAATGCACAAAAAACAGGTAAGCTGATTTTCAAGTGACATAAAGCTAGTACTTTTATTATTTTCTGGAACTTCTGAATGTAATAGACGTTTGGCTTCAGTGAGATATTTTATTTCATTTTATTATAAGTGATATACAGTGTTTAGCCCTGTAATAGACTGGTGATCTGTTCAGTGCGTATCCTGCCTCTCACCCGAAGTCAGCTCGGATCGGCTTCAGCTTCCCTGTGACCCTGATGGATATAGTTGTATAGCTAATGGATGGATGGATGGATAGATATACTAGATATGTGTGGTGGGCTGGGAAAACAGTGGCTGAATTCAGGCAAAAGAAAAAAATTGCATTTTGTGTCAGTTTTACATATATCCTTCATACTGGGAATGGAGCCAATTTTACAAATACATGTGTAAAAACAGTCAGCTTGCTCCATCTACTAGCTAAGTATGATATCTAGTAGAAGTGTCTCTAGTCTCCTCCATAAAAAAATTGATTTCAAAGGGATGACAACATTAAATTCATATGAACTGTCAGAATGTCTGAAGTGGAGTTTTGGGGACAGCCAGATATAAAAACGTTTGGTGGAATTACACACACACACACACACACACACACACACACACACACACACACACACACACACACACACACACACACAC
>JAOUQZ010000049.1:11500229-11522572 GCA_028564935.1 Neosilurus hyrtlii | reverse complement strand
ATATATATATATATATATATATATATATATATATATATATATATATATATATATATATATATATATATACAGTATAGTGTGTCTGTGTGTGTGTGTGTGTGTGTGTGTGTCACTTGAACATTAAGGTTATTAATACATGCAATTTTTTAATAAAATGATATATTCACATTACCACAACTAATAAAGCAATAGTTAGTAAGATGTCTGCTAACAGATATATTAAAATGTTATGTGTTAAATTTTAACTTCATGTTAACTGATTCTGTTTTATTGATACTAAAGCTTATTTTAATCAAAGTATTGTTTGAATTCAAATAATGTGACAAAGAAGGTAAGATTACTTTTTGGAGGGCTTCCAGCAGGCACACACCGTCACCAGGGTTATGAGCAAGAAAATTCCACCAGTGGAAAGGATAATATAAAGAGAACTTCGTTCTGCAGAAAAAAAGAAAAAACCAGGAAGGCCAGTGTTGTCATGGTGCTGTTCTCATGTGCTAAAAAATGTGTGCCACATTTTTTATCCAAACATCCTTGCAGCACTATTAAGCCATCTCACCTTCAAAATTAAAAACAAAGTGTGAATTATTTAAAAAGTGCCCCTCTGGAGAGTGTCGATGGGGCTGAGAGCTCAAACTGAGATGCCTAGCCTTGTTTACAGGTTTTGTTAGAGCTGGAATGAATAGTGGTGCTTGGGGTTTTTTAAAGGGCAGTGTGTGCAGAGAGAATGCAGAACCCAACTGGGTTATTGCTGCGTCTTAACTGTGCAGTAGTGTATGAGGAGGAGGAGGAGGAGGAGGAAGAGGAGGAGGTGGAGGAGGAGGAATAGTAGTGGAAAGAAAGGCAGTAGTTAGTAAGCCAAGCCCTGTTAGTATACACAGCAGCTAGGTGAAATGAGGTGAGGTGTGGGATTTCGGTAATGCACAATAATGATAATATAGCAAAACAATGTGAATCAAATGTGGAAAATTATAATGAGTATAATGAATTGATTTTACTTCTACCTAAACTTTTTTCACCCCATCAGTGGTATACAGACAATTATTATGCATCATTTTGACATTTCCCTGAATGGACTGAATAATTACAAACCTATTTATCTTTTTGTCATGACAACCCCTTCAATAAACCCAAGCCCTGTTTCCCAGAATCCTCTGCTTCAAGGTCTATCACCTGAACTGTTGGATGACTTGTTACTTGTATACATACTGTGTGCACATCTCAAAATACTGTTCTTAAGTATTGCTCATAACTCCTCGTTCATGATGTTACTCAGTCTTTATATTTGTGTGCATGCAATTATGGTTTGCTTATTGTAGACTATTACATTTCTTGACAAGCTTTCCCTCTGGCCTTTTGAATTTGATTGATTTTATTATTAATATACATTTATTCAAAATATACACCAATCAGCCATAATATTAAAACTCCTGACTGGTCTGTGGCTAGGCAGCTCCACTCTGCAATGTACTGTGTTGTGACGCCTTTCTATCATAGTCAGCATTAACAGTTTTAGCAGTTTGTGCTACAGTAGCTCTTCTGTGGGATAAGAGCAGATTTTCTAGCCTTCATTCCGCTCAGTGAGCCTCGGGTACCGAGGACACTCTTAAAAGTTCACTGGTTGTCCTTCTTTGAATTACCTTTCATAGGTACTTATCACTGCATACCAGGAACACCCCTCAACTGCCATTTTAGAGATGAACAGACCCAATCGTTTAACCATAATAATATGGCCCTTGTTAAGCTCACTCAAATCCTTATACTTGTTTATTTTCTTGCTTTGCATTAACTTGACTGTTCACTTTCTGCCTATTACATCCCACTCCTTGGCAGGTGTCAATGTAAAGAGATAATACATTTTATTAATTTCTCCTGTAATTGGTCATAATGTTTTTGATGTTATTGCGCTTGGTGTATTTTCTGCTCATTTTTTTCTTAATTTGGTCCTGGCCAATTTCCACCCACATGCCAGCTCTCCATTTTTGTAAATCAGCTACAAACCAGGGAATGTGGAGGTTAACACATGCTTCTTTTTTAAAAAAAAAAAAAAAAGAAAAAAACTTACTTCACAGTAAAGGAGGCTTTATGATTGCTTGAATCATTCTGAAGGTTATTTAAAACTACAGCATTGTATCTAGCAGAGTTGATAAGACTTCTTACCCAATTTAACTCCATTTTTTTTTTTAAAACTCACTCAGGCTAATAAAGTTTTGAGTAGATATGTTGTCTGAAGTTTGTTCAGGAAAAATATGTCTGAAATATTTTTATTGGTAAAACACATGAATTAGATAGAGATTACACTAAAAAAAGGATTAAATGATTCTTTATGTAACAGTAACGATAGGAACTGTAGAGTGTGAGTCAATCCCAATGCACCTACTGTAGACTGTGAGTCTGACAGGCACACTTTTTAAGCTGCTAATGGGGTTCTCCACAGTGCAGGTGTAGACATCATCATCTGACATGAGCACTCTGGAGATAGTCAGAACTTTCCGGTCATGTGACAGAAGCAGACGTGAGTCATTGGTCAGAGGTTTCCCGCCCTTTAGCCAGCCATAAATAGGCTTTGTGCCCCTTTCATGAGTGCAGTTCAGTGTAAAGTACTCAGTAAGCTCCAGTACAGAGGACGCCACCAAGTGCACGGATGGCCTGGACACAGGAACTGACAAGGAAAAAAGAAATATAAATATATACATATTCATGACTTATAGTAGTTGTGTGCATAGTTTTATTTAAAATGGCTGATCTTAAAATCTGTAAGAAACAGTAATTTTGAATTTTAGTTGTAAAATAGTGAACAGGTGGGTAAACACTACATAGCACAGCCAATTATTATTATTATTATTATTTTCACAATTTTTCTATTTTAACAAGTGAATTTTATTTGTTTTTCAATGATAATAAATTATTTGTAATGTCTATAAAGCTTTTAATTGAAAGGAGGTGTGATACAGGAACAGCAAAGGCAACAATGCCCTAAAAATAAATAAATAAATAAATAAATAAACAACAACAACAAATGAAAATGACTCGTTATTATGGGAAAATGGAGTGAAAAAAAACTGAGGAAATAATATGTATCAATGCTCACAAGAATTGTACAGCTTAACACTGGGAATACACTGCTCTAGGCTTTAATGTATTGAGTGACAAGAGCAACAATTTTGACTTACCAGCTTAAGAATTCAATCACTTTTTGGCTAAATTTTTAAAAAATATGAAAACAAAATGGCGATAAGTATGAACCATGCACATTGACCAGCTTCTAGCGCAGCATTCAGAGATATCTTTCCTACACTTCATTTATGTTTAAAATCCTGAAAGATGACAAGTTCATCTTTCCTCATAAAAGTCCTTGAGGCTAAAAAAAAAAAAAACAATTGTATGGCCCAAGAAAAAAACCATCGGACAAACAGCGCTTGCTTCATGGCACAAGAAGTAGGAGAGCTTTTCCAGAAAGGTGAACTTGGCTGCAGTAGTCTAGTAAGAGGAGGTCTTTTTTAACAGTGTTTTCTCTCTTTTGGTCCAGGAGAAACATTCGTAACTCTGACTGTCCCACTTTTCATCATTTTCAATACCAACAAAGTCCGTAACAAAGTTTTCCTTCTTCAAACTCTTCAGGATAGTAGAATTTTCTGTCTGAATGCTCCTTGTCACTAATGGTACAAAGTTACTAGCAATGAATTTAATTGGATACTTTTTTCAAATAAGAAAAAAAAGGGGGGGGTGTCTTTATTTGAAGTTCGCATATTAGTCAAGTGCTGGCAGCCGAGAAAAAAGTTAATGCCATTCCATTCTGGGCCACTCAATAGCCAATTAGATTGTGATACTATGGTTGCCACAATTTAAGAATTCATTTAATATTTTTTCCTTAGTGCTAACCCCCAGTAGATTCAGCAATTTCTGACACATTTGTGATTACTGATATGAAATATGCACCTTTGTATTTGTGCTAGAGCGCTAAATGTTAAGCCACATGCTGAAAGGAACCCCCCTTCCCTTGCCTACCATCTACAGTGAGGTTCATGTGTTTCTCCCCAGTAAAGGTGTCATCAGTGATGGAGATCTCAACTTCGTAGGCACCCTCATCTGACAGCTGCAGGTAATTGAGCAGCAGTGAGCCGTTTTCGAAGAGCATGATGCGACCACGGTACTCACTCCGCAAGTTCCCAATGATGTCAGTGCCAATAGACTGCACCACAGTAACAGGTTTGTCCCTCTTTAGCTGCCACTTGATGACAGGTCGGTCTGAGCTGGTGCTGGTGTAGCTGACGGAGAGCAGGGCCGAACTGCCTAGGGTGCCTCTTATGATATAGGATGGGCAGGTAATATTCACGCCACTGACAGCTTAATGCAAACACAAAACATGACAAAAGACATATAAGTGACAATAATGAGCTTGCAATTTACATACACTCCTAGATTAATGTCCTATTCTCTACAGATAATATTCTACATGCCAATTTCACCAGTACCGTGAAAATAAAACATCTATACACCCTATTAAAATGGCAAAACAAAAAATAAAAGTTTTTGTTATGAACTTTTTCCACCATTAATGTGAACTATACCCACATATACAATTCAACTGAAAATAATAATAATAATAATAATAATAATAATAATAATATAATGGCTCGGTGGTAGGGTGCTGGATTACTGATCCCAAGGTCGGGGGGGTCAGGCCCCACTGACACCGGGTATCACTGCTATCCTGCCAGTGCAGCTCTCTGGGTTATCAAAGGCTGGCCATGTCTCTTACTGTCTGTGGTGAGAGGCATGTAAAGAGACCATTGCTGACTTTTGTAAAGAGTTGGCTGCACTATCATCAGTGTGTTTCTGCCCTACAATGGCCTGGTGAGCTATCCAGGGTGTACTCTGCCCTTGAAAAAAAATGTTTACACAGTTTTTGTCTATAGCAGGCTGCTCCGTACTAGAGAAGACATGCAGACACGTGATCATCGTTTTCACTGAAGAGTGACTGCACTTCAGTGGGGAACTGATGCAAGCTAAATGCAATGCATCATGGAGTTCCATTCCCTTCAGACAAGCAGTCAGCATTTATTTCTTAAAAATACCTTTCCCTGTCGACTTCCGAAGAATAATGCAATGAACATTATAGTTTTCACTGTGGGACTTTGCCCACACGTTACAAATGAAAAGCATTTCCAAAGCATGGAAAGCATGGACTTGAATCCAGGACCTTCTTGCTGTGAGAAGAATGTGTTAACCATGCCGCACAACTGCAAATATCTTCTTTTTATTTCAAATATTACCTGTACTGTTGATTTTTATATTATTTATACTGCTGTTTATTGTTGTATTTTTTTCTACTTGTTTACGAGTTAATTCTGGTAGATGAACATTCTACTCTAATTTAATGGACAGTTGTAAAAAGCATTTTGATGTGTATGGTTGTGTGTGTGACTAATACTATTTAAATTTGATACTTAGAATCTCCATATATTACTCCATATATTACTTCATGGCTATGCTTTATTAAAAATACTCTCCATGTCATCACAGCAGCTTTTTACAAAATGAATTGAATAAACTCAAACCCAAACGTCAAATCTGCCAAGTTGGCTAAATGCTATCGGAGTTTACAAAGCTGTTGAACCAATATTATATTGTAGCAAATCCATCTGTATGTTCCAGCAGGTTCAAAAGCTGTTCCTCCACTCCGCCATTGCAGGATTATGTAGTGCGAGTCAGCATGGCATGTCTTCATCGCCTTGGTAACAGGCCTATGCGTTCATGGCTTGCCAAGACCAGTAAACAAAGGCCAGGATTGTAGGCCTGTACTTGTCCAGTGCTGGCCAGCTGGGTGAGAGCCACACTCTTGTGTGATTGGTGGCTAGCAGACAGTGGCAGCTCAGTGATTTTGCTAATCGACACACAGGACAATGACACAAAAGTAGTGCTTGGAGCCAGGCTTCGACTGCTGCATGTTCTCCTGCATGAAACAGCCTCCTTTCCCCTAACGCCTTTCGCCATCTAATCCATAATAAACAACATCACTTACAGAATCTCAGCATGCTGAACTAAACCAAACACTCTTTAGAAATTCTACAAATAAAATATCAAGTGTTTACAAATGATAAAAAAAAGCTTCTGCAAGTGATTTAATTATGGAGAAAATAATATAGATAATTACATGATATTGTTTAAAATATATAAAGTTATAAAGCAAAGTGTTTTGGCTGTAGCGCAAAATTCACAAACTTCTGTTGTAAAGTTTGTACCATTAATATATTAAATCATCTACATTGTGTAAATTATTAGAACGACAGAACACATCATTAATTAATATTCAGGCTGCATCACACACCAATTGTAAAGCAACTTGCAGCTAATTTTTGCCTTTTCTCTGCTGACGTTTTGACCATGGTTCATGTGTCACAGCAGGTATTTCTGTACTCACCTGCCAGGGAAAAGGTGAGGATGCAAAGTTTCTGGAAAAGTGAAAAAACTCCTGCCTCTTTGGAGGAAGCCTGCCTCTCCGCCTTCATCTTGGAAGTAGCGTTGGGTTTCTCTCCCCCGCACTCAGCATGGTTTGGCCACTCCAGGCACGACTCTGAGAATACACAACACTTCCTGCCAGACTGGATGTTGCCTGTTCTGAACCCCACTCCCAGGACCTCTCACTGAGCATCTCTCTCTCACTCTCTCTCTCTCTCTCTCTCTCTGCGCTTGAGTTTCTGCCCAGTGCACATCTATTTTCAGGGGTGCCTCTGTGTGTGTCTTTATCCAGTGGTGTATACTGTGTGTGTGCTTGTGTTTGCTTTTTCCCCCCATAAGTCACTGTTTGGTGACAGGTTGGACTATCATCACTCTATTTTCTCCCCTGAAACAAACTCTGTTGTTATTTTCTACCATAGATAAGTTGTTAGACTTTTCATGCTAGTTCCAAATTCAGTTTGTAGTATTGATATAACTGATATTTATTTATTGTTTTAAATAAATCCTGAGATAAATGACATGAAAGTGATTTACAGTCTTTCTTGAATATAAGGTCGTTGATGAGATTTTGCAGGCAGGAACTTAGCCCCTCTTGCAGAACATAAAGGCTGCATAAAAGAAAGCTCTTGGGTTCACATGTGAGTTCATCAGAACAAGAGCACAGGATGAATAGACCTGCTGTTACTGAAAAACACTCACCCTCCCCGTCCTCAGCAGTCTACTGAAACACTGCTTAAACTATTTACAATCGAGAACAAGGTTTTTTTTTATTTTATTTTATTTTTTATAATAAGCATTACAAGCATGTCTAGCTCTTTGCAGCTTGAAAGGAAAGATTGAAAAGATAAAGTATTCTGTAAGACTAGGACATTTTTCAGAATTATTGTTTGTGTGTTGTAGATGTAATATCCAGGCTCTGGATAAAAAACTCCACTTTTACCATCTAAATGACAGCATGGCACATTTTTCCCCAACATGACATGTGTTTAACATTTCTAGCAATATCAACTGAGGGATGATGTCATTGTGCTGCAATCACTATCTGTGACATGGAGTCTAAGAAAAATTATCTGGTTAGCAAGTAGGATTTTATAAAACCTCTGGAAATTTGCAGCATGTCATGTAATGAAATTTTGGCTCCTCTGTGAATAGGAGGATGTGTGTTTTACAAAGAATGAGAGTTATACAGATAACGGGTAAAGCCAGAAATCCTTTTTCTGTTGTAGGACTCCTCTGTTTGAGCTAATCAAAGCTTTTATGGGGATCTAAGAATCCCCTTTAATACCTCTATACAGAGAGGCTTTGGCTTTTGTAGCCTGCTCAGAATAAAAGCCCCACTGGGATGCTCATCCTCTGAAGATCTCAGTCATGTACAGTCATAGTAATGTGTAGGAAAGAAGGTCAGTGGAGCATGACAGGAATGCAGGGGCTTCCTGGTAAATGTAAAAGTACCATCATGTAAAAGTACAGTAATGTACTGTTCCAAATGTTTTTAAAAACTTGTCATTGTATCCACATTATTAGTTCTAGTCATAGTTATAGCGGACAGATTATTATATTTCTTTCTATATATATATACATTTTTCTGCAGAATTGGTTGCAATCTGTGGACAAAATCTGTGACTTTTTTGTGTTACTAATGTCTCATACCATGCTAAGTATCAACTCAAAGTGCAAATAGCGGGGCTTGAAATAAAGATCTTGCATTGAAATTTATATCCAATGTAGAAATTCCCGTTTTTCCTACGTTGTGGACTGGAAATCACACATCAATTTATGGTTCCGTTCATAACCAGTAGTGCCCATATCAGTTATATACAGAACCAATCCATTTTTCCTGTGAGGTGGTGAGGTTCCATGGTATGACATTCACGGTACAGCTGAGTGAGTTTCTCCTGAAGTGTATTTATTTCACACGTAGTCACGCGCTAATCAATTTATTCACCAAGAACAAATGGGATGAATTTCGTGTCCAGTATGTGAATGAATTTGAAAATGAATTTGATGTTCCATACATATTTATTCCTTTTTGTGACTAATAAAAGTGCAGTTATGTGCATGAAGTAGTTCTCTCACTGTCTTTGTAACAGTGGCTCATGAATTAAGCTGAAATAAGCTGAACTACATTGAAATTTGGGGATTGTGGATGTCATATTTTATGGTAGCAGTTTCATAGAATGACACATTTACAGATAAATACACAATTCAATACACTAGATGCAAATTTACTTGCTTTAAATGTAATAATGCTACATTTATTGTCTCCTTATTAATGGACCAGACTAAATTCTTTATTATTTATATTTTTGTGGGCAAGTGTAATAATCAAATATAAAATATGATTATCACTGCTTAGGCTGATGCCCCAGCGACATAACTCTGGACCAAGCGGAAGTAGAAGATGATGGTGATGAAAATATGATTACAATATATTCTACTGAGGATTTAAAATTGTATTTGGAATATTTCGGCAAATACGTGAAAAGTTACTCCTCTATAAACTTATTACTAGACTTAGAGACAACTCGTCTCTTTTTTCATCTCATTCAAAATGACTTTGAGAAGAAACAACTAAGTTGAGACTTTAATTAAATGTAAGTGCTAATCCCTGATAAATCCTGACATGATAAATCTCCTGAGATTTCCAGAAGAAACTTCACTCTAATGGCCTCAAATAAAAGTATATTATTAATACAAAAATCAGCAGAACACTAGAAAATCAGCAGGGGGGAAGAAAAGTGTGCTGAACGATGACGCCAGTCATAACCAGCTAGGATTTCCATATTGATGAGGTAATACATGCACTAATCCTTTGCATATCAGGAAATAATAAAGTGTACATGTACATTAAGAGCCTCTGAGCCATGTAGACAGAATGATATTATAATGGATGATTCATTCGTTTTCTATACCACTTATTCATTTCATGTTGAGGGCATGCTGGAGCCAATCTCAGACAAGAAGCATGGTACATGTTGAACACATCACCTGTATATGACAGGGCTATCACAGGGAGACAGACAGTCATTCACACTCATATTCACACATTTTGAATAGCCAGTTGATCTAATCCGGATGTATTTTGATTGTGGGAGGAAACTGGAACACCTCGAGGAAACCCATTGATGCATGAGGAGAACATATAGAAAGGCTCCTGGAAACCAGCAGATTTGAACCTAAAACCTGCTTGCTGTGAGGCAGCAGTACCCCTGTGCCACCTTAATATATAATGATAACACTGATGAGAAAATTCAGCGGCGATTATTATATATACTAACTCGTGTTAATGAATATGATGCAACTATTCATTAGCTCCTGTCTCACTTAAGAAGCAGGGTATGTCTTAATTTCTCAAGCAACGTAAAATCATTATTTAAGTAGCTTTATAAAGTTATGTATGGACCTCACACATGGTCCACAATTTGAGTTCTCACATCTGAGGTGACATTTTCCAAACAAGCTTCTTCACGTAGAATAGACTTTTCTAGAGTCTGCTGGTCACCACAATGTCCACTAGAGGGTGAAAGACAGAATTAAACCATTTTCTGAAATGACTCGTCTTACACAGGCAGTACTGTTCAACTGACAAGAAGAATATACACATTCAAAGACCTGAAATGATCCCTATCAGTTATAAGTTGATTCATTGCATTGCAGCCCATACTGTGCTTTATAAATACATTTTCTGCAGGGTTTACATGTGAACTCAGCTTCTATAAATACAATATATTTCTGAGTTGAACAGGTTCAGTGTCAGACAGAGGTGTCAACAGCAGTGTTGGGAAGCAGTGCAGGCACCATAACAGCTTCAGACAGAGTGTAAGAGCAATAGAAGAAAGAGCTGTCTTGCAGGCTTTGGGTTGCCATTGGCAACCTGCGATAATGCTGATGGCAGGCTCTAACTCCTGTAGCTGGTGACAGGATTCATTGTGAGGAGACGCTGCTATCTGCCTGTGCCCCATGTGTGTGGGAGGTAGTGTGGGTGGCCGGCTAGCTCCACTGCTCATTTCTGCACCTTGGGAAGAAGCCAGCTTCAGCCATAAACATGACAAACATGACAATAACTCCGAGGGTCTCTCATGGGCTCCTTTGAGTGAGAGAAATCAGGTTTACTGTGAGACACTTTAGGCCAAGGTATGATACGAACAATCTGCCATAGGGTATATGTCAATATAATACATATAGTAATAATAGTACAAATGCAGATGATGACGTCATACTACCCTATTGATGTACTTTTAAACCCCTGCTGTTGGGAGGTTTGTACTGTAAAGTTGAAACTCTATTCTAGAGTCAGACCTAATCCCAAACCAATCTGGACACCACAAAGCAAGGTTTATTTTTTCAGGAAGTGTGATTCAGATGAGCCTGGTGAAATGTGACAGGACTGCTGTCTACAGTACATCTGCAGATCCATATTTGTCATCCAGAAATAATGAAGCAGTAACGGTGCTGCCGTTGAGCTCAGGTTGCACATGTTTTCCTCATGCCCATGTGGGTTTTGTCAAAAGTTCTACAGTTTCCTCCCACCTTCCAAAAACATGCAGGCGGTCTGGATGCTTTAAATTGCCCCAAGGAGTCAATGTGTGTACATGTTGTCCTGAGATGCACTGGTGATTTCTGTCTTGTGTAAGTCTACCTGAACAGTGTTACAGATCCACGCAGGGCTGGGTGATATGGGCAAAAATAAAATCTCAACTACTGTATACTGTATACTATACTACTGTATACTGATTTACACCTGGTTTATGGGTCTGATTTCTTTTTCCTTCTTTTTTAAAAAAAAGCAAAACCATTATTTTTATTTTAACAATTTCGCAGAGAAGAACGGCAGAATTTAACCATTTTTTTAAAACCGTGGGCAGGGAGCCAGGGTGGGAAATTTGTGGTCCTGTGTTAATTAGTTATTCTTAAAGTGAATCTAGATTTTTATTTTAAACATCTTCCTAAATTAAAAAATTTAATTAATCAATAAAATCGATTTTTGCTTAGCTTTAGATCCGCATAGCCACACCAGGATAAAGCACTTAGTAAAAATGAACAAATGATAAATTAATTAAGTGCTGGTTTTTCATGATCCACTTAAGAGTCTGTCTCGGTAAGCACAATGTATTAAAGCTTCAGCTAATATTTACATCAAAAATCCAAATAGGGAAGAATGTGATCACCCTGACTTTGACTATGCCAAATGGTCTAGTTTAAGTATTTTAGGAAATGGGATTTTTTAATGCACATTAGAAAAAAAAAGAAAGAATGCGCAACAGTTCTACAGGCAGAAACACCTCGTTGATGAGAAATCCATGAGGAATGTAAATGCTGGACCTAAAAGAAAGGCTAGGTTATTCAAGCAACCACTCTTTACAGCTGTGGTGAGCAGAAAAGCATCACTAAATGTACACCATGCGAAAGCTTGTAGCGGCTGGGCCAGATTAAGGTCCACTTCTGTCAGTCAAGAGCCGAAATCTGAGCCTACAGAGGGCACAGGAAATCTCCAATTTCCCCCCAAATGTATCACCAGTTTGTATCTTCACACCTATCTCCAGTCTCCCCAAAATGAAAAACAACATTTGCATTGGACTGTAAGGGATTCATTTTTGATAAAAGTAGCTGTCTGTGTTTGAAGGCAGGTTAGTAATACTTCCTACTACTTCATCCTGGGTATTATTACATAAGAACAAGTGAAGCCAGGTGTAAAGAGTTCATTCAGTCATAATGAAAGATTGGCCAGGTTTATTGGATTAGTTTCCTGCTGGGAGAAGCCAAAGGAATCACAATGAAATTGCAGTGTAGATTAAGATTTCAGCTATAGCCTTGTGACTATATGCTGTCTTTGCTTTCAGAGCTATAGGCACTCTAATAAATGAATATCAAAAGGCTAATGATCTTCTGCAAATAGCACAAAATCATCTACACATGAAACTACATTTCAGAGCTTTTTATTCAGTTTACTGCTGATGCTTCAATCCATTGTGAACATGCAAGGTGATCATTATAACCATTAATAAAACATACATTCCTAGTCAAATCAAAATTCTTCTTGGTATACAGCAACTTTGATTATTAAAAAAAAGAAGAACAGAAGGTCAGCCATGCTAGCTGCTTTTTGGAAGCTCCGATTTCTTTTCTTTTTTTCTGATTCTAAAGACTGGAAAGATAAATATTAAAGGGGTAAAGCAAACAGTTAACAGATTATCATAAGTTAAAGCAGGTTCATTCGAGCAAGAAATATAGAATAGCATTCAATAAAACACACACACACACACACACACACACACACACACACACACACACACACACAAACAAAACACACAGAGACACACACAACCTAAAAGTAAAGACATAATGCATACTAGATGATAATAATAATATCGATAATAATTATAATAATAATAACTATCATGAGGAGGCAAACCTTTCAGTAAACAGCAAATACAAAAGACAGCTGTGATACATAATTTCAAGTCTAAAACACAGCCGAGTCGAGCAGTACATGTTAAAACTCTTATGGGCATTCCTCGTCGCTTTCACATCAACGTTTTGACTAGCACACAATCAGGAAGAGTACAAGTTCACCAAGTTCATGCTCAGTGAGATGCAAATGCATGCTGGTTTGGGAGAGTTATCCCCTTAGACTGGATAAGAAGCACGAAAAAAAGAGAAACAGGAAAAAAAACAGAGGAATATGAAAGAGAGAGAAAGAGAGAGTGAATTATAAGGAATGAGCGATCATATTTCAGATGACAGATCCAACCTACAACTACAGCTTGTCTCTACATAAAAAGGTACGTCTCTAGGAACTGCTGTCCCCAGAATGAAGAATCCTCACTGCTCTGGCACGGACGTGTCATCTGTCTCTACTCCTTCTGATCCCCCTGCTGTCCAAAACAGATAACAGATTTAACAGGTTTAGCATGCTCTGCTGACAATATTGCAGACAGTTACATTATCAGCATTTTAAAAAGTGTGAGGTTCTGTTTTCACACTTAGTAGTAATCAGCTCCAATACTGCTACTAAAGTAACAGATTTAACTGGGTATTTTTTTCCTAACTGTGTATTTTCTCCTGTTGATTATGTCCATTATATAACTCTTAATATCTACAATAACATGCTTGCTACAAATAGGGTCACTGAATGTAGAAATGTACAATACAGTAATTAGAAATTCTGTATAGAAATGTAGATGTTCTCACATACACTGTCCAGCACCATCAAACCCCCACCCACCCCCACCCACACCCAAAAAATCCCACACTCTATTTTCCCGGACCGCCTTTAGCCTTAAATACATTGCTGTTATCACAGCAACATTATGTGTGTTACGTCAGTGCCGAACTCTATTTCCGACTCACACACTTCGTTCACAACCCCCCGAGTTTTAAAGACATTCACCTGCACCTAGTTCCGGCACTAATT
Organism: Neosilurus hyrtlii; assembly: GCA_028564935.1. Lineage (NCBI taxonomy): Eukaryota > Metazoa > Chordata > Actinopteri > Siluriformes > Plotosidae > Neosilurus > Neosilurus hyrtlii. The sequence continues at coordinate 11,508,699 of JAOUQZ010000049.1, read as the reverse complement.
AGCTCCCCTATTTAAACCAGTGGCTAGACTCACTCGCTTGTTTAGCCTCGTTGGAGATACGCCTCATTCCGCTATTCCTTCAATTATGTAATTCCTTCCTTATGTCGGTTTTTGTTCGCCCCTCGTGGCAGATTTCATTTTGAGTTTTCTCACAGAGCCAGTGTTCTTTTGTGATTATTAAAGCCCCCATTATTTTCGTATACTTCTTTTGTCTCTAGGAGTCATTCATAACAGAAGGCTAGACCGCTACCAAAAACATGGAGGCCACACCTACCCTCTCTCCAGACACGTTCCAAACCATTGTGGAGGAAGTGGGTCGCTCCCTCACACCTGCGGAGTCTCCCTCTGCAAGGCCCCCTATGTTACTCTGGTGATTCCGACAGCTATGATGGCTTCCTTCTACAGTGCTCCCTTGCTGTCGAAATACACCACGTGCCTTTACCCACCGAGCATGCAAAGGTGGCACATATCATCTCCTGGCTGTCTGGGAAAGCACTGCAATGGGCCGAAGAGCTGTGGAGGCACAATGGGCCAGCAGTCTCCACATGACCTTGTCCACTCATTTCCGGGAGGTGTTCAGCCACCCCAAAGCCTTCCAAGTCATCAGTGACCATAAAAACCTGTGCACAGAGAGGCTAAGTGACTGACTCCCTGCCAAGCAAGCTGGCCCCGAGTGTTCATCAACGCCATCCAGTGGGTCAATGAGGAGCAAATTCAAGCCGCACTAAAGTCGGCTCCTGCACCGCCTGACATGCTGCCCGGTCGTCAGTATGTACCCCGAGACCTATGACGTCCCCTGCTGGAGACGGTACACTCCACTCCAGGCACGGGTCACCCAGGAGCTACCGCAATCCTCTCCGTCCTCCAGGAGTGTTATTGGTAACCCGGAATGCCCACCATGGTCAGAAGGTTCGTGGCTGGTTGTGTGGTGTGTGTCATCTCCAAGACACCTCGACACCCGGCAGGGAAGCTTCTTCCTCTGCCAGTTCCTTGACACCCATGGTCACACCTGGGAGTGGACTTCATGACGGTCCTCCCCTCCTCACAAGGTAACACATGCACCTATGTCATAGTGAATCGTTTCTCCAAAGCGTGCAAACTAATCCCCCTCCAGTCCCTTCCTACAGTGTCAGAGACCACATGAGCCCTGTTCGAACATGTCTTTCGCAATTTTGGGTTACCAGAAGACGTTGTCTTGGTCAGGGGCCCGCAATTCGTCTCCCAGTTTTGGAGGACGTTCTTCAAACTCCTGGGTGTGACCGTCAATCAGGGTACCATCCTCAGACCAACAGGCAGACGGAGAGAAAGATTCAGGAGATAGGACGCGTCCTCCAGACCTTCTGCAACCGCCATCCAACCTCCTGGAACCAGTTCCTACCATGGGCCAAGTATGCACAAAAGTCAGCCGTCCACCAGGCTGACCCCCTTTCAGTGTGTACTCGGTCACCCACCCACCAACATCCTAGCGGTGGATCACTGGTTCAGAGACAGCGAAAGAGTCTGGAGTGACCTCCCACATGCCATGTGCCGAGGGGCTACTACGACAGACGTGTGGTGCTCCGAGCCTCCCCGCTACAAAGTTAGAAACATACATTAGACTCCAAACACCAAGCAAGAAGCTAAGTCCCCATTTTATTTGTCCCTTCACTATCACTGCACAGATTAATCCTGTCACTTTCCGTTAAGAACTCCCACCTACCTATAAGATTCACCCAGTTTTTCATGTTTCTTTATTCAAACCTTATCATTCACCCCTGGTTTCCCCATCCACAGAGTCAGGGGTATCCTGGACTCTTGTCGGCGTTGTGAGAGGATCGAATACCTGGTCAATTGGGAGAGATATGTCCCAGAAGAACAATCATGGGACCCCAACTTACTAGAGGACCCAAGCTGACCAACACCCTGCACTCGGGCTCGTCCATGGCGTTGACAGCTCCGGAACACGCCAAACTCTATCCCAGACTCTCACACACCTCGTTCACAATCCACTGAGTTTTAAGGACATTGACCGGTACCTAGTTCCCTGCACTAATTAGCTCCCCTATTTAAACCACCAGCTACACTCACTCGCCTAGCCTCAATGAAGATACATGTCATTCCTGCTACTGCTTCAAGCGTTTTGGACTCTACTATTTCTGCCCTCTGAAGCTGCGTCTGACAGTTCACTCTCCAGTCATCACTTTTCACATTTTATCACAACCTTCTGCCGTAATTCACCCTTTATAACTTCTGAAGTTTTGTGATTCAGGTAGCATGAGGAATCATTTTCACACATGAACTGGCACCACAGAGTCCTGACCTTAACCCAACTGAAAGTCTTTTGGATGTGCTGGAGAAAACTTTATGGAATGGTTCTGGTTTCCAGTCATCAGTTCAAGATGTTGGTGACAAATGAACCCAACTCTGGATGGAAATAAATGTTGTGGTGTTAAGTTTGTTAAAACAATGTCATGTAATCATGGCTAAAGGCGGTCAACCAAAATGTAAGAATGAGCAACTTTATTTATTTGTTTGTTTGTTTGTCTGGTATGGGGAGTATATTTGAATTATACAGCCAAAACAGATATCTAAAATTATATCCACAATTGCATTTGTCTTTTGCACATTATGATGACAAAATATTAATACTTTTATGCCTTGATCATTATAATTACACATTATCACATATGCCATTTTAGAGCATAACTCCCACACCTAGGCAGATGCAGGGCTTTTTTTTCACACCTCAGTTAAGACAGAACCCAGTTTCTCGGCTTGATCTCAGTGGTGCAGATGCACCTGAGGATAAAAATAACAGCTCCATTTATAAAATGCTTAGCAACGAAGAACTGGGTTGATGTTGCTCGACAGAAAAAGGCCTTAATTCCCCCATTCCTCTTAAGAGATGGGGTACAGCGGACCTGCACAGCTGAAGGAGAGAAATCTAGGCCTGGTGATGTTGGAAGGACTTGCTTACACTCATTACCTGCCCCATTTATACCTGCATGACCATCTTTGCTTAGTTTCTACACAGGTTTCACACCAGTGAAGTAAGTTCAGGTTCTTTATAAATGCTGAAAAGTATATATATTATCTTTGCTGGCTTTACTACTGGATTTCTATTAAATGTGCAAGGGTTTGATTTGGGAAGAGTTTTGAAGTATAGGAAGACGGGGTATTGATGTTGAGGCCTGCTTGGAATAGTGTAAGATACAAGGATTGGGGAACAATGGTGCTCTGCATTAATAAGCCTGTGTCATTGTTTTAAATACTGTATAAAATTCTATGAAGAATTAAATAATTCCAAGTGCAACACTGAATAAGAAAATATTTTTTGAAAAGATTTTCATACCCAGTTATAGAAAAACTGCAGAGGTTTCATCCACCCACAATCACAGTCACTATAAGATGTATGTCTCTAAAACTGAAACATGGTTACCAAACTGCAGGGATAAGGTTTCACACAGCCAATTTGCTGCCTCAACTTTTGGCTTTGATGACTGCAGCTTTGCCGGGATTGTGGATGTTGTTCCACTCAGGATATTTACTTTCTGACTATGGTAGTAAAGACCATTTGCAAGTATGTCTATGTTTATTATACCCATAAACTTCAAGAAATTACTGGTGTGTTCAGAATTTTATTTAATATTATTGTATCTACATAACTGTCTCACAATGGTTCCTGACTAACTCTTAGTAGATTAAATAATATGATTAAAAAGGAATTAAATTCCTGCACGAATAGAAAATAATACTAGTTCCAAGTAAGTGGGAAACTCTGAACTCGGTATAAGAACTAGGGCATGATTCCATGCCTGCAAACACCATTCAACAAAGTCACCATGATATGCATCACAGAATTAGCAAGAAATACCCCATCCTACAACCATCTTTCCTTATCTTGGCAAGCTGGACAATTTCCAGTTGACAAAGAAACCTTAGTGGTTATCCAGGATTCATAAAACTAGAGTCACATGCGTAACTAGAGTTCCACTTCCCCCTCATACTGTAAACACTAGGAGCAGTGTGAAATGTCTGGGTAATGTATGCCAAGAATTTAATGTGGAACAGAACTCTTTTTTCCTCGAATAATGTTTTGACATGACCATAACATTCATATTACATCGAGGGGCAATGTTAACCTTTAGGAATCTAGAGAAACAGCATGGTTTTCCAAGTATCTGCAACTTCCTGGAGTACTATTCTTCTAAGAAAGCAATGATCCTCATACAGTAAAATGTCTAGTATAGGCTTGGCACCTAGTACAGCTTATAAACCTAGTGAACAAAGAATCCCCAAAGTCTTTCCGCTATAACAAAAGCTGGTCTGTTGATTGGGTGTCTTCAATCTGGTGCAAGTAATACCATAAGGTATTCACCAAGTGCTGCAAGGAATACTCAGGAAAACCAGCTCCAGCGAAGGGCTGCAAGGTCACTTGACTGATTGACAAAGCTGGCTGTTATAACACTGGCCAACAAAAACTGCTAGGTCACCCCAGAGTCATCTTACATGTAAGATACTATCTAGCCATCTAGGATACTGGGAATCATACAATACACTGGACCTACCTAATTAAATTATTATTATTTTGCATAGCTTCAACTTTAGGTCACAATAGGCTGTATGCTAGATCTTGCTTTCAGATGTGTCTTCTGGGCTGATTGGTCACAGTCGGATACTATATAACTGAACAGACAAATTTTGCTGAATTCCATTATCCGTTTGGAACAGTAAATCTCTAACAACATCAACAAATACCTGAAAGCAACAGTGGAAACAAAGCTCTTGCTAGCCATCTCAGAGGCAGAAGCAGGACACTGCCTAGTTACTAAATTCTGATTATTGTGGGAAAAAGGTGTGTACAGCCGAATCCAGCTGCAGGCTAGGACATCCTGTCCCAACTGCCTGGCTCTGGCAGTATAAAGCATAACTATAAATGTGGTACCAAGCAAAGACATTCAACTATACCTTGCCAAACTATTCACAAATGTGAACTACCACATTCGGATGCCCAGTATTGAGACTCCAGAAAATCCATTGACCTAAGTGAGACGTTCTTGATCTCCTTCCACCTGGATAGTTGACATAACTGACCAGTTTGACATTGTGTGAGGGGACCAATATGTGATGATGCCACAAAAGCAAGAAAAACTTCAGGGTCAGATGACTGCCATTAATTCTAACTAGGTGGTGGTCGTATACCTTGTATCCTTATAATGCCTAGCACTCAACAGTTTGTCCTTCTCTGAAGGGGCACCAGCATCTCTAATAAGCCAAACCTTGTTTTAGCTCCATTTTCTTAAGGAAGAACATGGTTCTGTCAATGGCAATTGGGGCCAAATCATGCAAGCAGCACAGGCTCACTAATTAACTAGATAGTAGAGAATGTGACCCAGAGACCATCTGAAAACTGATTTGAAATGTTTAAGAAAGGGCATACACCTAGACAAGAGGACAACGAGAAGAAGCTATCTACATCCCTTGATGACAGTTACCAACAGTGGTCATAGGCTGCTAAGCTGAGAGCTCAATATAGTGCATGATGTATAAATGTCCGACATGCACACAGACAAGTAAAATAAATAAAAAATAGTGTTTATTTAAATTTTATGTCTTATGCCACCACTTGACTTATGTGAGTGCACACACAGGGTAACATACAGATGTTAAACATATCTGTGCCAGTTACGAAAGATGTAACAGAAATGTGTTTATTTCATAAGTCAATAAGCCTACTTCACTTCTAACCTCCCTTCAAATGTAAAAGACACGCTTATTTTAAGTGTTGGGAAGTGTGAGTGAAAGAACGCTTTGAAGGGTGTGAATTACTGAACTACTCCTGGGCCTCAGTCTATAGTCTACAGGAACCTGGGAGCAGTCACTGACCTGCATCCCCCTGGCTGCCGTTGAGCGTCTCACCAGTGCTGCTCACCTCCTCCCCGGGCTTATCACCGGGTTTCAACTTCTTCCGAGTCATGTGGCCGCGGAATCCTGCCTGGATCTTGGCGGCTGCCTTGTTGGCCTCTGGGTCATCCAGGGGGATGTCCATGATGTCTTCTTCTTCCTGTGGCTGGCTGCTTTCCTCCTGTTACCACAACAACCGAGCAGGACATGTTAAGTAACCAAGATATTTCCAGGATTTTCTTAGGCATTACTTTAAAAAAAAAAAACCCTTGAGAAAATGTGTCCACCATAGTTAATGGGTTTAGTCACAATACCAGCCAACTTAATCCTCTTTAAAATGACTACATGCTCTATCTAACATGTACCAAACCCAATACAGTGCAAATTTATAACAGGCTCATTTTTCACTTTCATAAAAAATATATCAATACACAGTGAAAGGAAGATCTAATTTTGGAACTATAAACAGGCTGTAAACCTTTCATTATTTACAGAAGGAGGATTATAATTAATAAAAACTTTACAGAGCTAAAAACATGTCACACATGATATAATCCTTCTGAAAAGGAGGCTGCGCAGCTGTCCTTGTCATCAGGTTTTGTGTTGGTGGGATTTGGTTATACTGTATTAAGTGTTCATGAGGATTGCATTTGTGAGCTCCCACTAAGCATCTATAAAGGCAGTGAGCAGAGGATGAGTGACAGGACAGAAACAGCTTCTGGGTGGGTGAAGCGTGGAGCCACCCACTAAACTAAAAATTCATCAGCTCCTTTTCATTTTGTCGAACATTTTTGACGTTTGTATCCCACCTCATAGACATAGGCAGGTTTTATACATCCACGAAGTCTTAAATTTTCTGCCTTTTCAAATGATTTAAGATAAATATAGTGTGACTGGAGATGCCAAACTAATGCACGAATACCTCGTTCGCATGTCCAGGGTTGCACTTTTATAAAATAAGCAGTTTGTGCATAATGTAAAGTGCATTTGTATTTTACAAAAAATAATAATAAAATCATACGCACTTTCAAATCAGGTTCTACTGAAACAACAAGTAGGAAATTGCTTTCAAACAGTAATAAGCATTACTGGCGACTAAAAGTTACATGATACATCATAATATCACCCTCATTATCAAACAATTTATAATTCTTAGTGATAGTTTATGGTGTACAAATATTAAACTCTAAATCATTACATTCGAAACGCTGTTCCAAAGTCTGTACAGATGAGACACAATCAACGGACTTTCCAGATTGCCTCATTCTTAAGTCATACATTCTGCCCTCATGGTCTAGATTGTGAAAAATTGCACCAAAATACTGAGATTGACTAGGTGTATTTTAGGCTATGTGACTTTATTTAAAACCTAGGTATATAGTAACATTATAATTGTATTATTATTACCAATATCACAACTATAATACACATTACTACTGCAAGCTGTTCACCCAGGAACCTGCCCTACTGCATTCATTTGACCTTATTATTATAAAATTCTTCATTAATTTATAATTAATTTATACTTAATTATTTAGAGATGTCAGTTATCAAGGGTGGCATGTTGGTGTAGTGGTTAGCATGTTCACTTCACAACAAAAAGATCCTGGGGTTCAAGTTCCAGGCTTGGGAAGGGCGCTACTGTAGGATTTTGCAAGGTCTACCCGAGATTGCATGTGTTTTCTCAGGGTATTTTTGTTTCCTCCCACATTAGGCTAATTGGTGGTTCCAAATTGCCCCTAGGTGTGGATGGGAGTGTGTGTTGCCCTGCGATGCTCCGAGCTGTTCGTATGTGCAGTGCTGACCAACATTAGATTGAGGTGGTACAGTAAAACTGCTAAAATACACAGTGTATATATGGTGTCTAACATATAATGCATATTAGAATAACTAGCTGTTTCAATTTGCCAATAGGTGTGAGTGTGAATGTTTGTGTGTGTACTGGCCCTGCAATGAACCCGCGAGCTGTTCACGGTGTATCCCGCCTTTGCCTAGAGTTGGCTGAGATAGGCTCCAACCTGTAACTTGGGTAGGATTAAGCAGTTTGGAAAATGAATAAATGAATAAACAAATGTCAGTGTTCAGAAAACACAAAGGACAAAATAATGTTTGTTTTGAGGGCTCATTTGCATATTGAGAAATATCAGATATTACAATAAGAAGAATTACATTAATAATAATTTAAAGTAACCAACACTGTGCATCTCCAATGGGGACAATCTTTTTTCTGGTCACGAGATATTTTATTTAAAAAATTATCTGGCTATGAAATATTTTTACCCAGAAGACCCACATCCAAATCAAAAGTTTAAACAGCTTTTTTAGGGGCTTGCGCTGGATACAATGGACATAAAATAGCACCTTAAAATTACTACTGATGTATGTCAGACAGGGTGTAACCTTGTGAATGGATGTAAGCACAGACTGTGTTTTTACAACCAACCAACCAACCATCCATCCCTCCCTCCCTCCATCCATCCATCCATCCGTCCATATACTCATTCATTATACATGTCATGTCATGTCATTTTCTGAACTGCTTAATCCTAATTAGGGTCGCGGGGAGGCTGGCGCCCATCTCAGCCGA
>JAOUQZ010000049.1:11473532-11484082 GCA_028564935.1 Neosilurus hyrtlii | reverse complement strand
TTTTCCCAAGTCTTTCTGATTTTAAGGGGTCATCTGGCAAAAGCATTGGACTTCCATGCATATACCAGCCCACATTTCGCTTCCTCAACGGCATATTTTCTAAGTTAAAAAGCCTAATTGTAAAAAAAAAGATTGGCCGCAGTTGCGGTTTGCCCGTAGTCGCGATTTGCCCGTAGTGCAGTTTGCCCGTAGTCGCGGTTTGCCCGTAGTCGCGGTTTGCCCGTAGTGCGGTTTGCCCGTAGTTGCTGTTTGCCCGTAGTCGCGGTTTGCCTGTAGTGCCGTTTGCCCGAGAAAAAAAACAAAAAACAAAAAAAAAAACATTTTATTTTCAAGCTAGCTAACATTTAAAACATGAGCATTAAAGCTGTTTTAATTGGCTTGAGCTAATATTTTCCAAAGTATCTATAGTTGAAATTTGCATTCATTTAGCATCATCAACTAAAATCACATGATTTGAAGCAGAGTCATTCTTTTACTTCCACATTTTAGGTAAATATTATAATTAGTAATTTTATATTAGGCATCATGGTAGTGTTGTGGTCAGCACATCTGCCTCACAACAACAAAAAAAATGGTCCTGGGTCCGAGTCGCAGGCTCATTGAGGGCATTTCTTTGTGGGGTTGGAATGTTTTCCCTGTGCTTGTCTGGGTTTCCTCCAGTGGCTCTGGTTTCCTCCTACGGTCCAAAGATATGCTCATCAGGCTAATTGGTTACTCTAAATTGCCAGTAGATGAGTGTGATTGTGACTGGAGGTTTGTCCTAGGAATAGGTTCTGAAGAGGGCTTGCAAGCCACTCATGTAAAAGTATACATTCCAGCAGAAACCATAAAAGTGGCCCAATGCATCATGGGATGTGGAATAGAATGATAAACAATTTAATATTATGTAACAAAAAAATTGAAGCTGTACTTTAACTTTCAACCATTTACAAGAGTAACTGCACTTTTGCTTGATTAAATTATTTGGTATGTTATTTCTGGTGATGAATTATAACATGTGAATTGTGACTGAATCTATTGCTTAAAATATTGGTTCACTCACTTACTCACTCCAAACCGCTTAATCTTATTAGGACTGCGGAGTCTTTCTCAGGTAATACTGGTAAAAGTTGGGTACACCCTGAACAGCTGACTCACATCCACATCCAGGGGTATTTTGGAACAGCCAATCAGCATGTCTTTGGAATGTGAGAGGAAACGGGAGTAATCAGAGTATTCAGCAAATATAGGCAAATATTTTGGACATTTGTGCTATATTAAGATGACCTACTGCAGAAATGTAAATAAAATTAAATTTTAGGTAAAAATCATGACACAATACTTAAAATTAGGTTTTTAAATATTCAGCTGTTGTCTTCATAATTAATCAGCATGCTTTCCTTTGCAGCTTACTAATTATTTTACTGACTGTATATGGTCTTTGGAGAACAAACTTGTTTGGTGCAGTTTGCAGAAGCACAGATGAGCCAAGTTGCAGCACGATACCTTGCATTGCCATCTGTTAGTGGGTGAGAAAAAAAAGAAAAGAAAACAGGAAACATCCTACCTATACTTTACCACAAAACAATATAACACATCTCTGTGTTGTATCATTGTTTTTTCCTTTCTTCTTTTGAGGATTAACAGAACATGCAACTAAAATGATCTAGTTTCTGTTCTGACTCATTATTTGATTGTAACTATTATTTTTTCATGCTGTAGCATATGCTAAGATTGCAGCATCCACGAATCTGTAGAAATATAAAAAGTATTCATTTTCTAAACCGCTTAATACTAATTTTATATATATATATAAAATGGGGTCAGCTCACCAGGCCATCGCAGGGCAGAAATACACTAACGGCAATGCAGCATACTCTTTTCGAAAGTCAGTAATGGTTCTTTTACATGCTTCTCATAGACAGTGAGAGACATGGCTGACCTTTGATATCCCAGTTAGTTGCACTGGGGGGACAGCAGTGACAACTTGGTGATAGTGGGGCCTTAACACCCGACATCAGTAATCCAGCACCCTACTACCGGGACACCACTGCCCCTATCATTGCTGTGAAGCGAGCATAGCAAGCGGAACAGCAACACTAATTTTGTGTAACTGATTTTCACTAATTTTTTACTTTCCTGCCTGACTCGATTTATGTGGTATTGCATTAGCAGCAGTTTCTAGAATTCTTGCAATCGTAGCCACCACCTTCCATGCAGGAATAAACGGGCCTGGAGATACAAACAAAACATGCACTAGCGGACGATATAGACTTGGATTAACTGCCCCCCACATCACTCCACTTCTCTATGAGAACTTCTAGTTATTATTATTATTATTATTATTATTATTATTATTATTATTATTATTATTATAAACAATATAAAATGAATCCTGTAGCATTCAAGAACAAAATGGCAGTCATTCTAGATGTGCCCTTGTCTACCTCCACACCCAGCAAGTGCCTGAATGGCTTCTGGAAGACTCAGGTTACATGGTTTGTATTTCACTTTCAATTATTGAGGCCTCTCTGTTTTGATAAACTGAGTGGGTCTGCTGGTTCATGCAGCAGAAAACGGGCAGACGGTACAAGTGGTGAACAAGGTATTTGGATGCCGTTCATCATGTACCGATGGTTTACTCTCCTTCTCTTCTGCCAAGTGTGGAATAAACACCTGAGGATACACAATATCCTTGTGTCAGGTAGGCACTAGTAGCATGACATGGAACAATTGTTACATAGAGTTGTTTAATATTTAGCATGTACACTAGATGTTCCAACAATGTGTGAATATTTTTATGTTACAGGAGCAGACTTACGGGTTGATACTCTTGAATGTATAAACCACTGTAATCTAACTACACTCGCAGTATGTCCTGAGGGATCCTATTTTTCATCAGGGATTTGCTTTGAATGTCCTGCAGGACAATAGTAAGTAGGATTGGATTAGATGTATTTTTAGGTGAAAATGTTAAATACTGATTTATGTTAAGTCTGTCATCTATTCTGTTTAGCTGCATTGGCAATGTATCCGCACCTAGAAAATGCCCACCAGGCACTCATAATCTCCATCCCGGCAGAAGCAGCATTCAGGATTGCCAGGTATCAATCAAATCTACAAAATCAGTATATAATTATGGTATATAAGTAGTAATTATTTGTTGTACTGTATATCTTTATTTTGTAAATACTACAGAGCATTGGCACCATCTGATTGGTTTGTTATCTCAGGATGATTAACAGTTATGGACTGAAAGGGAGGTGGATATCGCTGAATATTTCCTGAGACAGAACACTGGCATGACCGTTTAATTCAGTGACATCCACCAAACTTGAGGTGCATAATTGTTTAAGTATATACTACACAGGAACATCAGCACAAAGAGGCAAACTAAAACAAGAATTTTATAGGTTATATTAACATATTTAATCATAACCAAGACTACTCAGGTGAAATTTGCACGTTGAGCTGAGTTAATAAACACTAAGAAATCTTTTGAGCATACTCATTTAGTTTTGTACACTTGTATGACAGTTTGTAGGGTATGTTTGCACAGTAAATCAAACTTTTAGTATACAGTAGACAAACCCTTCCCACCCCCACCACAAAAAAAAGAAAAAAAAACAGAGAGAGAAAGAGAGAGAGAGAGAGAGAGAGAGAGAGAGAGAGAGAGAGAGATTGGTCAGGTAAGGTCTGCACTTTGAGGTAAGGTAATAGCTGCAGAGCTAACACAAGGTTCTCAGTATACTCAATTACTCGAGGTTAGCCTAAACATGACACGGTCACATATGTAAAGGTGTTTTTTTCACACTTATTCAAATTTTTATTTATATATACTATACAGGAATGGCATTATCTTAATTTTCTGCTATCTCAGATATCATAAATCATTATTCAGAGTGGATAAGGCTTCACTTGGAATGGCAGACACACAATCAAGGTACACCATGGTGTACTCTGCCCTTCCCCAGAGTCAGCTGTGATGGGCACCAGCCTCCCCGCGACCCACCATAATAATTAAGCAGTTCAGAAAATTAATGAATGAATAAAAGAGTTAAACAAGTTTTTAAGGAAATGTTATCTTTCTGAAAAGGAACAGCATAGCTTAAAGCTTAAGGATTTTTAGTTTAGGGATTTTTAATTCCAAGATAGTGGACCAATCAGATTCCAGAGTAGTATATACTTGGCATTGTTTTCCCTGTAAACTCAGGAGGCTGCTTGAATCAATCAAAAATTTATTTAAAAAAACATACATTTCTCATTTTTGTTTGCTTTTCTATTATCATGTAGTGTACAATAAAACAGTTATTTGTCTCAGGCTTGGTCAACGTTGCTGAATAGTCCAGCTATCATTATTCAGTAAATAATTGTTATTATTTACTTAATTATGATAATGGTAATAATTATTTCGGTAAATAATTGTTATGTAGCTTTTAGGGGCTTCAAATAATACATTTCTTCGGTAAAGCTGTGTAAATCACAAAGAAATGTGGCAGTGTATGAAGTGGGGGTTAGCCAGCTAAGTGGATCAATATAGATGTAGCAAATGAGACTTTGATTATTATCCTCTATTCTCTTTTTGTAGTTTGTAGTCCACCATGTTTGAACACATAAACCTAGTCAACTTACTGACTGTTGAACTTACCTGTCTACTAGGAACTACAAATGATATACTAACAGTCCAGACATGACATCCAGACATGGCTTGTCTTGAGCACTAAGGCTAGTATGTATCTGTGTTGATGCTGTAATGTTCTTAAAGCGTAATTATCTGTCCATTACAGCCCTGTCCTCCAGGGTTGATTAGTACAGAGGATGGTGTAGATTGCAGGCTCTGCCCTGCTGGATACTCCTGTGATGGAGCACCGGGCACACTTGGTGCATGTCAGAATGGACAGTATTCACCAGAGGGCTACACCCAGTGCCTCCCCTGTCCCTTCGGTTTTGTTTGCAAGGATGGATTTCAAAAGAAGGTATGTTTAAATCATGAACTACCAAACCTTGTTACTTCACAGGACTTCAGTAGAGTGTCTTACCTCTGGCACTCCACATGGATCAATAAGAAATAACTGTATGTATGTGTTTGTGGGTGTACTGTTTTAGTGTGGGCCTGGAGAGGAGCCTGACCAAAACCGAACTGAGTGCACAGAATGTCTTAAAGGCTACTACTCCACTCTGTGCAGTGCCCAGTGTGAGCTGTGCCCAGCTGGTAAAACTGGATGATCTCTGCTTTATCATTAATTTAGGTCCATCTGATCACTTTCACCCGGTTTCACCTAATAGAAAAGCCTGTGTATCTGATCACTTTAGTGCATTTGATCACCTACTTTCACCTGGTTTCACCCAACCCAGAACTGTCCTTCTGTACAAAATGTTTTATTTATTTCACCCCCATAGGCACTCATTGCCCTCACAGTGGGATGTCTCAGCCGCTGCCATGTCCAGTGGGGCAGTACACAGATGTAGCAGGCCAGAGCTCATGTAAAATCTGTAATAGTAGTGCACCCTGTGCATCCATGTCCAGGACGGAACTGCAGCCGAGCCAGAGAAACAGAATGCCTGTCTCCTGTCCACCTGGCACATACAGAGCTGGGGAGGGGCCTGGCTGTGATGTCTGTCCTCTTGGTGAGATCACTTATAAACAGTTATCAACCATTATTAGCAATGAATACTTGTTAAAATTAATTTTCATGGCTCAAGCTGACAATTTTACTTCCTTTTAGGATATTACTGTACTGGAAATGCCATTATACAATGTCCAGCTGGAACATATGGATCAAAGGAGGGTCTACACAGAGAGAGAGACTGTACAATTTGCCCTTCAGGTAGATTCTAAGCTAACAGAGAATGTGGTAACAACTCTAATAAGGAATTTGACTTATTCAAAGAAGATTAAGATGTTAAGACTAGTACAAATATAATGCAAATTCTTTCACAGTATTATTAGAACACATCAATTCCAGTTAGATAACGATATTAGGGTTAATTTGCAATCTTCCAACAGCTCCGAATAGTGCATAAAATACCCATATCCATTAACAAATGTGTCAAATCACAGCAATGTGGTTAATAAGTCAGAAATTAATTTTGAGGTATTGGTACCATTTTGTAGCTGATATCCTAGGCTGTAAAATGATAGCAAATTTTCTAACACATGTTTCTACTGTAGTTTTGGTGTAACTAACCAAAACCTGCCAGGAATTTTCAGCCTTTTAAGCATGCAACTTTGGAGAAAATCATGTTTAAAAGTTCAACAAACTATTTAATAATTTGTAATTTAATACCCATTTTGCTGTAATGAGTCAGAAATTGAAGGTGTCTGATCAAAGTATTAAAGTATAAGTAATGTAGATAAATGATAATAGAGCCTGCATGGTGGTGTAGTGATAAACAGGTCCACCTCAAAGCAAGGTCCTGGGATGTAAAATCCAGGCTTGGGCGTTTTCGTGTGGAGTTTGTATGTTTTCCCTGTTCTTGTGTTGCTTTACTCCAGGTACTCCGATTTTCTCCCACAGTCCGAAGACATGCATATCAGGCTAATTGGGAGTCCCAAATTTCCCCTTGGTGTGAGTGTGAATGGTTGTGTGTTGCCCTGTAATGTTCTGTGATACATACATTTTAAAGTATTACAACCTGGAACTGAAAAGCACTTCACAGGGACTACACAACATATAAAATATGTCGCAAATCTACACAAAATAATCGATAAAATAAAATAGTTCACACAATCAAGCCATTAGAAATCACTTTTTTATGTTGAATGGAGTTCATTCTGTGTGGAGGTAAAGTGTCACGTGATCTCAGGCCTGTTCCTGGAAAGCCCCAGATATTGTTCAAAAACATTCCTAAACAAACATATCATAAAGACCAGGTAGAAAAACAGACTTTGTACATTCTAGGAAACATCTGCCAAATTGGTCTTCATCCAAATTGTGTGAACATGACCAAATTTGTCAAGGAAAATGTGCAAAAATATGAGGATTCAGGTGTCAAACCCGCGAAGAAGATGTAACTGCAGGGGGGGGGGATTGGGTACCTATATATGTAGACAGTAGTGTGCAGTGAAGATTATACAGCACCACTTTTGTCTGGGCTCCTAATAAAAAGAAGTAAAAAATTACTTCTCTATAATTTTTTGGTAAAATGTATTGAGCAATGCTGTTGTAGGCAATGAGAACCAAATAAAACATTCCGACAAGTGTATTGAGGTAAATACAAACAAAAACACTGAAAATTCCACCAAATACCAAAAATTGCGACACCTTTCAATTTTTCCGAAAAATTGGTATTTTCTTTTTTTGTTTGTTTATTATATTCAATTGTAGGTTATACTTAAAGCAGAATGAGATGGATGATGAAGAATGAAATGCTGTAAAATGTGATTTCACTGCTGAAATTAATGTGATTGTCTCCAGGGTTTTACTGCTTAGAGGGCACTTCCCGGAGGCCCAGTTCTCAGTTTCTATGCCCCCAAGGTTATTACTGTGAGGAGGGCACTGCTGTGCCACATGGGTCACCTTGCCCGGCTGGTACTGCAGGAGGACAACTGGGTCAGACAAGTAGGGCAGCATGCAAGAGGTGTGCAGAGGGTCGCTACTGTCCTACAGGTAAAGTCACATACTAATATATTCCTCCACATCCACGTACATACTTCCGCTTTAAGAACAATGCTGAGTAAATATCATGTGCTCCTGCTGAAGTATAAATTGTTGTACCAACTGCAATCTAAAATGACTTACTTTTAAACCCACATAAACTGTATTTATAGGAGCTCATATTTCCTGCCCTCAACTGTTTCCTTGCCTTTTATCTGAAGTACGCTCTGTGTGTGTGTGTGTGTGTGTGTGTGTGTGTGTGTGTGTGTGTGTGTGTGTGTGTGTGTGTGTGTGTGTGTGATGTGGGTCAGGCTGCTGTGGGGATGGAAAACTTCCCTGTTCTACCTTCCGATGTTACTGTTCCTGTTCCTGTTTCAACTGTCACTTTTTTATTCCTTTAGCTTAGTTTAAGTGCACACATTTTTATCATTTTGAAAGAAATGCTTTGAATTCATATGATGTTCTTGTAATTAATATGATGTTCTTGTAATTAATTACACTTGCTGTTTTAAACTCAGTGTCTAGTACAAATTGCTTCTCTGCTTTGCTGGATTAATAAGGCTCTGCAGGCCCAGGTTTGCTCTGTGCCCGAGGAAGATACTGCCCAGCAGGCACAGTTGTAGAAGTTTTATGCCCAAGAGGCACCTTCACCCCACATCAAGGCGCTATAAGTAACAGCAATTCATTTTCTCACCATTTGAACCTTTTAAATTGAATGGAAAGCTGTATAATTTTTCATTCAAACATGCATTTTATTCACTGTGTAGGTGTGAAGGATTGTCTAAAGTGTCCGGCAGGTTACTACTGCCCAGAGGGCACAAGTGACCCGTTGCCTTGTCAGCCTGGTACTTTTAACCCATTGGAGGGGCAGGATGCACTGACAGACTGTAGGTCATGTTACCCAGGCAAGGCCTGTACACAAGTGGCCTTAAAGGCACCTGATGTAGAATGTATGCCAGGGTAAGTCCTATGGTGAGCTCTTTTCAATTTAAATTTGTGTCAAATGTCTGTAAAACATCCCAGCTATAAAGTGCAAAGGAAACAAATGTTTCTTCATTTCAGTTTTGTATGCCCACCTGGCTCAGCACGACCCAATGACCCTGCCAACGCATGTCCACCTGGAACCCTGAGCAATCGGACAGACTTGACTGACCATGCTCAGTGTCAGCTGTGCCCAGCACGCTATGCCTGTCTGCGAGGTGCCAGGCTTCCCTCTGATCTAATTCATTTTTTAAGACCATATTGTACCTCGAATGTATTCTGATTCCCTGCTCACTATCTAACACAGGCACTGGTGGCATCCAGAGACCTCCACTCTCCTGCTTTGCTGGCCATTACTGTCCAGTTGGCACCATGTTCCCCACCCAGCACAAATGTCCAGCTGGCACCTGGAATGAGCGAAGTGGTCTGGAGTCTGAGAGTGAATGTCGACCATGCCCACGAGGCTGGTACTGTCTGGCTGGCGCAGGCGTTCCTTCTGGAAGGTGCAGTTCGGGATACTTCTGCCCTGAAGGTAGCACATGGCTCAAAATTCTTATTCCAGGCTCATTTTTACCTGACAGCAGAATAAAAATTAACCCAAAACAAGAATACCTCAGTACAATATTCTCCAGTTATTTCTTTGTAAACATGAATTAAAACAGTACTATATGTGTTAAATTCTTCTTATCAGGTACAATGTATGGCACCCAGTTTTCTTGCCCAAGAGGCACCTACAGCATAAAAATGGGCAATGGTGGAAAGGAGGATTGTGTGGTATGTCCTGAAGGGTATTACTGCCAAGAGGGTTCATCCAAACCCATACCCTGCCCTCCGTAAGTAGACATCTCAGTAATCTTATTGTATATATTATGACTGAAGTGGGCTGAGGCAAGTTGCATTTTGTTGACTCCATGTCTAGAACAACATTTCGACAGTTTAGAGGTGGGCAAAGGCTGGAGGATTGTGCTGTGTGTCCAGCTGGCTACTATTGTCCCCATTCAGCCACAGTTCACCCCAGAGTGTGTGGAACAGGCAGTTACTCTGTAAGCACAGTTTAAAGTACAAATATATTTTGTGGGCTTGGAAATACTGTGGCCAGGTCAAAATGTTGCATCACCACTATTTACTTAATGCACCTCAAATTGTAATTCTCCACTCTCAGGATGAGGGCTCAGAGGAATGCCTACCATGTCTACCTGGACACTATTGCAGTGATGAAACCACCAGTGAAGAGGCCATGCTCAGAGTGATGGTGTGTCCCCCTGGTTTCCTGTGCTCTAAAGGCCTGGATCGGGATCCTCAGCGATCAGCTGTTCTTTGCCCTATAGGTTTCTACTGCCCTGGGGGTGGCGTTGTAAGTGTTGCTTATTAAACATAGATAGAAATCCTCCTCTTCAAATGCATTGGCACCCTTTATAAAAATGAGCAAAAATTATAAAATAAAACTAATAACTATTTAACACAATCATTTAGATTCTCCTTTTTACTAACTGATCTTTACATAACATTTATAATAATTATTAGAAATATGCAAAAAAAAAGGAATGTTCTAAATATTTTTTCTTAAAAAACATATATTTTTAATTTTTATATCTGACGCAGCACACGTGTATGTACAGTATGTATGTTGAGCTTTTTAAATAAAGGTTTGAGCTTAAAGTATAATGTATTGTTGAAATAATCATATATAGTCTATATGTTTTTTTTTTAGATAGTTTTATTATGTTTTGGTCCATTTTCATGAAGGGTGCCAATAATTCCATATGGTGCATAATAGACGGAGTGGTGGCTCAGTGATTAGGGCCAGTATTGGGCCCTTAATCCTCAGCTGCTCAGTTGTATAAAAATGATAAATGTAAGTCACTCTGGTTAAGGGCGGAAAGTCAGCATTCTGCCAAATGCCGTAAATGTAAATTCCAGAGGACACTGTATTTCTATCTATCTATCTATCTATCTATCTATCTATCTATCTATCTATCTATCTATCTATAT
>JAOUQZ010000049.1:11456333-11470579 GCA_028564935.1 Neosilurus hyrtlii | reverse complement strand
CCAGGTGATCCATACATTTTATTTACCAAAAAGAACCATGTATGTACCATATGGTGAGCAATAGAAGAAAGAATCTTTTGGCCATAGTTTTATTATGTATACTCAGTGGAAGTAAAAGTAAGTGTATAAAACAGGATTTCATCTGATAGCTGTACCTGCTGGTTTTATAAGTTGTAGCACTATGTTAATCCTGTAGACAACATCAGATTATACCAACATCAATGAATATTAGTTAAAGAAATGTGAAAAAATAAGTGCATTACAAGGAACTTTTAATTACTTTTCTTTCATATTTGAATAAGCAAGTAGTTCACCCACTATGATTCAATGCCTACAGATAAACTGTACTTTCTTATTCACTCTCATTCATTTACTGAATGCCTTAATCCTGTTAGGGTCATGAGGAGGCTGGAGCCTATCTCAGCTGAAACTGGGCGATGACAGGGTGTACCCTGAACAGAGTGTCCCTCGCTAGAGTGTCACAGGGCATACACAAACACACACAGCCATTCACTCTCACCCTCACACCTAGGGGTAATTTGGACAGCCAACTAGAAGAAGAATATTACTTCCATTTGTTTGATAAATGGTTTAAAAGGGTAATTGTACTTGTGATTTTGTTGAAATATTTCACTTTTATTAAAGAGGGTGGAATGTTTTCATGGCATATATAATTTTTTTTCACATGGCTGCAAACAAGAGATGAAGGTCACATTTAGGGAAATTAAAGATATATGCTCAGGTGTTTAATGTAATGCACTTTTTTTATTAAGTTATACCACAAAACAATTTATTAGAGATTGCATAATAAGGAACAGTCAAATACCTAAACATTAATAAAACATGTGATTTTAGACAATAATATGTTTTTCTTTATTCTATATTTTTCTATATTGAAAATATAGAATATGCTATTATTCTATAATTCACTTTCTAATCCTCTGATATTTTGGTTTGTTAGTTATTACTGTTTAGGCTTAGGCTCCACCTCCCCAACTGGCCTGTGTTCTGCAGGATATTACTGCAGTGGTGGTTCTGCATCTCCTGTTCAGCATCAAGTTGATGGAGGCCACTACTCTCTAGAGGGAGCTGTGAAGCCTGAGCCCTGCACTTTGGGAACTTTCCAACCAGTAAGTCAAATCCTTGATGGAATACTAATTATTAACCAAACACTTTGTTTTGACCCTCATTTCTTGTTAATCTGAATTAGGAAAAAGGACAAAGTGCATGTATTCAATGCAAGCCAGGTAGATTGTGTAACCTGACAGGCATGTCCCATCAGCCTCTTTGCCCTCCAGGACACTACTGTACAGCTGGAACGTCAATTCCACATCCATGTCCCCCAGTCAGTATTAAGAAATGATTGTTTATAATGCTTTTAACTGACTTATTTATTCCTGTCCCTTATTCTGCTGTGTATGCCTTCTTGTCACTGCAAAGGGTACCTATGTGACTAATCCAGGAGCAGAGAAAGTACAGCACTGTGGTCCATGTGATGCTGGTCATTACTGCCATGCTCCTGGTCTATCCATCCCTCAGGGTCCTTGTGAGCCAGGGTTCTACTGCAGTGGAGGAGCCAATACTGCCACTCCAGTAACTACGGCATATATCACACCATATAATCACAGACTGGAGTATTTATATTGACATACAGCGCACAGCAAAAATAAATGTAACATACTACAATATTTTGTTGGACTACCTATAGCACCATGGCATGATGCTGAAAAACAAACAAAAAAAGAACTTAAGCAGCATCATAACATTTATTTTCATTCAGAGCTGGGCTCATTTTTCACTGACATCTTAAACTGATGACACAAAAATTTAACCACTTCATAAAGTCTTCTCCAGCACATCACAAAGTCGTTCAGCATCTGACTCGCAATCAGAAACTCACAAGGAATCATGGACTTACAACATAAGGTGAATAATTAAGGCTGTGTCACTTGCAGCTTGTAGGTTGACCATGTACCTCTGGCTGTAATCAACTTTTAAGTGTTGGTCAATGCATTCATTCATTCATTCATTTTCTAAGCTGCTTAATGCTAATTAGGGTCGCGGGGAGGCTGGTGCCCATCTCAGCTGACTCTGGGCAAAGGCTGGGTATACCTCGATAGCTCGTCATGTCATCACAGGGCCATCACACATAAAACCATTCACACTCACACTAACACCTAGGGGCGATTTGGAACAGCCAATCAGCCTACTGTGCATGTTTTTGGACTGTGGGAGGACACCGGAGTACCCGGAGGAAACCCAGGCAAGCACGGGGCGAACATGCAAGCTCCACACAGAAACGCCCTGAAATACACAGAAACAGGAATAAAACCCAGGTCTTCATGCTGAGAGGCGGATGTGTTAACCAGTGCACCACAGTGTCTTTGCTTAGTGTAATCAGTTTTGATTAAAATCCCTCATTTAAAATGATATTACCAGCAAATCTAAATCCATGCACATCTCTGACATAGAGTATTTAACTTTTGTTTTAAAAGACACACATTATTATGGCTAGTGAAGTTTATTGGCCTACTTTTTGAGTTTCCCTGCTCACCCCCTCACATATATGTGTTGATTGACTGTGCATAAAATGTGTGATTGCGTAAATCAAGGCCAGATAAAAGACCCTTGGCAGTGACACATACAGTATGAATGATTACACCCACCATGCACAGATAAACAAACAAAATCTGTTTGGATATCATTTTGTTTTTTACTTTTGACAGAGACAGGATAAGGAAAAGAAAGCAATCTGGAACATGCACAAATAAATGAAAAATAATAAACTGTCTTTCTTCATTACAATTGAGCTCTACCAAAATCTACATTTCATCAGGTGAACTTCAGGTCTGGAGATGTTTGCCCTGCGGGTTATTACTGTCCTGAAGGCACAAGACACCCATATCAGTACCCTTGTCCCGCTGGAACTTGGAGCAGTGTGGTGGGAACTCGGAACCTGTCCTCCTGCTCACCTTGCCCTGCAGGGTTTTTCTGTAACAAGACTGGACTCACTCAACCCACAGGAGTGTGTGCTGCAGGTACAGCTCTGATGAAGCAAATACAGGGATGTAGGCAAATCATTTGGCATACATATAAAAGCTGTGCTATCCAGTCTCACGTTTTAGTTTTTTAGGGTTAAAAAAAGTGTTAGCTTGCAATAATATAATCATATAACAACATACATACAGTGATCTGTAGTGGAAAATGGGATATCAACAGATTTAAAAGAATATATTACACTTAATTACTAGGCTAAATTATGTAAAGTGAGAACGAACAATACATGGTATTTTTTCTTCTTTTTTCTCCAAAATTTTGGCACTGATGGGAAGTGATGAATAAAATTTTGTCACATTGAACCAGTGAGCACATTTGAATTAAATAATTCCACCAAAAAAACAAATAAATAATTCCCAATGTAGTTCAGTAACACATGAATGTACTGGGATCATTAGTACATTAATGACATTATTAACAAAGTTTAATGTGGCATATCATATTTGAGCATATGATGACAGTCCAATGACTTATTTCAGGGTTTCAGCTACGAAGTGTGAGGTTTACATTATATGTAAAATATTTTATTTTAAATTCAGATCCAATTATTTGATTAATTTTCTCTTGACATGACTATAAATTGTATTAGAAGGAACCGTATGGTAATCATGTATGGAAAGCATGTTAGCCATTCAAGTTTGTTACTGCGAATTTAAATTACTAAATGATCATTTTCTCTTTTAACCACTTTAAGTGCACATCAAGTTTAAATATATAGTACGTGCAAACTGAAAAAAATGTCATAAATGTCATTAAGTAAAGGAGGTTTTATGGTTTGTCAACCCAAAGCAATTTATATGCCAAAAAGTATTAGAGACCTGACCATAAACCAAATGTAAACTTTACAAAAAGTGTTTGGCATAGAATATAAATAGAATTTGTCTGTATGCTGTAGCATTACAATTTCTCTTCACTGAAACAGCATATGTAGAGGGAGATGTCTAGAAAACCCAACAAACATCAAAGAACCATGTCATTAATTACGATTTTCCAATGTCACCTGACTTTGACCATGCATACAACATCTTAAGATTATTTCTGTGCTCTACGTGTGTGAATGTGTACAAATTAGGTTCTAGTCCATTTCCTAAATGTATATTTTAAATATAGATATTAGAGGGAGGATGCCTGGAGATAATTGTACGGTTATAGGTTGCGGATCATGCCGAAGAATGAAAGGTTTTGGTAAATTTAAGCTTCCTGCAGTGAAAGACACAGAAGTGAAGGAAACTTGGCTATGTGAGATCACTGAGACCTGAGTACAAATGATTCAGAGTTTCAAAGGTTGATTGATAATGACAGGTTTGTTATTTGTGAGACACACTTCAAACCTGATGAAATAACAATGTACTCCCCAGGATTTTTTTACCAGAGCATTGCCTCATTAATAACAATGTTTATCGCATGGCTTGGCCTTTCTCTCTTCTGGTTTATTTGGTCTTGGAAACAAAATAGAACAGCATTTTGAGATTGCTGATTTAGAAATGTCTACTTTGCTGTGTTAAGTGGGAGAGACGTTTTATATCATATATAAATCATGTCAGGCGCATGAATACATGACATGCTCATCACATTCCTTTACCATGGTTACCATTGATATTTAGCATTCTGGAAAACTGGGCACAAAAGCACATTTTGCATTGGCAGACTCAAGGGTAACACAATGACAATCTGTGGAATTTAAAAAAAAGATTAATTTGTGTATTTATTCAATTAATTATTTGTATTTGAGCAAAACACAGAGCCATGCTTGGAAAATGCAGCATAGTGGATTTCAACTGCTTGCATGTGTGGGTGTGGGGAGAGTGTGTTTTCAATGCTTCAAAGAATGGGTTACATGCAGAACCTAATTTCCTCTTAAAGTATTGAAAATAGCAAATATAAAAGTGTAAAATGCAGCCATAACCATTATCTATAGCATATCTGTCAGACTCGTGGGAGAAGTCTGGCATAGCACCTAGCAGCAGAATAACAGTGCTGTTGCACAGCTGCATCCCAAATAACGACATAAAGGATAGAATATAAAATGTCATGCATTTATACATCATCCTGGCACAGACCCCTAAATTGCTAGATATTAGTTTACTACAGCCAAGACATAAATGAGAAGGATAAAATGGCTTTAAAATTGTCCCCAAAAAATTAAAGGTTGTCACTACAGTACATCATTTTGGGTTAATGTTGTGCACAGTCGTGATCATGTGACTGGCAAGTTAAGAATCATAGAGTCTCTGTGGTTCAGCGCATTGAAGTGGTCCATTTTTCCTAGCCATGTTTCTCTATTAAATATGGTTAAACTAAGGGGCCCCAACCTGCTCCAGTACAACAGTTGACTGACTGTGCAAAACAAACACCATGAAGGTCAAAGCTGGAGTGGAAGAAATCAAGTAGTCTGCACAAACCTTCACAACAACCTCGCTCAGGTCTTCTAGTGGAAGGCCTTTCAAAAAGAGTGAAGATGTTTATAATAGAAAACACAGCACTAAATCTGTAATTAAGCATTAATCAAGAACATACTGTATAAGAGTGATGGTCTGGTGTTTATAAACTTTTATTCAGTGTATATAATGTATCAAATCTGTTTTTCCCAGACTAGTGATTTGCTCACATTTTCCCATACAGGATTTTTTTGTACTAGTGGTGCTAAGACTTCCTCGCCTGAAGACGGGATTACTGGAAACAGATGCCCAGCAGGATATTACTGCCCTCAAGGGTGCTCTTCACCTCAACACTGCCCTGATGGAACATATTCCAACACTACAGGTACACACAAACATAGTTTTCTGTATAGATGCGCATTACCACATTAGGTGTAGCTTACTTTTTTACTATAGAAATTACTGAAATTTTAAAATTTAGCTTCTACCACTACTGCTATTAAGTCTATTAAAATATCTTTATATTTTGTATACTTTTAGATGGAATGTATGAGCAGGACAAATTGCAATATGTGAAAATAACTGTGAATAATAAAAGATATTGTGTCTCACACAATGTAATATATAATTAAATTCATCCTAATGTTTTTCATAAAATTTTATTGCACTCATTTTTTCATACCCTCCAGCTCTACTACTGTGCATCTCCCTCCATTAGGTGGAAATAATACATGCTGTTCTCCCCCCACAATTTTATGCTTTCACCATGTTGTTTTTGTGATTTCTGTAACAACTTATTATTATTATTATTATTATTTTTATTATTATTATTATTATTATTATTATCACAATTAAGATGTGTGCTGTATATACAGGTGCTGCTGAGTGCAGCGACTGTCCTCCTGGATGGCTCTGTCTGGAAGGCGAGGAGGCCCAGCTGTGTCCAGAAGGACACTACTGCCTGGGGGGCACAGTGGAGGATGTTCTCCCATGCCCTCCAGGCACATACAACCCCAAAACAGGACAGAGACAAGTAGAGCAGTGTTCACTGTGCTCAGCTGGTGAGAACAGTGCCCCTGCTATGCTTACTTCTTTGGCAGTGTTAATTGCATTCATCGGGTATTGTATTTATCACACCCACCTATCATTTTAAGGAATGTACTGTGAGGAATGGGGACTAGTGGAACCAACTGGTCCCTGCCAGTCAGGGTATTTTTGTCTAGCAGGTATGCCAAGTTAGTTTCATCTGTCTCTTTTAAAAACTTTGTCTTTACCCCACATAAATCTATTGGAGTCTCATTCTTGACTGTGTTATCAGAAGGAAGTGATACAATAAACAAGACCTTTGCTCTTCCAGGCATAAATTTTAGGAACCCTGATGGGAACTTTAGCACAGGGGTAGGGGGAGCATGTCCTCCAGGTCATTACTGTCCTGAAGGCACCAGCCAACCTCTTCCCTGCCCGCTTGGGACCTTTTCAAGCAGGTGACACTCAAAACCCTCAATTTGTTTAATCAAACAGAAAGATGGAAAAATAACTGTTTTTCTGCTTACAGCTTTTATATCACAGAGAGCACAGACTGCACTTTGTGTCCTCCGGGTCAGTTCTGTGGCTCTGTTGGCATGAGCAGGCCATCTGGACTATGTGAGGAAGGATTCTATTGTCCTGGAGGCGCTATTTCCTCTACAGGTATGAGACTATAAATCACTTCTGATAATATGTTCTTCATCAAGCATATTGGTCTCATTAGTGTTACTAATGAAGTAAGACAAGCTAATGTGGCTAATTAACATGCGTGCAGGTGGTGGCACAGAGGGTGGGCTCTGTCCCCAAGCACACTACTGCCCACTAGGCAGTGTCATGCCTGTTCCCTGTCCAGCTGGTACTTACACTAACCTTACTGGCCAAATAAAATGTAGCCTCTGCCATGCTGGATACTACTGCCCAGAGAGCACAAGCAACTACACAAAGTTCCCATGCCCTCCTGGATTCTACTGCCCTGATGGTATGGCATGAAATGTCATTTTTGTTGTTGTTTTTGTTGTTTTATTGCCCTTTCACTTGTTTATCATGCAAAATGACTCGGTGATGTAATGCAATGAACATTTTATACAGGCACAAGGCATGCAACCCAGTTCCCATGCCCAAGAGGCTACTATAATCCTGAGCCTATGACCCAGAGCCTGGATAGCTGCCTGCCATGCCCTCCAGGCCACTACTGTGAGAAGGAAAGACTAATAGCTGTGTCTGGGAAATGCAAAGCTGGTTAGTAGCACAATTGAAATTTACAATATTTTTTAATTCAACTCAAACTCAAGTAATTTCATATAAAGTAGTGTATTTCAGAGGGGTACATAGTATATTCTCCAAATTTCTTCTTCACCCTTCAGGTGAGTCTGATATAAATTATATTAAAAGAAAACATATTCAGTATATGACTTTTACATAACAGACTATGAAGCCAAAGGCCATAGATCACATGGCAGTTTCATGATTTGAAGACAACGCTGATCTTTCTTCATTCTGTGTGCTCAGACCTGCACTTGTTTCTACACAGCTGTGATGAATAATAGCTCTATTTTTTAATGCTTTTTTCTCCTTTTTCCAGGCTGGTTTTGCGTCTCTGCTGCATGGAACCCTCAACCCTTTGATCTGGACAACTATACTAGTGCTAACTGTTTGTGTCCAGCGTCCTCAACTGGGGGAAGATGTCAGGCAGGATACTTCTGCCCAGCAGGCAGCTCTGAGCCTATACCATGCCCTCCTGGAGCCTTCTGCAATGCCACAGGTATATTGGATTTATTTATTTTTTAGATTTTATACAAAACGTAAAAAGACATGACTGTAGAACATATTTAGAGAGTAATCATTAGGGCCTGAGTAACTCAAGTACATTCTGCTATACAGGAAATTCACAGGCTTTTAGTGGGTGGTATGTTTTTATGTGACTGATACATTTCTCTCTATATATAATTTGAAAAGGAGGCTGTCTTGTAGGACACATTAGCCAAAATAATAATAATAATAATAATAATAATAAAATTCAAATTTATTTGTCACTTACAAAATCATACACAGTACAATATGTAGTGAAATGCTTGTTACGACTGTCCTAAAATTTGAAAAATAAACTATCCATATCAAGAAGCAATCAACAATCAGCTGAGGTAGGATGTAATGTTCATCTGTAGGGTATGTCTACAAAGTCCAGGTACCAGTGTTCTGGTTCAGGGCCCAAACGGCCTGTGGGAAGAAGCTCCTCCTCATTCGCTCAGTGTTTGCTTTCAAGCAACGGAAACGTTTCCCTGACCTCAACAGAGAGAAGAGTCCATTGTTGGGATGGCTGAGGTCCTTCGTTATCTTCCTGGCCTTGGTCCAGCACTACTTACTGTATATAGTGTCCAGGTCAGGAAGCTCAATACGGATGTTACACACTGATGACCACCCTCTGGAGAGCTCGCCTGCCTGTTTGGTGCTGTTTCCAAACCAGGCTGTGATACTTCCCATCAGGATGCTCTCAGTGTTGCAGGTGTAGAAAGTCCTTAGCACCCTTGAGGTCAGTTTAAAGCCTTTCAGGCGTCTGAGATGAAGGAGACGCTGTCGGGCCTTCTTCACCAGGGTGTTAACATGACAGGACCATATCAGGTCCTGCGTGATGTAAACACCTAGGTACCGGAAAGTGTCCACTCTCTCCACTGGGGTCTCGCTGATGATCAGGGGCTGGTAATTCCTCTCCTGCTTCGTGCTAAAGTTCACTATCAGCTCCTTATAATAATAATAATAATAATAATAATAATAATAATAATAATAATAATAATAATAATAATAGTTCTTGAGGCAATACTCACGATTCTGCATCCACAGCCAAATATGAAAAAGCATTAATTTTCCTTGGTAGTTCCTGTGGTTGTTAGATACAGAAATGTAGGCGCTGTGTTTGACTAAAATAGAATAAAAATTATGTTCATGTAGCAGATTTGTTTAGTTACAAAAAAAAAACCCAAATATTAATTTAGTTAACAGTATTGTCAAAAAACCTTTTTATCTAACAGGTTTGGCTTTGCCAAGTGGTCCATGTGCTGCAGGTCATTACTGCACTGGGGTAGCAACTCAGTCTAAACCAACAGATGGCATCACGGGTGATATTTGCCCTCCTGGCTCCTATTGTGGTAACTATTGCTCACTGGTCAACCTAATGTAACTGTAGATGACAAGAAAATCATGCTACTCATTATTTCTTTCTCTTAATCAGTTGAAGGCTCTGGAGAGCCAGAGCCATGTCCAGTAGGAACGTTTTCTGCAGTCTCAGGGCTGAAGCATTGGTCACAGTGTCAGTCATGCAGAGCCGGTTACTACTGCAGCACGAGAGGCCTGAGAGCTCCTACTGCGCCTTGCAGTCAGGGTAAATATTGCACAGAGTAGTCATTGTATAACAAAGCACTAAGGAGTAAAATCTTGTGGGATTAAATCACTCGTTTCCACAGTAATTACTTTAGACATCAGTGATTATTATCATTATTATTATCTTGGGGGATTGTGCATCAGATTTGAATAATGCTAATACCTGTGCAGCTAATTAGACAAGTTGATTAATGTGTGTGCACATAGAGAATCAGAAATGATTTGTATACTTGCATCGAGCACTATCAGCTTCCCTCAAACTAACCTTATGACAGGATGCCTCTATTTTACACACATAGCCTATAAATCTCACAGAAATAGAACATAATTCAAGTTAAAACCTCTATTTATAAACCCTTACAATCCTTCTAGTCATGTTTTGAGGCTACATCTATCTGTCCTTGTCCTTTGTATAACAGGTTATTGGTGCCCCTCCGGTCAGACTGATGACTTAGCTCTACCTTGTCCGCCTGGTCATCAATGTCCCCCAGGAAGTTCTGCCCCAGTTCTCTGCCCCTCTGGGACCTACCAGGATAAGCAGAAGCGGGCCAACTGCACAGTCTGCGAAGAAGGCAGGATATAGTTATTATAAACATATTGTATGAATTACTAAATTAAATGCTGAACATGAATTGCAATTTCATATCATTACTTAATTTACTGTCACTATATTTTCTTTTCTGTCTGTCAGGTTTTTACTGTGATGAGAGCTTTGGAATCAATAACATATCGGTCCTACAATCATGTCCGAAAGGATATTACTGCCCTAAAGGAACCCGCTATGCCACTCAATTTCCATGTCCCACTGGAAGCTACAACCCAAAGGAGGGCATGGGCAGTTTAAACAGCTGTATTCCGTGTCCAGCGGGACACTTTTGCCCATTTGTAGGCTTAGCAGAACCTACAGGTAAAATTATAGGCAGAGATATACTGTATAGACATGATAACTCATTAAAATAATGGACAGCTCATTAGGTTTTTTTAAGACACCTTTATTGTTCAGAGTGTGAGTCTTTGATAATAATTAATGTAAATTATAGGGTTGTGCATGTCTGGGTACTGGTGCAAGGAGGGCTCCCTCTCAGCCAGTCCTTTTGCTGGAACCTCCGGATCACTTTGCCCAGTTGGACACTACTGCCCTAAAGGTAATACAACAATTTAATTGAATCAGTCACGCATATGCTAACAGTTATAATAAACACATATTAGGAAAAAACAAAAAATTTTTACCCAGTTTTCACTAGTTAAAAATTTTGCATGGATTTACATGGTCGTTAGATTATCTGAATAAAAATGGTGTCTGTGGAGCAAGACAATCACTCATACGTGGGACCACTCATAGTTGGGGCAGGTTGATCAGAGGGATCGACGCCATATTTTTTTATGTTGTCATACACTGTTTTCAGTTATAAAATATCCACAACACCTAATTAAATACATGAATATCCTGTGATAAAAATATTATTACACATAATTGTAAGATATAAATTTAAGTGTACATAAGCCCATACATAAATAATGTACATACAGTGGCTTGGAGTAGTATTGTGGCTTTTAAAACCACATTTTGTCATGTAACAACCACAAACATAAAGGTATTTTATTGGGATTGTACGTGATAGACAAAGTGGCACCTAATTTGTGAAGTGGAAGGAATATTAAACATGGTTTTTAAATTTGGGCACGGTTCAGTCCAAAAATGAAAAGAGAGTGGCACAACTGCAAACCTACCAAGACATGGCTGTCCACCTGAACTGACAGGCTGGGCACAGTGAACAGTGATCAGAGAAGCAGCCAAGAGGCCTTTGTACTCCACAAGTACTCCAATGAGTACTCCACAAATCTCACTTCATGCATGAGTGTCCTAACGTGAAAATATCTGGCCCACTGCTGTTCTGGTGAGCCAAGATTTCATGCAGTGCCCCCAGAGCCTCTCTGCAGGTTTGGGGTTCACCAGGCTCTCATAAAATGACTGGCATTAAAGTAGGAGCCCATGTGGCAGAAACTCCAGGCCATCATGGGAGAAGGGTGTGCACAGGGGTAGGGTAGTGTTGTAGAATGATCCTTCCCCTTACAACCTTAGGTGTGGTGCCCCACGTGGTTCTGCTGCATCATGTGTGCGGAGGAGTGTTCTGTCATGTGAAGGTGATTGACACAGGGAAGCGAGGGGATACAAACGCAGAACGTAATCATCACAACCATGCAGATATACAAAAATAAATATATAATTGATATATAATAGATATGCAAAATAAAACAAGCAGAAATGCACAGAGAACAACCATGGCTTGAAATAACTAGCGAACAAAAGACACAGTTAATGCTACACGTTAAGTCCACATTAACAAAAGTCTTTGTGCCTGTGCACACCTTGCTTGGCATGTTGGGAGTTGCTCAACAAATCCAGCAGCAAGGAGCAGACATAAATATTGAGAAAGGGGCAGATGTGACAATGAGACAAGTTTCTTAAGAGGAAACACTTTTCCAAGCTGGTTTTTTTTTTGTTTTTGTGTTTTTTTCTTTTTTAGCTTTCAGTCATTATAGATACTGGAAAAGTAATGGTCCACTTTGAATGGGCCAGTATACTGCCAAGTCACATCGCCATATCTAATTTTGAAAACAGCAGCAAGAAAATCATTTGGCAAGGCATAGCCCTTTAATGTCTATGAGGTAAATTTATTCCTGATATCATTTATGTTGTAGCAGACTTTAACAGTGATTTCTACATTCAGTCTTTCCAGAATAGGTTTTGTATCCACTATGATCCTGACCAGTGTAAAGCATTTACTGAAGATGAATGACCAGTTGTCTCTCACCAGCCTGTTTTTCTCACTCCTGATGTTAATAAGACAAAAAGGCAGCTTGTCATATTCCTTTAGTGGAAATAATTAAGTCTGTCCTGAATATGTTTCTGTGTTATCAAACTTACACCCAAGAATTCTTCTATAAATATTAAAAAAGGGTCTGCATACAGAAGGCTTTATCATATCAAATGTTATCTTTCCTTACTAAATAGCAACACATTCGTAACAGTTTATTATTAGGCTTACATTATGTGGAGAGTCTGTCATGCAAGTCTATGTGAATGAGCTGTTACTATAGAAACAACAATGCATTAGAATGAGCGCCCTAATATAAACCTGTGACTTGCAGCTAGAACTAATGTCTGACATATTAGGATTAAAAAATTATCGGTGCTGCATTATCAGTGTAGATAAATGTGTTTTTCTTCACCTTCTTTACCCCAGCACTTGATTATAATGAATGCATTTCTTGTTTATTATACCATGCTAGGGTGGCATGGTGGCGTAGTGGTTAACACATCTGCCTCACAATGAGAAGATCCTTGGTCCGACAGGTTCAGGTGTTTCTGTATGGGGTACTCTGGTTTTCTCCCACAGTCCAAAGATATGCAAATTAGGTTAAGTGGCTGTTTCAAATTTCCTCAAGGTGTGAGTGTAAGTGTGACTGTGTGTGTTGGCTCTGTGATGGTCTGGCAAGCTGTTCAGGGTGTTTCCTGCCTTCATCCAGTGTCGGCTGAGATAGACTTCAACCTCCCTGTGACCCTTGTGGTTCAGCAAATGCTGTTATTGTAGTAAATTCAGAGATGCTTTTTAAACATGAAGCACAATTCTTATTATATTATATTATATGATAACGAAATGAGAAGTTCTGCGATGGCCCGAGTCGGCTGAGATGGGCGCCAGCCTCTCTGTGACCCTAATTAGGATTGAGTGGTTTAGAAAATGAATGAATGAATAAATACAAACTTGATGCGAATGCTTTACTAGTATGGATCCTGAATTTACAAGACATATTGTAATAATTTTTCTTAGCCAGCCATTGGAGTCACACATGCCAGTGTGATCTGCAGTGTCCCAAACTTGTTTCCCAAGCATGGGTAAATGGGGTGGGCTGCCTCATGAAGGCCATCCAGCATAAAGCCTCAGCCAATTCAAACATGCGGATCAAAAACAGATTATTCATTGTGAATTGGTCAAGAACCAGGTTAAAGATGACCGGTTACTGTTGGGCCTACGATAATTAGAAGAGGAGAAAAACACATCCAAAGACAGAGAGAGAGAAGATAAAGGTTATTGGCATGACCGAGAGGGATGCAGAGAACAGAGCCAGATGGAGAGGGATGATCTGCTGTGACGACCCCTAACGAGAGCAGCCAAAAGAAGAAGGTGAAGAAGATGAAGAACAAAAAGAAGAAG
The DNA here is from genome assembly GCA_028564935.1 of Neosilurus hyrtlii. Classification (NCBI taxonomy): domain Eukaryota; kingdom Metazoa; phylum Chordata; class Actinopteri; order Siluriformes; family Plotosidae; genus Neosilurus; species Neosilurus hyrtlii. The sequence continues at coordinate 11,456,523 of JAOUQZ010000049.1, read as the reverse complement.
AAGATTGTAGTTCTTTTCTGTTACAATAATTTACCGTTTATGTTCAACCGATGTAGTGCTGTATTTAATAATCAACCTTTGGTCACTGCTAAGCTTTAAATAAAATAATAGCACAAGGTTACAGGATAAATCTAGAACTTGTTAAGGATTTAATTCAAGAGCTAACATCTTGGCAAGTAAAGATATATTG
>JAOUQZ010000049.1:11437533-11447588 GCA_028564935.1 Neosilurus hyrtlii | reverse complement strand
CCACACTGTGATGAATAGCTAGACCACACACACACACACACACACACACACACACACACACACACACACACACACAGAGTCTTGAAGATGAGTGACTGGTGGTCGGGCCTCTGCCCATGGAGCTCGATCATGACCTGCCCGAAGAGGAGACATGGGTCCGCCCTCCCATGGACCCACCACTTGTGAGAAGGGCTATAGGGGTCGGGTGCAGCATGAGCCAGGTGGCATCGAAGGCGTGGATTCTGCCAGTCCAAATCTTGGCTACTGAATCTGGCTTTTGGAGCATGAAATGTCACCTCTATGGTGGGGAAGAAGCCTGAGTTGATGCATAAGGTTGAGAAATCCAACTAGATATAGAGCGGGTGTGATTGGTAGGTATGGACTCTCTGATCTGAATCCGTTTTGTTGTTGGACTTCTGTGCTCCTCACAGTTTGTCTATCATGCATGCCATGTTCAAACATGAGGGTGTCCATAAGTGCACTTGGCACTAGGACACTCTAGGCCGCATTTCAACGACATCGACTTTGTAGTTGATCTGAGGAACTGTGCTGACAACCGATCACCACCTGGTGGTGAGCTGGCTCCATTGGTAGGGGAGGCTGCCCCTGAACCAGGTGGTGGATACCTAAGGTGAAGTGGGCTGTCAAGCTGAAGAAGAAGTAAATAGTCAATCAGGTGGCAGCAGTGCAAAGCAAAAACTCATGCATGTTAATAGTGGAAAGAGGGGAATGGCCAGATTAGTTTGAGCTGCCAGGGTAGGTAAAGTAACTTGTATAAATCACTCTTTACAACCATGGTGAGAGGAAATGCACCTCCGCATGCACAAAAAAATTTAAAACTTGAGCTGGACTGGTTTCAGTCACAGAACACCACAAGCCAAGACTGGATGGTTCTGGATCTATTATGGTATTACCTTTCCTTTTCACACCAGCAGTATCAAACTCTTTGTTGCCTTGTTGTTGGTGGTGGTGGTGTGGAAAGTTAACTCTTAAAGTCCTACACCTCCATTATTTGCAATTAGAATAACATGAAACTGAGCAGACCTGTTCTTGGGAACAATAGCTAGAATTCCACAGTCTAATTTTGGATTTTAGGAAACAGAATAATGAAAAAAATTCAAAGTCCAACTGAATTCTGAATAGATTTATAGAAGACTTTGCAGACTCATATGATAAACAGACCTGATAAACAATTCAATTGAGCTGGATTTTTTCATTCTTAGCCCAGAATGGATCACATGTATAGCTCCAGTGTGGTGTATTAGTTTTAAAACACAGAAATACACATACATACTTAGTAGGTTGGAAAAGTATTTATATTCACACTACATAGAGAAAACTATTTTTGTTGATACATTTTTTTTCTAAACCAGATTATTTTGTGTACTCTGTACATCTTTAACTGAATGATGTTTCACAGTTCTAAAATTTCGCTTATCACAACTGCATTTCAGAAAATTTTCAAACAATTGGGAAATATATTGCCTAAGTATACACACCTCTTGAATGAAAGATTTGATGGAAGCTTCCAGACTACGAGTTTGTAACTTTACATTGTTACAGGGTTATTATTTTCAAAAATCTACAGTAGGTTTAGTAGAAATAGCAGACACATATAAGATGTCCTGCAGTGTCCCACTGGGCATTGTCTGAGCAACAGCTACGGAAGAACTTGTCTGAAATATTTTCAGAAGACCTGGAAAAGAAGATAATAAACAAACACAAGGCAGTAGAAAGTCACAAATCATCTTGTTTTGATATACCCATGGTTCTGGAAATACTTTTGTAACCCACTTAAGTATATTAACTAAAGAGTCCCATAACATTAATAAAAGTTGTATGAACTGTCCTGGAAATATTTTCTATTTTATAGGTTTTTTCTGCAAGGCCCCTGGTCAGAGCGCCCCATTTGGATCATGTGCCGCAGGACACTTCTGCCTCTCTGGAGCTGTGTCCCCAACACCTGAAGATGGGGTGACTGGGGACCGATGTCCTTCTGGTCATTACTGTCCTATGGGCTCCTCACTCCCACTTCCCTGTCCACCTGGCCACTACAGCAACAGCAGTAAGAACACAGAGCTGTCTGCCTGTCTGCCCTGCCCTGCTGGTGAGAGTGCACATCAGCCCAAGACATAGCCCAAACCAGCTATAGGACTCTTTATAAAATTTATTGCATTTAATGTTATTTAAATGGAATTTGTGACATGTTTTATAGACCATTACTTGCACTGCTTCTTCACACTCTCCTGTAGGATTTGCTTGTTCCAGCAGGGGGCTATCTGCTCCTTCTCATGCTTGCCATGCCGGCTATTACTGCCCGCAGGGCCAGAACTCCAGTCAACCTGCTCAATATATGTGTTCACCTGGCCATATGTGCCCCCCAGGCAGCGCCACTCAGATTTCCTGTCCACCTGGGAGCTATCAAAGTCTACACACACAGGTAAGCAAAATTATTTTAGTGTTTTCTCTACAGCAGGAATCCTCAACTTAACTCATGCTTTAGGCAGTCCTCTAGATGAAGCCAATGTCTTCATTCTACTTACTCATTTGCCAAACTGCTTAATTCTTTTGGGGTATCTCAGCCACCATTGGGCAAAGGCAGGGTACATCCTGAACATCTCACCAGACCACTGCAGGGCCAACGCACACGAAACCATTGACACTTACATTTAAACCTTGGGGCAAATCGCCACAGCCAATTATGTGCCTAATGTGCATGTTTTTGGACTGTGGGAGAAAACCAAAGTGCCCAGAAGAAACCCATACAAGCATGGCGAGAGCATGCAAACTCCACACAGAAACAATTGATTTCTGAATTATTTTTATTGTGTGTGTCATTCTGTATGAGTATTTATTTGTAAGTTTTTTTCATTTTATTTATTTTCATTTATTTATTTTTATCCGGGATACTACATAGAACAATTTTTACGATTATATGCATATACTTACAGGCCCTAGGATTTCAGTTAAGTCATTCATAAGAGCATGCCATGTGGCACTCACTGTACACTGAGTGATTTGTTTTGCAGGTAGAGTGTTTACGCTGTCTGCCTGGATTTTTCTGTGCGAACTCGGTTGAACCTGAAACAGCGATTATGAGAGGGACAACCACACCTGTCCCATGTCCTATTGGACATTATTGTCCAGCAGGTAAATATATTTCTTTAAATTTCATAACAGATAAAAATAAAAATTTTATTCACCTTATAGAATTTTTTATTTTAATCAGGTACAAAGTCTGGGCATGAGTTTCCATGTCCAGCTGGTACTTACAGCAATGGGGTAGGCATAGCCAGTGTGGACCAGTGTATTCCCTGCCCAAGTGGACTATACTGTGGCTCCTCTGGCCTGTCTACGCCCACTGGGGAGTGCTCTCCAGGGTCAGTGACCACATCCACAGTTTATAACATAGATTTTTACCACAGCATAACAAAGAGTGGCATAAATGACTGTCTCTTAAACTCTTATCATTTTTGGTAGGTATGTGTGTATCCAGGGTGCCTCTCACTCCCAGCCACCTGGAGATGCCACGGGAAAGGAGTGTCCAGCAGGCTTCTATTGCCCAGCAGGCACCACACATGTGCATGCTTGCCCTCCAGGAACATTTAGTTCATTAAAAGGTACCATCCTTTTTTCATTAAGCTTATGTTCTACACACTGTATAGCAACTAAATTAATATAAACAAATAATGCATTTTTTGAGTATAACTCCATATGTTAAGTGTAGTTTGTATAGCAATAAATGCAGCTGAAATATATGTTCAAACAGGGGCAACATCTGTTATGGAGTGCCAGCCATGTCCACCTGGTCAGTACTGTGCAGACTATGGGTTGAGTTCACCATCTGGGCCCTGCAACCCAGGATATTACTGCCGTCTCAGATCAGTGTCTCCTACACCGCTTCATAACAGAAGTCATGGTAAATATTTGTGCTCACAAATCTAATGAATGTAATAATAAAAAGAAGTTCTCATCGTACCACAAATATTTCTCCCATCCAAATAATTCCCATTGAATAGCCAGTTTTCCCTTATCAAACAACAACCACCAATCATGGAGGATGAAGGCTAGCATGTTTCCTCTGAGCCACATGGAGTCAGCTACATCTACCACATCTTTCTGCTGTAACTACTGCTAATGCTGTGTTACAGGGCTTACTGTCTAGAGAACTGCTCTTAAACTACCTTTATATAGTACATGAACTTCAATTATCTGTTTGCTTTTTTGCCCTTCTTTTTCTAAAAAGAGGTTCATGCCCTAAAACAGTAGAAAGATATTAAGTTGAAAAAGTCTGGTGTATTCTATTTGCAAGAAGTGATCTAACAATAGTATTCTAATTTCTTCCTTTTAGAGAATATGGTGCATGGGTCAAATGCAGAAGATGAACTCTTTGCTGTGGATCAGATCTCTGGAAATTTCTGCCCTCAGGGTCATTACTGCCCCACGGGAAGTGCCCAGCCATTAAAATGTCCACCAGGTAGAGAAGTTATCACACAAGCCAGATAATAAATGAGCAATTAGTGCTGCCCCACATGTAACACTTACATCTAGTCTACACCATGGTTATGTTTTTGTTTGAAAAAGGAAAAAGTGTATTCCAGCATAAAAACCTTATTCCACCTGTCAAAAACACTGCTGGTAGTATTATGGTTTGGGGCTGTTTTGCTGCATCTGGGCCAGGACAGTTTGTCATCATTAATGGAACAATGAATTCTGATTTATTCATTCTTTCATTCATTCATTTGTCGAATCGTTTAATCCTACTAGGGTCATGGGGAGGTTGGAGCCTTTCACAGCCAGCTCTTGGGGAAGGTGGGGTACACCCTGTGTAAACCCATGCAATCACTGAACGAACATATAAACTCCACACAGATACACCCTCGCCGAGCCTGGGGTTCGAATCCAGGACATCCCTGCTGTCAGGCGGACATGCTAACCACTACATCACGATTCCACCTCTTCTGTGCTGTGTCATTCGTTTTGCCAGTGGATATTTGTGGCTATCCACTGTTCACTGTTTACATGTGTGTGCTCACTTTGGATAGTTTTAGTAAAAGTAAAATTTTTTATACTGGAAGTATAACAAACAACAAAAAGGTGTCTAAATACATATTTCTTTTTACTGTAGTTATTTGATTTATAATTCTAGTTATATAATTTAAATGGTATAAATATCTTATTAAGTCAGCCTGACAGGTACACTGTACATAATTATATACAGTCACATAGGTCTGAATGTTGTATACACAGTATGATGCTTAAATACAGTATGATTTTGTTATTTGTATTTTTCACTTTGATGTATTTTTAACTGTGCACATGGTTCTTTTTAGGAACATTCCTAGGCCAGTATGGTGCTGGGTCTGAGTCTGAGTGTAACCCATGTGTGCCTGGATTTTTCTGTCCTGATTGGGGCCAGAGCTCTGTGGAACTCCTCTGCCCAGAGGGCTGGTTCTGCCCTGCAGGCACTGCGAATGCTTATGAGCCTGGTAGGTTATAATGGCACTGGTGAATATTAATCTGGCATATTTACAATTTCCAGTCATAGAAAAGTAGAAATAGAAGTTTCCTTCTATGTCAGCTGTTTCTGTAATCATCCACAAAAGGTGCACTTGATGTTAGCCAGCACTTTCTTTCAAATGATGCATTCATTCCACTGTGCCATTTGTACTTTGAATGGAAATTGTTTGCCTGGTATCATTATTTTTGGTTTCTCCCACATGGCATTTTCATAAATCAGTGATTGAGAAAGTACTTCACCTTGCTCATGTTTATTGCATCTACTGCTATATCTCAACCATAGCATGTTATTCATGTGCCAACAAAACAAATTTAAATACATGCACATTAAATCTCCAGGCTTTAAAAAAAAAGAATCACTTAAAAATTATAAAACAATTGAGAATGATCTGTTTCCATCAAGTAATGGTATGCCATGAAAGCTGTTATTTCCCTTGTAATAGTTTCTTATGAGTGCTTTTCAGAAATGTAGTATATGGATTGGATGTTCAGGACATGTCATGTGAATATTTTTTCACTGGAGGTACTGGAGTCTGGATGTCAAACTCTTTGTTGCAGTGGTGTTGGTATTGTTGACAGTTGACTCTAAAAGTCCTACTTCTCCGTTATTAGTGATCAGAATAACATGGCATTTGGCAGACTTGTTCTTGTGGATAATAGGTAGAATTCCATGGAGGCTGATTTTGGATTTTTGAGCTGGAAACAGAATTATGTTGTCATAACTGGAAAAATTCAAAGTCCAACTGCTCCATGATGCACGGACAGAATCGAATGGAATTTGGCTGCATTATACTACATGACAATGCCAGCAATTTAACGGGGTCAGCTTTTTCACTTTTCAACCAGATACAGAATCATGACATCACAGTAATGAAAATACAGGTCATATCGAAAATACCCCCCTCGTTACAGTGAAACTCTGCTATCTGTATTATCAAGCTTGATAATATATTATTAGTTTTAAATTTTAATTTACAGTATATACATTGTTTATAGCAACTAGCTATGCCATAAACACCAGGAACAAAAGAGTTGCCTGATTTTTCATGTGGACATATTGTGGGTGAATATAAGGGTGGACTTAGCTAGTGTTAGAATTGCACAAAACTTTGGGATTTTTCTTGTCACAGTCCACAGTCAACAGAGTGATTGTTCAATTCACCAGCAAAAGCAAGGATTTAACAGTATCCCACTCGTGTTGACTTGGGCCCTCTAACAGGTGTCCTCAGATTGTTAAGTGGACTGTGGAAAATAGTCCTTGCAGAAAGGCAACTGATGTTGCAAAGAAACTCCAAGTGAGTCGGAGTACTGCTGGGAGGTGTTTCCATCAACTACGCTATATACGATATACGATATATATATATATATATATATATATTTTTTTTCATGGTGTCTATATACTTTTGATATGTCACTGTACTTCATAAGAACAGTTTATTTTTGCATATTTTAACCATGACAAAGGCAGGTGAGGTGAACTCTGCAAACTCCTAGCAGAGGTAAGCTCTGCTAAACCGCATCTTTTTAAGTTCTTTCAGGTTTCTAGTATATATGACGCAAAATCCAAAGATAAACAAATGAAACAAGATTTTCATAAATCATTTTTCCTCTTTTAAACATGATAATTATGATGCCGCCTGCTTCAAATGGCCCTGAGTAACTATGAATGTCTGTCATTGTGATTTAAGGATTATCCTCTCAGGCTAGTGGGCCAATTAGATTGTGCCATTCTTGTGTAATATATTCTAATTATTATTATTTGATGCAGTTGTACTTTAGTTGATGTTGGTGCCATTGTTCTTGGTTTCTCAAAAAAAAAAACCAATAATCCACTTTATGCCATTTGTTAACAGCAAGAGAATGTGGATTTCAAAACGGATCCTTATTTAACTTGATGTATTTCTTCTTAAAAAAGAGAAAGGGCTTAGGCCTGTTGTTTACTATGTTGTATGTTTAGGTCAGCAGTGCCCACTTGGTCATTCATGTCCATATGGTAGTGCTGAGCCTGCAGTCTGTCCCCCTGGTACCTATCAGCCTCAACCAGCTCAGCTGTCTTGCCAAACATGTCCAATAGGTAAATACTGTACATTAGTATTACAGTAGTATATCAGGAACATCTATACACACAGATTGTATTTGATAGATCCTTAATCCTTTCCTGTTTCAGGTTTTTACTGTCTGGAAGGTGCATCTTCTCCTACACCCTGTCCAGCCGGAACCATCAGTCACATTAAAGGACTGTGGTCTTTGCTGGATTGCTCCCCCTGCCCACTAGGCTTTTACTGCAATATTAGTGCACTCAACACTCCCTCAGGACCCTGTTCTGCTGGTCTGTGTCTCTAGCTGGTAATTTTATTGTTTTCTCAGTCAGAGCTTGTTGCCACAAATTACTTTCTGATTCATTTTACCACAGGCCATTTCTGTTCATCTGGAGCCACAGAACCTAGGCCAGTCTCTCAGATGTATGGAGACATCTGTCCAGCAGGTTATTACTGCCCTACACAGAGCAGTGCTCCTTTTCCCTGTCCTGTTGGCTATTTCCTGCCAGATAAAGGAGCCTCTTCTTACACTGTCTGCTCCCCATGCCCTCCAGGCAGGTACTGTCATGAAGCGGGTTCTTCCCAACCTTCAGGTAAAATTACGAATGAACCCTATACATCTATTTCGATTGAAACTACAAATGCTTTATAATTTATCTTTTAAAGAAACCAGGCAGCTCCATTACAGCTGGCGTAGAGCCATTTTCAGGGCTGAGGGCAGGAAGGAACGGAGATAGAACCCTGTCACTATGATGAATCACTGGACTTCTCAACAGTATATTTAAAATACTTGAACTCCTGATGACTTAGGGTGAAACGGTGGTTAGCATGTCCGCATCACAGCAAGAAGGTCCTTGGTTTGAGTCTTGGGCTCAAAAAGAGCATTTGTATTTGGATTTTGCATGTTCTCCCAGTGCTTTTGGCTTTCTCCCAAAGATATGCATATTAGGCTAATTGGCAGTTCCAAATTGCCCCCAGATACGAATATGAATGAATACGAATAGTTGTGAGTGTTTGCCCTGCAATACACTGTCAAACATGCACCCCAGCTTTGCCCAGAGATGGCTGAGATAGGCTTCAGCCTTCCCACAACCATAATAAAAGAAAATGTGGTTTGCCAAATAAATGAATAATCACTCACCCTTCAAAAAATAGCTACAGAAGAACATGTATTTGTATAAAATAAACATTGAATGCTGACTTCATAATTTTCCTCTCAGATTATTGGAGAAACCAACTAATGAAATTTAACTTTGTCTATTTTTGTTTTGATGATAACAATTTTTTGCTCAAAAACATACACAGTAGAAATCACTGAAACACTATAGATTACATACAGTTATGTATTATGTATAGTTTTTTAAATTATATACAGGTAATTACTGACTTATAAGTTCAACTTTTTATTAAGTAACTACTATGTATATTTGGCAGTTGCAGTGAAACTAAAATAAAACCTTGTTATGAGGGCTTATCCCTCCTAGGTATTTAAGGGTCTAAGTGTACATTGTGGTTTTTAATAGTAATAATTTAAATAGACCTTTAATCATTACTAAGTGCATCTTTAACAAAGCTGGCATTAAATTACCTGGTATATAAATCAAAATGCTTGAATCAAAATGGCAGATAATTTGCCATGGTCACTGATTTTGAATCCTATAAAATCAAAGAAGTTTCCTTCCACAAATACAAAGAAAGTAATGAAATTTTGTACAAAAAGTCATGGTACAAAGCACCTTTTTCAAAATTTGTCATGCTTTAAATGTGTAAAAAAATGAACTATAAAAATCTTGTTTTAGTCTGATTTTTTTTATACGTTCCCATGTACTATATACCAGAACAAATAATTTATTTAGGCTCTGTGGATATTGCTGAACATGTTGAATAGTAAATGCTATGTAAAAATTATTTATTTATTTATTTTATTATAATTTTTCCTTTTGTGTGTGTGTGTGTTCCAGGTTTTTGCTCCCCTGGACACTACTGCTCAGGCGGTGCACACACTGCAGCACCAAAGGCCAGAACTCTTCAGCTGACATGCTTTTGCCGCTTCTTGCCAGAGTCCAGATATTCTGAGTATTATCTCTGTGCTCAGATATTCAACATCAGCTGTACATCCTATAGCACAGGTATACTGCTATGCCTGAAACTATTAACAGTATGTGAATCTTAAAGTACATTCAATGTATTTATTTCTTTTTATACAGAAAGTGGAATGAGAAACTGCATGAATATGCACTCCAGGTTTTATTCAGATAAAGCACTTAATTCAGAATCAACTCTGGAAGTCATTCAAGCTGTTTGCGATGACTTCACAGGAGACATTTGCCCTATAGGTAAAGACACTCTTTTTAAAAATATTTATATATTCTTATATATAATATAAGGTATATATCTTCTTATATACCTTTGATAAAGGAGATGATTATATAAGTTATATATATATATATATATATATATATATATATATATATATATATATATATATATATAGAG
>JAOUQZ010000049.1:11424426-11437433 GCA_028564935.1 Neosilurus hyrtlii | reverse complement strand
ACTCCGAATGTGTATTTACCTGATAGTAAAGTTAAGTAAAGTAAAGTAGTATAGAGAGAGAGAGAGTAAGCTAGTGTGTGTGTGTGTGTGTGTGTAAAACAGCTGTGTATTACTCTGCACTAGATGACCCCTGGTAACATGTAGTAAATGTCCTGTGCAGGTTTTTACTGCCCTGTGGCATCATCTTTGCCACAGCTTTGTAATGCAGGCTCTTACTGTAATCAGACTGGCCTTCATGCACCTGGTGGCTTTTGTCCTGCTGGTTTCTACTGCCCTAAAGGCTCCTCAGATCCTTATGCTACACCCTGTCCTCCTGGGCATTACTGTCCCAGAGGCACAGCCTTACCTCTGCCCTGCCTGCCAGGAACACTGAGAAGTAAGACAATGTATTTTCAGCTGTGATCTTTAAGGATATTCCAAATCAATATTTATAAAAACCTAAAGTATATAGTCAGCGTAGTTATTAAAGTATAATCACCTAATTAAAAAAAAAGTTTAATATTATTATATTGCTAGATTGTAAATCAAAGTAAATTGTTATTATTATGATGATGTTGATGGTTCATTAAAGCTTTACTGTTTCCAAAAACAGTGGCTTTACTCGAGAGTTATCAAACAGATCTTTTTGTGGTTTGTGGTTTGTGCTTCATTTTAATGTGGTTTCAAAATATTAGGCTCTGCTGGAGCTATAAGAATAGAAGATTGTCTCTTCTGCCCATCTGGATATTTCTGTGACCAGATTGGTTTAACGGAGCCCAGCGGACTCTGCTCCGAGGGATATTACTGCCCTATAGGACAGAACTCATCTCAGCCTCCAGAACATAAATGTAGAGCAGGTCACTACTGTGAAGAGGTGAAAGCAGTACACAGTCTGAACAGATACAGCATTTTATCACATTCATTACTATTATACATTTATTCATTTTATAGGGAAGTATCAGTGGCAGAGCATGCCCTATGGGCAGTTACCAGTCAAGGATGGGCCAACAGGGATGCGAGGTGTGCCCTGCTGGTTATTTCTGCCCTCAAGAAGGTAAGCAAAGGTTTTTTTAAATATAACACAAAAGGTAGTGTGTTGTTACAAATAATACTTTGGATTATATTGCACCAATTAAATATAACATATATTATGTATATACAGCCATGGAAAAAAAATTAAGAGACCACTTATCATAAGAATATCAATTAAAAGTTATTTTATGTTACATACATTATTTATTTAAGTTCTTAATTCTTTTAATTACTCTTAAAAAGTTTTCTTAATTTTTTTTTCATGGCTGTATATATATATATATATATTGTATTTTGTTTTCTCATTTATCTGCTATTATTTTTACTATAGGTATGACACACCCAGTCCCATGCAGGCCTGGGTTTTATTGTCCTGCATGGTCTGCTATTCAAAAGCCATGTCCAGCAGGGACTTATGGAAACCAGTCTGGCTTAACCGATTTATCTGAGTGCACTTTGTGTGATCCAGGTGTATACTGTGCAGGAACAGGTAGTGAATACTGTATGTTCTCCAGGGTTAGCATGTACATGTCATCAGAGTCCTCTGTTATAGGGTTTTACACATGTGTCTACGTAGGTAAAATTTCCCCCACTGGTGTGTGTATGGCCGGCTTCTTGTGTTTTGAAAAAGCTTCCCTGCCATTTCCTGTAGACAATGTGACAGGAATGCAATGTCCACCTGGATTCTACTGTCTTACTGGCAGCTTCACTGCATCACCCTGCCCCAAAGGCACATTCAGGTACCCATGGCTTTGTATAAAAGAAAAGAAAATTATGTTATACACATGCAACGGTTCATAAGCTCTAAATAAAAGGAGTGAAAAACTTAAGGAAGTTTTAAAGGACATAATATATCATCCATAAAAAATATATCAAGAAGAATGGACAAAGATTGGTCAAAGCATTTTGTATTACCTCGCCATTATAAACAATTGGTGGCCAATTTGCTGAACTTTACCTAATTCATTCAGTCATTCAATCATTTTCTATGCTGCTTTAATCCTAATTAGGGTCACAAAGAGGTTGGTGCCTATCTCAGCTGACTTTGGGCGAAGGCAGGGTACATCCTGAACCGCTCACCAGTCCACTGAAGGGCCAACACACATGCAACCATTCACACTCACTCTCACACTTATGGGCGATTTTGAACTGCAAATCAGCCTACTGTGCACGTTTGTGGACTGTGGGAGGAAACCAGAGTACCCAGAGGAAACCCACGCAAGCACTGTAAGAACTTGCAAGCTCCACACAGAAATGCCCGGAGTCCGGGAATTGAACCTGGGACCTTCTTGCTGCGAGGCCAACGTACTAACCACTGTGCCACCGTGCCACCGTGCCGCCCTAAACTTGACCTACAATGATATTTTCTTAAACTTGTTTCAGCCTTTGGTCCCAAGTTGCTACCCTGAAAATTTTAGTAATATGTTAAGCAGTTCTTGAGATATGCATAACCACAAACACTAAAAATAATAACAATAATATTACAAAAACAAACTATGCAGCTGAAAACAAAGGAATTAATACTAAAACTTGTTAAAGGGTTTGCAAATTGGCTAGGATAAGCTATAAAGGGTTCATTTAAACATATAGGGAAGAAAAAATCTCCCTGTCTTCCTCATTGTGTGCTAACAGTGTTTTTTTGCAAATGATTATAGTGACATCAACTCATATAAAAAATAATAAATCCCAAACACATATACACACACACTCACACAAACACACACACACACACACGAAATGCAAAAAAAGCACATTTGCAAAAATATTTTACAAATACAAAAATATACATTTTGAATTTTGCGTCTATCATTGTCCCTAACCTACCCAAAGCACTGGACTTCATAAATGGTATTTTACAGAAGGTAAGCAAGATGCATATAAGAGATTTTAGTACTTAATTAAAGAACACAGAGGGTACCAAGATAGTACATGGACATTCAGAAATACCTGTCAATGTCTGTGTGTGTATAGAGTCTTCAAAACCGGTGCCTGTGATGATCTGTAATCCAGAACACTATGTGGCAGGTGCATACGGCTCAGTGTGTACGGTGTGCCTTTATGCAGTGTTAGTGTGGGTTCACGACCATCTCAACTAGCGAAGTTCGATCATCATTTTTGTTCGTACTTACCCACATTTTTTTTTTACATGTATTTGGTTCTATGTCCCAAAACACCATGACCCTGATGAGGAACGTTATTCTGTAAATGCATTGTACAATGCCACATTTTCATTTTAATGACAGTTATCTTTTGTGTTCCATCAGCTTATAATCTGACCACTTTCAAGATAATAAATCACCTTCTTTGTGCTCAAATATGCCAAAAGAAACAGCAGATTTGACTCTGTGATACTAATTTTTTTATTATTTTGGGAACAGTGAAAAGAGTGGACTGACAAATCTAGAGCAGTGCCGGAGTTGCCCCCCAGGGTTCTACTGTTCAGAATCAGGCCTAAGTGCAGTTAGCGGCCCTTGCCTTCCAGGTTAGATTTGTGAAATGTATCCTTTGTTTGTCTAGCCTTTATTATGCTGCAGACTTTAAACATGACCCTGTTGATCCTGCCAGGTTTTTACTGCAGTGAGGGATCCCCTAGCGCAGCTCCTGTGTCTGCTGTGTTTGGTGATGTTTGTCCTGAAGGTTACTACTGTGAGAGTGGCAGCGCTGTGCCCATCCCCTGCCCAGTGGGTACTCACCTTTCCAAAAGTGGTGGAAAGAGTGCAGATGACTGCATGATTTGCCCTGATGGTAAGGTTTCATTATAACTTTGCAGGCTGACCTCAATATAAAGATATATCACTATAAAAATCATCTAACAGAGTTGTAATAGGGGTCACAGACATAATTCTCATATTGCTAGTTTTTTGAGGAGATATTTTTGCATTTCTATGATTCCTCTACAGGGCTGTTCCAGAATCAGAAAGGCCAGAGAACTTGTAAACGCTGTCCTCCAGGATTCTACTGCCTCTCTTCCACCCAGAAATCTAATTTTAGTGGCACGCCATTGATCTGTCCAAAGGGCTATTATTGTCCTAATGAATCACTGCTAGACAGGCCTGTTGCTTGCCCCAGAGGCACATACAGTAATATTCAAGGCCTTACATCAGCAGGTAACAGATTATTTAAAGTAATGTTTAGTGAAAAGGGTAAATATTTGGCCCTTATTTTGGGGTTTATGACACAGGTGTAAACATAAGAGATATGTTGTATTGTTATTATATATTCATAATATTTCCTGAAAAAATAAACAAGAACAGTACCTCAGTATCTGATATATTTAATAAAGGCATGCAGTTTGGCACATTTCTTCCAAAAAACGACTTCACAACCATCTCAACTAGCAATGTTCAGTCATCATTTTTGTTTGTACTTACCCACATTTTTTTTTTTACATGTATTCGGTTCTGTGTCCCAAAACACCATGACCCTGATGAAGCCAGTTGTTCTGTAAATGCAGTGTACAAAGCCACATTTTCATTTTAATGAGAGTTATCTTTCTGTGTTCCATCAGCTTATAATCTGACCACTTTCAAGATAATAAATCACCTTCTTTGTGCTCAAATATGCCAAAATATTGGGACATTTGGGACATTCCTTCCTAAAAATGTTAAAATACATGATGATGTCAATGGAAATTACTATATCACATGGAAATGCTTAAAGCAGCCCTAAATAGACATTGGAAACAGAGATCACGTGCTCATATTAATGCAACTGAAGATCAAGTTTTAAATGTGAAAAAAACCATTTCCATTATCTTGAAAATAAATAAAACCATTTACAAATTTCTAATAGTGAAAAATAGCATGTCTTTGGGCTGTGGGGGAAACCGGAGTACCTGGAGAAAACCCACACAAGTACAGGGAAAACATGCCCTTTGAGCCTGGGACTCAAACCCAGAACCTTCTTGCTTGCATGCTAACGACAATGTCACTGTGCCACTTCACAATATATTGTCCTACCACAAGCCTTATTATCACAATGCACTCTTATTTTACATGAATATCATATTTTGGGAATTTCTTTTTTCTTTTTACCAAAAATATATAAGTAAATTAGCAAAATGCCACTGATTTCTGATCAAAATATGCTAATTTAACTTAAAATTTAGAATTTTCATTGATGTGCATAGAAGAAAATTGCTCTTTATCCTGATCAATCATGATATGATATTTAGGTTTGGCACTGGCTTTGGTCTTTTTGTGTTTAGATGAGTGCATGGTCTGTCCACTGGGCTATTTTTGTGGTGAACATGCTCTTGTCCAGCCTTCTGGGCCATGTGCCCCTGGATTTCTCTGCTATTTGCGTGCCACAGTTCCCAACCCCACTGACAACAACACAGGAACTCTTTGTCCACCAGGGGCATACTGTCAAATGGGAGTTAGATCTGGTATTCTACATGACAATGATAACATTGTACTAAAATTTAACATTTTGAAAAAAATATATATATTTTTTTAGGCAGAATGACAAGAAATTAAATGCCTTCCAGGTGACTGTTCTCCAGGCTACTACTGTGACTGGGGATCTAGTAGTCCAGAGCAGACACTCTGCCCAGCAGGCTTTTATTGCCCGGCTGGTACAGACAAACCCATTCCCTGTGGCCCAGGGACATTCAGCTCAGTCATTGGGAACAGTGAGAGAGAGAACTGTGAAGCATGCCCAGCAGGCTACTTCTGTCAGGGTAGGTTTTCCATGTTTCTATGCAATATTAATGTTATGGTATTATTTTCATAGCATAATAAAATATGCATTATACAATGTAGGAGATGGAGTGGTGGTACCAGTTGCTTGTCCACAAGGGTTTTATTGCCCTCTTGAAACTGTAAAAGGCACAGAATTCCCTTGCCCTCAAGGAACAGTGCAACCGCTTACTGGAGCCTCTACTGAAGCTGATTGCTTACCATGCCCTTCAGGTTGCATGTCTACCACCTCTATATTATATGGTACATATATATTTTAGAGTTAAATAGATAAACAAAGATCTCTTCTTGTGGTTATATAGGGATGTTCTGTGCCCTGGCTGGCCTTTCTGAGCCTACAGGGCAATGCCAGGAGGGCTATCATTGTCCTTCAGGAGCCTTCAGCCCCAATGCTACTGGATACAAGGTAGAATTAATAGAACATTTATTATGTTTGTGAAATGTTTTTAATAAACTTCTGGTTGTGTCATCTTCTCCAGTATTTCTTGACTGATTTTTATTTGTTTTATCTGACAGGGCTATATGTGGGCTTTTAATGTTCTGTACAGAATTTAGAAATTCATTAATAATGCAAATTTATGCACACTTTTTCAAAATCATAAAAAGTGCTTCTTCTCCTTTGTTTCTACACTTGTTTGAATTCTGTTTGCTTCATCTCATACAGCTAGGTGGGCCATTATTGTGGTGAGGTCCATGCATCCTTCTGTTCACTTCTAATCCCGCAGGTCTTACCTCACATTTTCCCCTGTTTCTTTCTTTTACCTGCAGAATTAAAAATGTTTATGGAAATGTACCCATTGAGTTTATGTCATAAATACCTTCATTAAATGCATTATAATGTGACAAAACTAATTCTGTAATGCTTGTCCTCATAATAATTTAGTCAAATGCTTGCACATTCTGGTTCTCATTCCCTTTCTGTTTCTCTCATTGCCAGATGAACACTACTGCTAATAACATGTGCCCTCCTGGTCACTACTGCCCCTCTGGCACTGGCTACCCTCTACCCTGCCCTCCTGGCACATTCTCCAGCTCCCCAGGGTTAAAAATGCTAGAGAAGTGTCAGTCCTGCCCACCAGGATACTTTTGTGAGCATCCTGGAATGGTCAACGCCTCTGATGCTTTACTCTGTGATGCTGGGTAATATTCCAGTATACAATATGCTGTTGATGAATGTCTAACCAAAATACACTCCATCCATTTGAGTTTGTCATTCTCTTTGGACCTTTCTGCTACTAATGGATGGGGGTTAAGCTTTAGTGCTCCATCCATTATTTTGCATCTATACTGCACTTTGAAATGGATGCTATCTGGACAAGACTAAAGATTGCAGCTGAACAGAAGTGTATATAATTGTGAGGCATATATCAAGAGCTAATGTATTTTTTTAATAATGTGGTTTATTTTATAGTAGGCAGGCTTTGCATTTTTATGATAATGTTGTGAAGCGTTGCATTATATTATGAGAGAGCCCTTAGCATGCAAAAGAATGACATTAGAACATGAGAACATAAGAAGTCATTGCATCTTCCTAATGCATTTTTTTTTATTACATTATGTCCTTATGATTGATTGACAAGCCATTCATCATATTGGCAGGGGCATTTTGTAAAGGATCATTTTTCTTTCTCAGTTATGTATGCCTTGGTGGCAGTCGCAGTGCGCGTCCAGTTGATGGACTGGAGGGTTATATCTGTCCCAGTGGCTACAGTTGCCCAATTGGTACCCCAGTGGAAATCCCATGTGAGCCCGGCACTTATAGCAGTGGCCCTGGTGCTGCTCATTGTCTTTCCTGTCCTTCTGGTACCATGTGCCCTTCTTCAGCCATTAAAGAGCCCTCCCTATGCCCTGAAGGTAACTGAAGTTTCCTGTTGTATTATGAAACATGAGTTGATTATTAATAATATTAATATAAATTGCCCAGCCACACAAAAATCAAAGACTATGATCATTTGGACAAAACATTCCATGTGTTTTTGGGCATTCTCATACTATTCCTTTTCTTCTCCTTTTTAAATATCAGGTCATTTCTGTCCTTCTGGCACTGCATTGGCACTGCCATGCCCTGTAGGCACCCTGGGTCAGGTTACCAGTGCTCAGTCTGAGTCCGCCTGTGTGCCCTGTCCACCTGGCTTCTACTGCAGCAGACCTGGAGCCTCTCAGCCACAAGGTCAGCTTGTGCTCATACACTTCAACATTTCTCAGTGTTTTTTTTCCAAATATATCTTAGTATTCTTTATATAGACAATATTATGTGTTATTATGTGCTATATTGGATATTTCATTTTATATGCCTTAGGCCAGTGTCAGGCTGGATTTTTTTGCCAGAGTGGTTCTACATACCCAGCCCCACTTAACATCTCCAGCATCATGAGGAATGGTCCCTGCCCACAAGGCCACTACTGCCCCTTGGGAACACTCACACCTCTGCCCTGCCCTGCAGGCACCATTCGTAATTTCACAGGTGTGTAAATATTCATCATTAATCGATAAATTATGAGTGAAATTTTCTCCATTGACCATCATCTCATTTAAGTTAAGAGAAGTTCTTTTTTATCATTTGTTTATATTAATCCTAGTTATTAGAGCAGTGCTAGAGGCCTTGTGATTAACTAAAATGTGCTATTTTGTCATATATACAGGTTACAATGATAGGAGTGAGTTTCACAAAGTTTTTCATTCATCACCCACTCACTAGTTTGCCAAATCGCAAAGAGTCAACTAAGACAGGCTCCAGCCTCCCGCTGACAGTGGAGCCTGTCTCAGCTAACTCTGAGTTAAGGTTGCGTACATCCTGAACAGCCTGCCAGACCATTGCTGGGCACACACACAACCATATACACTAACACCTAGGGGCAAATTGGAACAGCCAGTACATGTTTTGGACTGTGGGAGGAAACCGGAGTACCTGGTGGAACCCAAACAAGCACTGGGAGAGCATATAAACTCCTCACGCAAATGCCCTCTATGAGCCCTGGACTTGAACACAGGACCTCCTTGTTGTGAGCCATACATGCTAACCATGATGTCACCATACCTCCAAAGTCAACAGTAAGAAACCTAATGAAATGCTCTTTTTCATTGAAGATTATCCTAATGCTACAATTCTACAGTCCAGGGTTAAAGCAGTCCATAAGGTTAAAGTCCATAAGGTTAAAGCCTTAACATATCAAGCCTAAACATTTCAAGGTTGAAGCCGACCATGTTGCACTTTTTAGCATACCTATTAATAAATAAAAAAAGCAAAAAATTAAAACAGCTGATTATTTCTCAAACCCAACTAGTATATCACTTTTACTTACAACATCTGGATAAGAACCCAGCACACTATTTGTTAAGTTTGTAAGTAATGGCACAGAATAGAAATGGGTTAATGTGGCATCTGGGTCACAGTACCAAGTAGTTTGAAATATAATTAATGTGAGAAGGTAAACAGGTGGCATTTGTTGATCTCCAGGCTCTTGATGCTTATTCACTTGAGTTAAAAAATCTTCAGATCAGTTTTTTTCAACAGAAACAAAACACAAAATATTTCACCACGTGACTGCATGAATGTGCAAGTGTACAGGCGTTCCTAACAAACTGGACAGTGATAGACATAGCCTTAATAAATAATTGGAGAAACTGAGCAAATCTAATCATGAATGATAATTATTTCTTTTAACAGGTGGATATTCCATAGACAGCTGTCTACCCTGTCCAGCAGGGCACTACTGTGCCAGTGAGGGACTTAATGCTCCCAGTGGCCCCTGTTCTGCAGGCTTTTACTGCCCAGCTGATTTCTCCTCTACTATTTCCCATGCTTTCCTCTGCCCCAAGGTTAAACCTGCACTTTCATCTTGTTCCCCTCTCATATAAATCAGAGTTTAATAAACAGATTGACAAGTTGTATACTTCCAGGGTCACTACTGTCCTCTGGGTTCGCCTGTGGCCTTGCCGTGTCCCACGGGACAATATCAGCCCAACCCAGGCTCGGAGATCTGCATCCCATGTCGTCCAGGCTTTTATTGTGAGGAGGCCATTGCAGGAGACCCTTTGCCATGTCCCTCTCACTCCTACTGCCCAGCAGGTATGTACTAGAAATACAGACAACATACATAATACTAATATCTTATACATGTGGTGTTGATTGAAGTTGATTAATAAATAGTATAGCTGTATGTAAGAACATAGTAAAATGGAATAGTGATGGAAGAATGAAGTTCCATTCAGCAATATAAAAATTTGTTACAAAAACAAAACAGAAATAAACTCAAATGTACAGTAAGGTTTAGCAGCAAAACAAAACAAAAGAACAACACAAAAGAAAACAAAATGTTCTCAGTGTTAGCAATTTATTATTACTTTCAATGATTGTTGTTTATTTATGATTAAAATGTACGTTATTATAGAAAATAATATTCATTCATTTATTTGCTGAAACGCTTAGCCATACTACACCCTGAGCAGCTTGCCAGTCCTTCGCAGAGTCAACACACATCTAGGGCCAATTCACACTCACACCTAGGGCCAATTTGAAACAGCCAATTAGCTTAATGTGCATGTCTTTGGACTGTGGGAGGAAACCGGACTACCCAGAGGAAAGCCGTGTAAGTACACGCAAACATGAAGAACATGCAAACTCCACACAGAAATGGCTTCATTGAGCCTGGTACTTAAACTAAGGACTGTGAGGTAGACATGCTAACCACTATACCACTGTACCGCCCAAAAAAATTATTTTCTTTTTTTTTTTGGTATTTTTTACCCACAGTCCATTGGTATACAAGCTTTGGCATTTAAGTAGTGGTTACCTGAATAATGCCAAGTGCCACGGACTACATAGAGTGTCAAACCAAACAAAATCAGATTTACTTCAGTATCATCATTAATCGACGTTGCACAAATTTTACACCATATTACCTTAAAGGTACTCTGGTCCCTATCCATTAGGAGACTATGAAATGTATACTGGATTAGATTAAGTAATCATATTACATAAATGTGCTATTGCAATGGTTACATTTTTGTTTTATGTCACATATACATGCAGGCACTATGGTTCCTCAGCCATGCCCCAATGGTACCTACACTCCTCCTGATGTTTTAGGTCTACAGAGTGAGAGAGAGTGCTTGGCCTGCCCACCAGGAAAATTTTGCAGGTTATATGTTCACAGATCAAAATGTGTCTTTTCTTGCATTGCTTAAAATTAATGTAATGGAGAAGTTTTTTTGGTTTTAGGAGTGGTCACATACGAGGTCTGTGTGCAGCAGGGTATGTGTGTATCACAGGAAGCAAGGATGCCACCCCACAGGGCCCAGTCATGCCTAACACAAGCCACTGTATATGGGGAATGCAGTGTGCCGGACTCTGTCCTGCTGGTAGGTCTTTCAGAACAGTGCAAATTAAACTGAAAGAACTCAGTATGTGCCACCTTATAACTGAATGTGTACTGGCAGGTTTTTACTGCTCAAAGGGCACAGAGAAACCTCAACCCTGCCCTCTGAATACCATAAAGGAAACCCCTGGAGGAAGCAGTATACATGACTGTCTCCCATGCCCGCCAAGACACTGGTGCAAAGAAGGTAAAAAAAAAGAACCACCCAAAAGGTTTAAAGTTCGTGTAAAGCAAATTCACAGATTTCATTTAAAAAATACATAGTTTAGAAAATAGATGATGAAAGAGTTATACCTTTAGTAGAGTTAAACCATTAAACAGTGTTTTATCATTTCTGTGTTCAGGGTTGTTTTAGACGAGTCATAAATCATGTCTCAATGACATGCATGGGTTGCTTTAGACTTGAGATGTAGCAGACTTTCAGGAGTATTATGAATAACTTGAAAAAAGGCAGTAAGCATATGGAGCATTGTACATGTTTTAACTAAAAAGCATTCATTCATTCATTCATTTGCTGATCTGCTTTATGCTACTAGGGTTGCATGGAGGCTGGAAGCAATCTCAGCCAACTCCAGGTGAAAGCAGGGTACACTCTGAACAGCTCACCAGTCCATCGCAGAGTCGACATACACACACTATACACTATACACAGTCACACTCACACTTAGGGGCAATTTTGAACAGCCAATTAGCATAAGGTTCTAAACCCAGTAAACAGACATTATTACTGGTTCACATGGACTTGAGAGATGTATTTTGAGAGATACATGAGAGTTGTACCATATTTTAGAAGATTCCTGGAAAGTATATGAATAAATCACCAACCGCTTTACTTTAACCCCACGTACAGGTGATCCTCAGCGCTACATGTGTCCTGAGGGTCATTACTGTGATGGTATCACTGATTATGAGTCAGAGGGAAAGCCTGGACCAAGAAAGTGTCCTCAGTTTACCTACAGACCTACTTCTGGTGCAGGAAGCAAAGGAGACTGTCTTCAGTGTCCGGCTGGAACTTTCTGCAATGACACAGGTCAGTTGTATTTCTGTAGCATAAATTCATGCATCATCATGTCAATCATTCATTCATTCATTTATTCATTCATTCATTCATTCATCCATCTATTTTCAACACTATTCATCCATTGTGGATTGTGCAGGAGGCTGGAGCCAGTACCAACTGACATTAGGTGAGTGGCGGAGTACACCCTGGACAAGTCTCCAGGCTATTTCAGGGCTAACACATGGAGACAGACAGCCATTCACACTCACATTCACACCTATGGGTAATAGCCAATTGACCTAATGTGCATGTCTTTGGACTGTGAGAGGAAATCGGAGCACATGGAGGAAACCTGCATAGGCACAAGGACAATGTGGAAACTGCACACAGAAAGTACCCAGGCAACAGGCAGGTTTGAACCCGAAACAAGGTCAAAGCTAAATGTGACAGCGAGGTCTTAAGTTTCTCCCTATTCTTTAACATTGGACGCAATAATGTTTGAAATGTTTATAAAATGCCCATTAGGGGAAGACATTTCATTATAACTCTGCCAAGTTATTAGCCACATTTTTTAGCTAATCAGTGCACTTGTCACCATTATTCATATGTGTTTGACAAAAGACTATATAACCTTTTTATTATTATTTGCTATTTCTAATTAACAAGTAATACCAATATTTAGTGCTAATTTGATATTTATCTGCTATACTTACAGCTCATGTTTCTAAAATTTTCCCTCGAAATAATGAACACCTCTGGTGAAGATTCAGTCTCCTCCAAATTGCTGAATGCAAAACAAACAACAAACAAACAAAAAAAAAGAACAAAAAACAGCCAAAAACTTATATTATATTATATTATATTATATTATATTATATTATATTATATTATATTATATTATATTATATTATATTATAT
>JAOUQZ010000049.1:11343564-11355708 GCA_028564935.1 Neosilurus hyrtlii | reverse complement strand
CTTGTGAACAGCAATCTTCAAGTCTGACCACAGATTCTCAATTGGATTGAGGTCTGGGCTTTGACTAGGCCATTCCACCACATTTAAATGTTTCCCCTTTAACCACTCGAGTGTTTCTTTAGCAACATGCTTTGGTTCATTGTCCTGCTGGAAGGTGAACCTCCGTTCCAGTCTCAAATCACAGGCAGTCTGAAATAGGTTTTGCTCAAGAATATCCCTGTATTTAGCACCATCCATCTTTCCCTCGACTCGGATCAGTTTCCCCGTCCTTGCTGCTGAAAAACATCCGCACAGCATGATGAGATTGGTGTTCTTATGGTGATGGAATGTGTTGGGTTTGCGCCAGACATAGCGGTTTCCTTGGTGGCTGAACAGTTCAATTTTAGTCTATAAGCTGTAAGGCTTTCCCCGATTTTAACACCACAACTAAACAAATCCTAAAATGAAATGGAGGAACGCAGCATGCTGAGCCTTAAACAACCATCATCTACATGCTGAAGAGAGGGCAATTATGGGCATATGTACCAGCTGAGTTGCTCTGATGTTATAGTTGAAGAAGAAGAATGCTGTAAGACTTCTCCATAGCTAAGGGCAGAGATGTAGTTGCTTTTTAACCACGTGTAGACAAAATGCTGCATTGCGAATCAAATTTAAATGCTTGTCTGTGCAGAGTGGATATAGGACAAAATCAGCCCCTTTCAAAATCTTTACAATTTGTACAATAGGGACAGCAAATAAATAAATAAATACATACATACATACATACATACATACATACATACAAAAAAAACACAATCACTGAGATGGTTGTGGTTGTTTCTCTGCAGTCATGACTGGGGTACTCAAGATTGAAGGAAACATTTTTAATGCAAATAGCATCAAATTCAGAGTGTAATTGTAAATAGTTGTGTTTGTGTTGGCTGTACAATGAGCTGGCGAGCTGTTCAGGGTTTATCCTGCTTTTGCTTGAAGTACCTTAGAAGGATTAAACGGTTTGGTGAATGAATGAATGCTATTGCATAGTAGGAATTTTAGAATCTTCTTAATGGATATCTTATTGTAAATCACTAAAGAATATTTCTGATTATTTTATTGTTATAAATGTAATGTCATAATAAAAATAATAATAGTACTATGTGTGTTACTGAAGGATTGCACTGGAGGGAACACCAGACAATTCAGAGACCCCATAGAACTAAGTTAAACATAATGACCCCGTCATGTTGCATTTTAATCTGCTCCCACCATTCATGTGTGTAGTGCATCTTGTAGAACCATAGCTTTAATTTCTGAGGATGTGTACAACTGCTGCACCAAGCAGATGCAGTATACTCAAGGCAGCCATCGTGCGAATGTGAATCTGCAATTAAAAAATGTATTCAATAGGGCTTTACAAGATGACAAGCTCTGTGGCATCATGTGACTGCAAACAGACACACAGATCTATTAAATTTTGTGCACAGAAGTAAATAAATCTACCATAAAAAAATTCTGTTTGAAATGTGTGGGTGTCATTGCTGACCTCGGAACTGCACTTAATGTATCTCATTATCCTGGTGCTGACAGTGCTATCAAGAGCTGGGAACTGGAAGCCTTGGAAAATATCTTGAGTGCTCAGTTAAAAACTAGTAAGTCAGTCAAGTCGCATTTTAAGATAATGAAGAAAAAACCCCAACAGTCTGCTGAAAACATGTTAACCTACTAGGTTTTATCAGGACAGAATCTGGAATATGGAATACTTTTTAAATTCACATACATTATACACTGTAGAACAAACTAGTAAATTTGTTTACCTCATAAGCAAAATTTCTCCACATTTTGGACTGACTAGTCAATATTATTATTATACAGCTGCCCCTCTGTTTCAAAAGGAGAACATGCTGTAGGATTTCCACCTGGTGAGATAAGTTTTCTCTGAATCTGGAAATACCACATGCAGAGAGTCTTCATGATTTCTCTTCATTTCCTTGGAAGAAATGGTTCCCAGCTCTAAATCTCTGGCTAAAGTAGTGTTGGTGATTCCCGGTTCCAGTGTTGCAGCAGAGGATAAGGTTCAACCTTCAGAACAAATTTAAAACAGCCATGAGATGTCATCTGTCTGAGACAAAGATGTAAAACATTACAACAATCACCTCTGCAACAATCTCCTTTTATACATTTGATTACTTTCAAATAAGCACCCAGGAGAAGGTCTCTCATATAAGACAAGGAGAAAGGTTAGAGTTTATGCTAGGCTATAGCAGGTCAACTGAAGTAAATTCAGTTTATAGCTTGTTAAAGGTTTTGCTCATAATTTAAAATGTCTGATTTTGTTAAATAAAAGTTTACCAATTTGTGTATTTACATTTGCTCATATTTATTAATCTGTTTTCTATGCTCTAGTAAATAAAGAATGAAAAAAATGTTTTGTATATTGATTCTCATTGTGATCAAGTTGTTTTTGAAAAGTAAATGTAATTAAATTTGTTTCATTATCTTTTTTTTATTATCTAAGTAATGAGTAATAGCAGGTTATGATAGGTAAAAATAAGCCCATTAGGCCTTTTTTGACTAGATTACATTGGAATTTTTCTAACGCAGTACTTATTTCCAACATTGCTCAAATTACAATTTTTAGCCATAATATGAACACAGCTGGGTAGCTGCATACACACCAAGCCTTAATGTGTTCTGAAACCTTTCTTTAATAACCAGCATTAACTGTTTTGTAGAATCAGAGCAGACATACTAGCCTTCATTTCTCATATGCATCAATGAAATTTGGGCACCCATTACACTTTTACCAGTTTACTTGTTGCTCTTCCTTGCATCACCTTTGTAGATACTTAGCACTGCATACCAGTAACACCCCACAAGAGCTGTGTTGTCTACAGGTGCCTGCAGGATCGCAGACTAGTGCACCACTGATCGCAGGCTACTTTTTTTCCTCAACAAACTGCTTAGATGAAATGAAATGTCATGTTATGAATACACACCAGAACCACTGTTATGGTAAACTGATCATTTATTTCACCTTCAGTTTAAACAAGCAGACATTTTCCACACAAATTATACCAATAATACTTGATTTCTGGCTGTGGATTTTATTTCATATTTTTTAAAGATTTTAATTTAAATGGTTGAAACATTGCGGAGAGTTAGTAAATCTTATGAACGCGTGTATATTTTTTGGAATAAATTGTTTTTTGGGAAACCAATTGGTTTTAAGCATTTCTGCATCGGATCATTGTGTTAATTTATAGCATTGCATCTAATGCCTTGATTTATTTTATTCCAAAATATTTTGTTCTTAAAATGCTTGGAGTGAAATACTGTGTTGAGTTTGTGTTGAATAAGCACTTAAATGAATGAATCTTAAATTATAGGTTATTGGTTTCCTTTTTAAAAATTTACAAAGCAAAACAGAGGTATTACTCATTTTGTGTTGTGCTTGACATAGGAATTTAGGCATACTTTATGAAAGTTTAAAATAACAAAATTATTTACTATTACCATGCACAACACTTTCCCAGTGAGTTTTGATGATGGTATACTTAGCCTATATCCCAGTGAACCAGTATCAGAATGTATTCACCACTGGTGACTTTAAAGCACTTTTGTAAGTTGCTCTGGATAAGGGTGTCTGCCAGATGCTGTAAATGTAAATGTAGGTGATATTTAGTGCAAAGTTAAATCAAATACAATTACTACTATTGCAAATTTCAGGCCTCTTTATGTTATTTAAATTCTTCAACAGTTTACCACTGACTCCTGACTCTACCCCTCAGTCACGTTTCTGATGATACATTAAATCCATTCATATGCACAACTATGCTAAACATGTGTTACACCACTCATACAACCTGAAGGTGTAGAAAACATTAAAACAACAAACCAAATTAACAGAAAATGCTATGTAGTCTGTGTTAGAATAAACGCTTCTACTGCCACCAAGTAGTAAATACACTTCAGAAACTTTAGCTTACACTCCTTGGCAAAAAAAAATAAGCCATGTCTGTATTTTCCAAAATTCTATTAAAAAGTCAATATGGAATTGCTGTCTCTTTAGGTTTTTGCAAACATTCAAGTCTCTTGGTTCGATTCGCTGAAAGTTTCTTGCATCTGGAAATGTCCAAATTCATCCACTCGTACTGGACGGCCTCCCAAAGGGCAGTGGTGTTACTAAACTTTCGTCCAACTAATTTATGTTGGGCATATGCCCAGATGTTCTTTATTGGGATTAAATCTGGCCTCTGTCCTGGTTAGAACCGGAGCTTGATGCCGTTCTAATCTGGACTCTGTCCTGGTTAGAACAGGAGCTTAATGCCGTTCTTGTCCAGCCAAGCTTTAGTGGCCGTGGCGGTGAGGGCTGAGGCGTTTATTAGTTATGAAAGTAATTATTTGATATAAATTAGCTAGTGTTCTGACACACTATCACCATTAACTGGTAATGATGTATTCATGGCTGTTACATAATTTTGCTGCAATACCTACAAATTTGTAATTTCAATGTTGGCTCAGGTTTTTTTGGACAGCAGACAGCAGAGGATTACTAAAAGATTAAATGCACACACTACTGTTGAAAATAATGCCAAAAAATATATAAAAAATAATGAGTTGAAAAAAGTTTCAAATGAGAATAAAATTTCTAGAATAAAAAGCATTGCTAAAACTGAATTTTAGCATTTTATATATTTTCTACAAATTGTAGGTGCAAATAATTTTTTTAGTTGGAGGGTGCATTAACTTTCCCATGTCTGTGCCACGCCATGCTGTTGTGGCACACATATTGTCAGAGCAAACCTGAGCAAGCTACAATTAATAAATCACAGGCTACTGCAAACTCTAAGAACCACACTGCAAGAGCTGCCATTTTGGAGATTAATAGATTCAGTCATTTAGCCAACACAGTATGGCCCTTTCAAAGTCAGTCATTTCCTTACAGTTTTTAATTTTTCCTGTCTTTAAAACATCAAACATTTGAGAACTGACTGTTCATTTTCTATTTAATACATCCCACTCTATGGCAGTTTTCACTGTAATAAGATTAAATGATTAAATGAGCTCAGGGTCTGTACCAAGAAATCTCAGTCTGATGTCTTTAATACACACCGTGCCAAAAGCAAGGTCTCTGCAAAAAGACCAAGGTCTGAGATTTCTCTGTACAGTCTGAGAAAACATGATTGATAAGCAGTTTATTATGTGGCATTTTAAAATGGCAGCCCTTAATTCACTTCAGGCGAGGTTACTTTTTTCATTCTGGCTGTGGTGTTGGCTCCAATATATCCGCTTCTGACCAAGGCATCTTCTATGTCTGTGAGGGCCTGGTAGCTTTTGGGTTGTTTCACTTCCTGTGACGCACAAGCGCTTCCTGATGAGCAGCAAATACTCTGGAATCTCTGTATACCTTAGGATAATTCCTGTATACCTTTTCTCTTCAAAAAATGCTGAATGTTTCTCTGGAAGCTGCTAAAGATCATTGTGCACAGTGCAGCTAGCTAATGTTTAACTTGCTGGTCGAACACACACCCCATACACAATTATTGTCGTTATTATTCCTCAAACAATCTAATCGCTTATACTGTCGTTGCCATATAACAATCTATATTATTCACCTGTCTTCTCAGTGGTCATAATTTTTTTTTAAATGTTTGGCTAATCTGTGTATACCTATTTAAATAATACTTTATTATAATATCCATGTATCCATTCATCCGTTCTTCTATCCATCATCAATAACGCTTACTCATCAAGGTAGTGTGTAATCTAAAGACAATCCCAGCTAATTTTGAGCAGGAATCAGAGTTTTATAATAAAAGACATTTTCTATGGGGAAAATAAGAGATTGCTTTAAATGGTGGTCACAATCAAAAGTGGTCTATAAGTATTTTTCATGGCTGTAGGCAGCAGTGTATGTAGAAGGATAAAATGATCAGTAAATATGAATGATTGCTCACCATTATTGCTGTTTGTCAGTATATTTATGATTTCTTTGAATTCATCTTCAAAATCATCCTTCTAGCTTCTTAATCTTCATTGTTTCCCACGCATATCTCATACTTTGTTGCTTTGCCCAGATGATATTTTTCAGCATCAAAATATAATGGAAAGTTACTTTCGATTTAAAAATGGCATTTTATTTATTAACCCACTCCAAGAAAACATGAATTGCCTCCAGTTTTAAACACAGAACACATCTTGAAGAGAGAGAGAGTCCTTCCTATTAATGCTACAGCATTAATTATTATATGACTCTGGGTTTTTGTCCATAACTGCCAACTCTAAGGAGCTTTGCTGCATTAATAGAAAGCTTTTGTAAGTTCATGATGCAGTCATATATCGGCAGACTCTAATTTTAATTGGAGGGGGTGACCAATCGTATCATGTGGGCAAACCATAATACAGACCAGTTTTGAAGAGAAATGTAGTGCCATGTGCCAAGAAATACAGTTTATGATGTCACTTATTGTGTGAAAATTGATTTTGATGAAGATGGAGATTCCCATGTATGACATAATAAAAAGTATGACCAGTAAAAAAAATTTAACTGGCTCTAGACTAACAAACAAAATGCGTGCTGTCACTATGTATAACAATGTGTTTGATGTGCAGTGATTGTTTTTGGGTTTGGTTTTTTTTGTTTGTTTGTTTCTTTTTAAATAAAAACACATTTTGAGAAAACAGATAATTATTTTGGCTGTGTCTACACAGGTTAATTCCGGATCTTTCACAACGTAGTGCAATGCGCATCACAGACATTTATTGAATACCAACACGAGGCTGCAAGACATGTGTGACAAGCTCTTAGGAGTACACAAGTGCAGACTTGGCATTTTGTTTTATGATTGAGGCACATTCCTCAGTCTTTTTCCCACTGACAGCACACCTTTTACTTTTCTTGGTGACCTCAACCTACTCCTTGACAATCTTCAGTCCTCTTGCCTTCTCCCACTTATGTAATCCTTTTCTCTGACATTCAACAGCTGCACGCCCACACATAAAGAATGGAATGCCCTGGACCTGGTCTTTACCTGTCTTTCCCCAGTTACAGACATCCTTGCTAATCCACTTCATGTCCCTGATCATTTCTTAGTACCATTTACTATCACACTACCTGTCCTTCCCAAACCCAGCTATCAGTTTCATGCTTATCATCTAAAAAGTCAATCATGTCAGGTGACATGGAAGGGACCCACATCTGCTTCATGCAGACTCTACACCCGTATCCCTCAGGGCTCAGTACTTTGTCCTCATCTGTTTTCCCTCAATACTCTCTCTGTAAGCTCATATCCTCACATGGTTTCTCATACCACTGCTGTACAAACATAACTCAACCATGAGGTGACCTTGAGGTAACCATGTCCTTATCTTTGTTACTTATGTCAATTTCTCCTCTTCAAGATCACAAGGATTTGTCTATTTCTTTATAGGAAGGCGACTCAGGTACTTGATGAGTCCCTTGTCATCTCAAGTTTAGACCACTGTGACTACTGCAGGTCTGCTTTTATGTGTCATTTGACCTATGTGAATTTTCCTGAATGCAGCTACATTCAGCATTCTGCAACTCATTTTCCCTCTAACACCAACCCAGTACTACACTCTCTCCACTGGTTCCTGTTGCACTGCTTGTCTGGTCCCACCATTTATTAAAGTACAAGAAACACATGCATCAAAACTCTTCTTTGTTCCAGCACCCAAATGGTGGAATGAACTTCTCCTAGATGTCTGAACCTTACAGATTAGTGGTATATGTAATGGATGGGGAAGTCAACAATTAACAATTGACAGTTAAGTCAACAATGCAAATAAATATGAAAAAATGAGAATAGAATTTGTTATAAGCCTAACTGATTCAGAGCAGTCAGCAGAAGTCAATTCATCAAAAATGCCCATTAACACTCCAGAGGGTTCTTTTTTTTTCATTGTCCCATCAGTTTCCAATTTATACCAGTTATACTTAATGTCAAGATCTTCAAACACATTGAAATTGGGTCACCTTGATTGAGTTTGATGGGCCATATGAAATACACACATCGTAAAACATAAAAAGTCAGATATGTAAAATTTAGCAAAGGATTGTTCCTTTTTTTATACCAGATATGCCTATTGACATCCCTGTTAGGCTTGTAAAAACTAAAGGATAAATAGATTTGCTTTTACTTTATATCAGGCATTACCCCACCCTACCAGCCTATCAAAAGTGGGTGACACTAGAGCATGCAGTTTTTGTCAGATTGGTTTCAAATTGGTACCGGTTGTACTCAGTGTCAAAGTTTTCAAGCCTATCAAAACTGAGTCACCTTAACTTAATTTCAAGGTGATAGGGGTCATATGAATTATGCACATGACCATAAAAAAATTCAGATATGTAAAATTAGGCACAGGCTTCATTGTTATTTATACCAGACATGCCTACGAACTTGCCTGTTAAAGATTTGAAAATAGTTCACCTTGACCTAATTTTCAGCTTCATGGGGTCAAATTAAAACACTAACCTCAGTATCCACCTCAGTTATCAGCAACACTACCCAGCCTATAGCTTGATCAATATATTGTCTGAAGTATTTCAGTCAAAGAGGAACTTTGTCTCATATATGTTGATGTTAAAAGGCACCATGGGAATTAATTCCTATTTCTCTTACAGGTACACAGCAGTTGCCATGCCAATGTTGTACAATACACGTTACAGCTCCAAAAGAAGAGTCACAGTCATGATATCAGTAGTATGGATCCTGTCGTTTGCAATTTCATGCCCCCTGCTGTTTGGACTTAATAATACAGGTAATTTTATAAAAGGTCTAAGTTTGATTATTTTGTGATTCCAGTGCAACAGGAATGGAAGAGAAAATCCTTTCTTACAGTTCTTTACTGAATCCTAATTCTGCTCCAAATTTGCAGAAAGCCACGACGAAGCTCTGTGTGTAATCGCAAACCCTGCCTTTGTGGTCTACTCATCTGTCGTGTCCTTCTATGTACCATTCATCATCACTCTGCTCGTGTATGTGCAGATCTACGTAGTGCTGCGTAGAAGGCGGAAACGTGTCAGCACAAAGCGCATGTACCCAAGCTGCAAAATGGACGTGAGTACTCTGAAGGTAACGCTATCATTTAAAACAAACATGGAGGTAACTCTTGCACCTAATGACTTGTACTTTGATAGGATAATAATAAATAACTTATTTATTGTATATTTTATAAGAAAGCACATCAGGGGCACTTAAAAATATACTATAGTCTGAGTTATATATGTACTCTGACAGAAATATGGGATTTCCTGTTCACCAGAGTACAATATACAATAATGCACCCCTAGGGCTAATTACTGGAACTCACAGAATTACATTTGTATTATACATTATCTTCAAGTTTTTTTTAATTAAAATGTAGATATATGAATCAAAGCATAAGTTTATACATATGAAAAAATGCACAAATGATGCTACATCTTTCTGCTGTGTCTGTAAAATCCTTTCCGGAGAAGACACAAGACAAGCACACACTGGTAAAGAATTAAAAATGAAAGCATAACAAACACATCATCTAAACAGGTGTCATTCAACGTTACAGTTCTACAGTACTGCATCAGAAAAACCAATTAATATGTGACAAATTAATATCTAACCCCTATATAAGGTGTCTACATTCCGGAGTAGACATTTTTGACAAAGGACGAAGACAAAGATTATAAATAGATCTTAAAATATCTTTTTAGAATAATTGAAAATATAGATCCTAGAGTGTAACTTAGAAATTAGGATCACAATTCTGAAAACATGCCGATAGCTACACAGCACTTAGCTCTGCTTGGAATGCACAGAGTTCACCTGATTTGCCTCTGTAATAGTTAAAATACTGAACAATAAACTAAATATAAAAATCTCATTTTAGTTTGCTTTTCATTATGTCTTCATGAAGTATACAATAAAACTCTGAACGGGTTTTAAACATGCTTTTAGATAGACAGTGTTTTGCGCTGCTAAGCATAATGGTCTAAAAGATTAAAAAATCTTTCTCACTAAGCTGTTCTTACCATTTCATTTACATAGCCTATAGGGGGATGATAAAAGCCAATACAAGCACTACAGAAAATAAAAGCTGACTTATACCTCTCTGTTATCTGTAGTTGATCTGTTGATCTGTAATGTAGTTTGTTTACAGCATTCAAGCAGATCTTGTTTATGGGGAATATTCTGCCTTAAAAATACTTTTTATCATTTACTTTTTTGAAAAAATGTTTGTTAACTTTATATTGTCAGTGATGTTTACTCTTCCTGTAAAAGTATTATTCTGCCATATTGTTGGATATTTATGACTTAGAGTTATATAGTGCAGGAAGTAACACTGCCTTTAAAGGTCATCGTTCAGTGAGTTTATTAGCTGCGGGTTATTCTTCTCAGAGTGTCAGCAGCTAAAAGAGAAAGTGTTTGACATTGTTCACTTTTTTGAACTCATCACACAGTGACGAGTGATTGACTGCCCTTCTGTGATGAAATGTGTTGCAGAAATGCACTCACCCTGATGATGTGAAGCTGTGCACCGTCACTGTGAAGTCCTGTGGGAATTTCCCTGTTAATAACAAAAATGTAATGTATCAGGTTTTTTTTCCCTTTTTTAAAAAAAGCCCCAGGGGACAATTTTTTGTCTGCATGGTGCCAGTTCCACTTTCTACCTTACACTATCAATTTAGTTTTTTAAAGGTTGATATTGTAAAGCCTTTTGTGTGGTTTCTGTGTAATATACTTGGTTGAGTATTAAGTTTGCTTTTTATGAAAGTCAGTGTAGAGAAAAATGTTTTCTATAAAACACAGTGTAATTAGAAAGATACAAACTCAGTTATGTTTTTTTTTGCAGTAATCTTCCTGAAAATAAGCAAAATAAGCAGAATTGGCACAATCAAATGCCCCCCATTTCATTGAGGGTTTTTTTTTAGCTATTTCTTTATACAGTAGGTTTGGATTTCTATATGTCTTCAGTAATTGAAATGCAAAGCCACTCTTTATACCTCAAAAATGATCACCTTCCTGCCTAAAGGTACCAATTCCCTGACCAGGAATATTAAATAAACAAGATATAGTGTTATTCCTTAAAAAAATAAAATGAAATTGGCCATAAAGTTCCGAAACCATTTGCTTATTCCTGTATGTTTATGTCAATAATCCATGTACCAGACGTGATGATATTAGTAAACATCACCATTACATTTAAATTTAAGGCATTTTGCAGATGCCCTTATCCGAAGTGACTTTCATAAGTGCACTATAAGTGCACTATCAGTGGATATATTTTGATACTGGTTCACTAGGACATATGCTTATTATACCATTATTTATTAATTCATTCATATATATGTGTGTGTGTGTGTGTGTGTGTTTAGCATAAAAAATTATTTTATACTGTTTTTAGGTGCCAACATATTGGCACTTCTGAAAGTCAAATCACATGCTTCTCCATAAAGTGTCACAGGAATGTGATGTATGACCTGCTCAAATCTGCTGATCATCAAAATGCCACACAATATCAAGCAGTGGTGTTAGTGGTGTTTGTCCCTTCCACCTCTATTAGTCACATTCTGACTCATATTATACGTCACCATTTTTGTCTAAAAGGGCTCCTAATAAAAATAAGTAAAAATTACTTCTCTATAATTTTTTGGTGAAAATGTATTGAACAGTGCTATTGCACACAAAAATTACAGTGCACTTATACACTTAACAAAATGAAGATACATCAGAAACCAAGTACAAGTATTTATTTCATGTAACATTGGATAAGATTGATGAGAATATGTAAACAAACAACAATATATAATAGTAACAAAAATAACAGTCTCTTTTTGGAGGAAAAATTTAAATATTTAGAGTCTGATTTATCTTCATTTTATCTTCAAAAATAAAATTTGTGACACTTTTCAATTTTTCTGATTTATTGTTTTTGTTTATTACCCATACTTTTACCTTAGTATTCTTAGCGGAATGATTTTTTTGGTTTTCTTTGACTACAATAGCATTATTTTATCATAGAGATTACATTACAAGCCACTACTAGATTTCCAGTTTATTAGAATTATAGCTATGGCCTTGTCCAGGTGTCGTCTCCAAAGGTGCAATGTTTAAATGGAGATATATATATATATATATATATATATATATATATATATATATATAT
>JAOUQZ010000049.1:11274707-11312676 GCA_028564935.1 Neosilurus hyrtlii | reverse complement strand
ACACACACACACACACACACACACACACACACACACACACACACACACACACACACACATATATATATATATATTGACTATGCAACTGTGATTAAAATACATGCAAGTTTAATATTTTTAAAACATTGATTCAATAATACAAACGGGTTCTTTTAAGATGATATAAAAACCTTCCAGTTCCAGTGGGCTATAAGTATGTAGTGATTATTGAGTAGCTATGGAACCTATGGTAGTAAAGTTGGTACCTATATGTGAAAGAACAACCCCAGTATCCTCTGTGTAAGATGTAAATAAGAGTGGGGCAAAACAGCAGCCTCCAATCCATACAACACAAAAAAAACTCACTCATTCCTTATTTACTTAATCCTACTAGGGTCATGAGGAGGCTGGAACCTATCTCAGCCGAGACTGAAGAGTTCACCAGACCATTACAGGGCCAAAACACACACAACCTTTCACACCTAGGGGCAATTTATAACAGCCAATTAGCCTAATGTGCATGTCTTGGGACTGTTGGAGGAAAAGGGAGTACCTGGAGGAAACCCAAGCAAACACAAGAACACCCGAACTCCTCACAGAAACACCTAAGCACAGGATTCGATCCCAGTACCTTTCTGCACTACATACAATATTAAATTAAAACCGAAAATAAACATAACTTAAAAAGGTTACTTACATAGCCTACCAATCAATCGGCATCTTATCACTCTATGACAGGGAAAATCTGTGGAGTTTCTGTTACTATGGGAAACTACGGGGATTATTTAATACAGAACACCTGTCCAGTATATACCACATGATCAAACCATGTTGTAAAGAAATGGGTAAATATACTGACGGCTGTCCATGAAGGAAAACCTCCCAGGGAGAAAAAAGGGAGGGGGGGTCCCATCACTCCACCTGCCATTATATATAAAATGCTCTGGCATGACAATTGGCTGTGAGCCACTAGATAATTAAAAGAGGCAATACCAATGCACCTGGACTAAATTGGACGCAATGTACAATTGGTTGTCGTCCTGCTACATATTACTGTGGATAAAATATGAGTTTATATGATTTGCAAATCATTGTATTTTTTTAATTTATTTACACTTTACACAGCACCCTGCAATGGCCTGGTGAGCTGTCCAGGGTGTACCCTGCCCTCACCAAGAGTTGGCTGAGAAGGCTGCCAGGCTCCCTGCGACCCTAATTAGGATTAAGCGGTTCAGAAAATGAATGAATGAATGACTTTACACAGTGTCTCACCTTTTTTTGGAATTGGGGCTGTAAAATGACATATTTTTCCAGGGAGAAAATCTGGTGATGTGAAGTCTTCATCATCCTCTGGAAGGTAACAAGGATTGTCTCGTGAGGTCAGACAATTGATTTTCTTTTTCCTCTGAGGATTGTAACATAAACGCTGTTTCAAGGAACTATGTTGCTCTTATCTGTGAAACCGCCAAGTTTCTATCTGTGTGGTCAAGAATGTCTCTCCAATATGAGATGACAGTGCAATCTTGACTTTCTTACTCAACATTTTTTCCACTTTCTCTCTGGGGATAGGAGGTTAGGTATTGAGGCATTGAAATGTGGATGTCCCTTCGGCACAGCTAAATGATCTTCTGGAGTTATTGATGAAGAAAATGTGATTCTTACATGATGCTGTCTATTAAAAATGACTGCAGGTCCTGATTATTTCTTGTAAAATATGGTGATACTATGGCGTTTGAAGCAGCTGCTAACATATAGAATTTGGGCACTGCCTAAAAGAAAAAATAAATCATGTCCGAGCCTGGGTTTAATTTTTACTCTCACTGCCTTTCCTTTGACTTGCTGATTTCAGTAGCTGAT
The DNA here is from genome assembly GCA_028564935.1 of Neosilurus hyrtlii. Classification (NCBI taxonomy): domain Eukaryota; kingdom Metazoa; phylum Chordata; class Actinopteri; order Siluriformes; family Plotosidae; genus Neosilurus; species Neosilurus hyrtlii. The sequence goes on along the minus strand of JAOUQZ010000049.1, from coordinate 11,310,840 downwards.
TTTCATTTGTATCACCTGTATTGTAAATGTATTTGTTTTATCAGCTTATGTTCTTTCAAGCTTCGGATTTTGGTATTTACTCCATGAACATTTATTTACCTACAAGTCTGTTTGTCTACCTGAGTTAGGTTGTCTGTTTTTTTATTCTGCATGAGTCTGAGCAGTGGGGTATGAGCCTCTATTTTTTGCTTTCACCATGCAGGTCGTGATACATAATAGCCAATCAGCATTAACTCTGTGACATGGCAGCCTTAATAGGTTTCCTGTGGTGGGCACGCATGGACACCAAACAGGTCATGGGATAACCATCCAAGCCATTGTGGTGCTCTGATATGATGTATTACAATGTAGCACCGAACAGACTTACCCAATTAATTGTCTGCCCAAGTTCAGTGATACGGTAGAAGAAGGGGATGAATCCAAACCATGAACACCATATAACAGAGCATAAATTGGCCTTCAGAAGTTTTCAGCAGTGGCGCAGTGGTTAGCACGTCCGACTCACAGCAAGAAGGCCTGAGTTTGATTCCCAGTTCGGCAGTTTTTGTGTGGAGTTTGCATGTTCTCCCCATGCTTGTGTGGGTTTCCTTCGGGTACTCAGATTTCCTCCACCAGTCTAAATTAAAGTCCAAAGTGTTGGACCAGCGATGGCCTGGCGAGCTGTCCAAGGTGTACCCCACCCTCGCCAAGAGTCGGCTGAGATGGGCACCAGCCTCCCCACGACCCTAATTAGGATTAAGTGGCTTACAAAATGAATGAATGAATGAATGTTTGGTGATCCACTTGCAAACTTGGGGGGCAGATGTAAATTTAGACCTTGCTCCTGATGCTTGCCAGCTTTGTGATTCTGACTTAATGCTTAGTGTGATGAAAGACAAGGTCCTCTTTATTTTTCACTCATAAAGTGGAAACCTGTCAAGCCTTTTTTTTTACCAGCAAAGACATAGATATATGTGTAGGTGTCATCGGTCCTACAGCCCAAATCAACAAGTGTTCTTTAAAAGTCACAGGCAGATGAAAATGGCATATGACCAGATGAGCTTGTAAATAAGAAAAGTGTTTGTTGTCTAAGATGGAGTCAAAGGCTGGCTGACAGACCACTAAGTGTAAGCTTGACCTTCAACTAGACATACTATAATACTAAAAGTTCTGCATCTCTGTCAGAGTGGGCTGTTAGGAGGTTTGTGTAATGTACGTAACTGAAAAGGGCTGTCTGATAAAACTACGTGATGCATATTTTGGAGGATGTGATCAACAGTCTCGGGTTCAATCTCATTAAATCCTTCAATCATGAACATCTGCCTCACTTCTACTGAGAAGATGTAAACACACAATGACTCTCAGTACTGTTAGTTATTGGGGATGATATGTCAGAGGTCTCAGTCCCAGAAGGGCATCACGTTCTATCTTCAATGGAAGTTTAAGAGCAGTGATCTAACTTACGGAAAGAATTGCTGTCAGATGATGAAATGTTTCAGGGCATAAAAGAAGATTGTTTTCAGCCTGAGTAGAATTTTCAACTTTGATTAAAATTAAGCGTCTCACTGTGATGTTATTCACAAGGTCTTTGAAACTTAAATTCTCTTCCATCTTTTTCTAGTGCAGATGTCTTCATGACTGAGAAGGTAAATGAACAGCTGTCCCAACTTGTCTGCAGCCACTTAATACAACTTGTTAGTTTAGTTATACTTTTATCTCTCGTAGACATGATTCATTGTGACAGGTCCAGAGTCCATGGTGAGGTTACAAGCAGTCTTACTAGGTGCCTCTAGCCCTCTAGCCTGTATTTGCTTCTCTGTGTAAAAGAAATTGTACAGGACTCAAGCAGGCAGTCCTTGGGGAGCAAGCATTCGAAGGACAGGAGAATATGCAGACATGGAGCTTCTCGTTTGTACAATTTGTAAGCTGTGTGTGTGTAGTAGGGGTGTTAAGATTCACCAATTTGCAACTGATATTTGCAGAAGAAATATGATGCAAGTGCCCCAGTTAAAAAAGCATGCAGAAGCTACAGGATGGGGATGTATTTTTTTATATATAATTAATCATAAATATTAGTAAAGGTACTATGCCTTAATACATTTAGAAAAGTAACCAACAGTATTTAACAAGATTGATTCCTTCTCTTTTCAAAAGTGTGCCAGCCACGGCCAGGCCTCCTGTGAGTTGAAGCACAATTTAAAAATAATTTAAAAATAAAAGTCCTTGTTTAGTTATGTATTGCACATTTGAAAGCAGTTATAAAACACGTGTCTGCTGGCAGCAGTTACAGCCCATTTCACTATGCCTTTAATTCAGAGTATCTGCAGATGACTTAATTAAAAATTAAGGGGGAATTACAAAGGAGGAGAGATTCTTTTTAACTAAACTGAACTGCACAGCATCATACTCTTTTGCTTCACATCATATTAAATCACAATAATTTGAAAGCACTTATTCACTCACCCGTTTGCCAAACCACTTAATCCTACTATGAATCTTGTGGGGTGGCTGGAACCTATCTCAGCCGACACCGGGTGAAGGCGGGGTACACCCTGAACAGCTCACCAGACCATCACAGGTCAACACACACATCATCATTAGTTTTGCTCTTGTATCATGTGATTGGCCTTGGGGTGTGTCTCCAACAAAGGCATAAAGTCCTCTTTTTTCATCATGTAGCAAAATACTTGTACCTTGTCCAAAGATATCTTCCATGTCTTAGGACTGTGGAAGGAAACTACATACATTATATATATATATATATATATATATATATATATATATGGCCAAAAGAGCTATACACTTCATGACTCTTTGTACTGTACCCCGGGTCTGGTTGGATGAACAGCATCTGTTGTGATACCATTTAATACCCTATGCTGATTCAGTTTGTGATAAGGATCCCCTTTCAGTGGAGCTCAACAGGAGACCTGCTCCACAAACAAGCTACAAAGCTAATGTGCTCTGCTCCACTACGAGCCCTTCTCCTCTTCTAATTACATCTTCAGCAAAACCTTTCATTTAAATTATTGTAGTGCATATGGAGCCAGAAGGCATATTCAGATGAGGATGGTTCTCAGAGAATGCTTTAAGACTGTGATCAGGGACTTCTTGGTAATGTAGCAGGGGAGCAGCTTTGAAAGGTGTGCTTTGGTTTGCAAACAGAACTCCAAAATGCAGACAAATTCCAGAGTGTGGAGCAATAACAATTTTTACTCACTCACTCACTTAATTGCCGAACCGCTTAATCTTACTATTGAGGTCGTGGGGAGGCTTGAGCCTAACTCAGCCAACACTGGGCAAAGGCGAAGTACACCCTGCACACCAGACCATCGCAACGCCAATACACACACAACCATTCACACTCACATTCACACCAAGGGGCAGCCAATTAGACTAATGTTCTAAAGTCTTTGGACTGTGAGAGGAAACTGGAGTACCCTGAGAAAACCCACCCGAGCACAGGGACAACATGCAAACTCCACACAGAAACGCCCTTGCTGAGTCCAGGACTCAAACCCAAGACCTTCTTGCTGTGAGGTGTACATGCGAACCACTACACCAGAAGACTTTTTAGCTTTAGAAAAAAGGTTTCTTCAGAAACACTGTATTCCCAAATGAATAAACTTGGACTGTAGATATTCTATCAAGATGCAAAAAAATGACATGCATTTATATTTAATGATGTTGCACTTACATTTCTTTTTTCCAACCTACCTCATCTATTTCTCTTCAAGCTTTTCAGCACATCAACATTTCACCTATTTCCATTTAGGGTAATTCCTCAATTAATATAAAAACTTCCTCACCTCACCAATTCCATCCATAACATGTATTAGCATCAACTCCACAATTACCTATAATCTGTTTTATGCTAGCTAATACAGCAAATTGTTATTTGTAGAATAATTTCAGTGAGTTAATATTATTAAAGTTATGCATTCCTTTTTAAATAGATTACCTAAACATGAATAAGACAATGGATCAGGGGCTCAAGAATTCATTACATTAATCATGGGATATGTTACTATCATTACTTTTCATCACCGTTAAAGCCTATAATGCAATGATAAGACTGTTTATATGATCCATTATTAAATATGTTCATTGCCTGCTGGTTTTTGCAGAGGTCTACTCACGGATCCTCGGTTCCCAGTTTGACTGAGCCTGGGGTTAACTTTTACTTCAAACATGGAGTTCCAGCTCCACTGCTCCACATTTAATTTTCAGAAATCAGATTTAATGTCATTTAAAATGTAGTAACCAATATTTCACTGCACAAGAAGTCCTGTGAAGACCAAAAACATGCTGATAAAGTCAGTTTGTAAACAAGGCTCTGACCTTATTTTTGATTCTTTAAAAGTATGTCTAAGTGAGCTTGAAATTATATAAAATTAAATTTTTTTACTCTCTAGTGTGGTTTGTGTTTGCAGTATTCCAGTGCAATTTCATATACTTTGAGTATTTCTCAATTCTTCAGAATATATATTCAAGTTCATTTATTATTAACATTCTTATAAGAAAAGCTATTATTTCGCAATTCAACCAAACAGAGGAAAATGCATAGAAACCAAAAAGACACACAAAAGTCAGCCATTTCAAATTTTAGGAAGAAGAAATTGTCTTTAAATTGTCTTTGGGCTTAATGTATTCTAGGGTACCGGTGACAGTGTTATGTAATTAAAACGATCACACTGATAACTGAGTATTAAAGGTAGTCATGGTGTGTGTTCTGGTTGTTATAATCAAAATACCAGTCCAAAGCCCATGTGGGCATGTCTGCATGGAGTAGAAGAGTTTACATGATCAATTTCATACAGGAGTGGAGGATCTCCAGACCATTGAGCTCCCTGAGCTTCACCATGTGCCTGAAAATAAGATCAAAGCAAAGACTCAGACAAAGATGAAGTGAATGGGATTGTCGCTTATATCAGCTTCCAAAAACTATGAACTCTGCAGATAGCCTTTTTATTAGCATAACGGTTTCTGTTATTTGCTGGTCATTGTTTAGCACACTTTTTCTTGGCCTCTATCCTAAACGGGTCGCTTTCTAAACCGGCATCAGTCTCCGTCCACCGAGTGCCTGATCTCTTATTCCTGTGTACCTTAGTCTCAGAGACCCAAAACTTTTTTACAGTACATGACATACATGAAGATTCTTCTCATATTCTCATATGTTTTCATATTTACAAGGATTATTTGAACCAGTCACAGCAAGGTCTTGAAAAGTCAAATCAATGAAAACTTTAAATATTTAAACAGATTCTCCCAGTGCTGAGCTGCCTCATTACCTGTTATTAATGCTATGGCTGCAAAGCCAATTTTACAGTGAATTAAAGCATGAAGCTGATAAGTGCATTGCAAAATGTCTCCTCACGAACAACTCATCTTAATTCTGCATCTGATTAATAAAATGTCATGTTTTGTTCTTGACCCACTGAAGGAGAATTAACACTGTTACATAAACATAAATTACATTAAATAAACTACAGTCATTGACAAAAGTCTTGTCAAACATGTGGACATTCATGTATAAAAGCCCATATCTCACCAACTTATTAACCAATTTTCATCAACTATGACTTAAAATAACCCTCTGATGGTACTGAATAATATGTGCTAGCACCATTATTGGAAAGAAATTTCTTCTAATCTTTACAGCTTCTTAAATATAAACATTTCCATTCTTGCCTGGACAAAAGTCTTGTCACAAAGAATTTATTTCACTTTCAAGACTACATTTATTTCAGCAAATGGCTTTGTTTATAACTAAATATATTATATTGTAGCAAATATAACATCATATTAAAAAAATTCCTCGGCAAATATGGCCATGATCAAACCAGACTCCCATGTGCTTGCCATAATCAATAATTATCATATTAAAATAATCAGACACCTTCAAGATGTTCAAATTACAAATAAATGAAAATCTGTAAGTTATACTAAAAATCTTTGAGGCCCAAGACACTTATAATCCATTTTTAATACACATGTAAGCTATTTAGAGGGCAGCTCGTTCATCAAATGGTCAGAAAACAGTCTGTTATCAACACTGTGGTAAGAAATCTGAGCTTGGAAGCAGAGGTTGGAAACAAAATGGGAAGAAATAATCTGTTGATATTTGCGTCTGGTAATGTTACCACCCATTAAATTTCTTACTACTGCTTGCAAATTTTTTTCATTTGTTTTTAGGAGATCTTGAAGGTTTCTACAGTTTTTGCAAAAATATTTGTTAAATTGCCTGAAAACTGCTTTAATACCTGTGTTTTATGTATATTTAGTTAATCAAGAACTTTTCATTATTTTTTACTAATTATATTTTACTAATCTTATTAATTACTTCGATCCAGAATTTGATGTTACATGATTGCAATAAGACTTTTGTCCAGCCTAGAATGGATATGTTTGTAGTTTATTAGCTGTTAAAAAATATAAATAAATGTACAATTTTCTGTTGCTTTCACAAAACAATCTGTAAACTTGTAGGATTAATGTAAGGCATAGTTGATGGAATGTCCACATGTCCAGATGTCCATGTCCATGACAGATTCACAAAAAGCCAGGTGACCTTTGTTCTAATCTAAAGGGGATGATCACACTAGAGGCGTGATAGAAAAGCGACTGACACAAATGGCAATTCAGATTTGTCTCACAACAATTGTGGCATCACATTTTGGTCGCCTGGTTCGTGAGCTCATCACAAAAAACTTTCAACATTTGAAATTTCCGCAATTCAAGGCTATGACGCAGGAGAGTCTCAAACTCAAGACATGTTGCAAGAAGGTCGGTAAAGTTTTCCTTGCAAATTATTAGGTTTTTTTTTGTTCTCAAGGAAAAGCAACAAGTTGGAGAATTCGAAGCAGAAACTTTGAGAAAAGTTTTAGACTTGCTGGCATCCACTATATTTCATGTATTTTGTCATCATTCGTATTTTATTCACATTTTGTTAGCACTAATAAAAAACAAATAGTTTGTGAACAAAAATCGAACAAAACGTGACTGATTTACATTAGTTGTTTCTTTCCGACAATTATCTGCAAACCAATAGCGAACCAATACTTCTAGGCTGAGAGGAGATGAACCCTTGAAGCATGGTAACTAAATGATTAGCGCTGTCAACTCGCGGCAAGAATGCTGTGTGTTGAGTTTGCATGTTCTCCCCATGCTTGCATGGGTTTCTTCCATGTGCTCTGGTTTCCCCCACAGTCCAAAGACAACCAGAATAGGTCAACTGGCTACTCTAAACTGTACATAGATGTGAATGTGTGAATGAATGGTTGTTTTGTTTCTGTGTTAGCCCTGTGTTGGGTTGTTGACCTGCCTAGGATATGCCCCACCTCCTGCCTGAAATCAGCTGGGTGTAGGTAATGGATGAATTGATGATGGTTGCTCTTACCCTATGTCTGCATAATACAATCACTTGACTGGTTGCAGGGATAACTGTATAGGTAAACAGATGTACTTGAGTTCCTTTTAAAGTGACCAGTGAGTGACCTGAAGCTGACTGTTCTGTGACCTTCTGATTCACCATGCTAGTTTAATCAGTTTTTGTACACCTGGAAATTAACCCATCAGTAAATGAGATCAAGCTAGCAGAATGAGACTTCGAGGAGTCTGTTCAGAATCTTGAACTTTTATCATCAAGATCTCACATTTCATAACCAAATCTTGTGTATCTTTCTGGTTTTACTCCACTTACAGTCTGAAAAAGACTCTTAAGTCTCTCTCCCATGCACTTCAGAGATCTGCTGGGGGCTTAATATAATGACATCTATAACAAAGTAATCTTATTTTAATACTAAAGTGAGTAATAATTGTACTCATAATAGAGATTAGTGATGCTCAGAAAATGACGCAAAAGCTGTTTGAGTCCCCAGATTTCAAATCCTGCCAAGTGGTAATCCCTTCTTGCATATATCCCTCGGAAATGTAATATTTTTAAGCTGCCAGTTCTTCCAAAAAAAAAAAGGGCCATTTTTGAAATGTAAATAGCAGTTGTAGCCGAGGGAGGCTGACGTTATGAGAAAATAAGGGAATCCAAATATTTTTACCACTCGTGTCCACATTGTACATTATTAATCACATGACTATGGATAAACAGTAAACTCTGCAGATAATGAGGACAACGTACTTATTAGAGTGGCACTGGGTTGCATTTAATTGATTACCCACAATGAAGCAGGTATAAGCTAGAGGCATGCAGGTAATAGGTGAGTCTAAAAAACAGCACTTATAAGCATAATAATGAGGATAATAGAAAGGACACTTCTGTATACCTGGGCTCAACTCTGCACAGTTTCCCCAAGGTTATGGCGGCATTCTTCTGCACATCAGCTCTCGTGGATTTGCCAGCTACATGGCGCAGAAGGAGCATCACGCAATCTGTGCCCAAGAGACTGGCAGCAGCTCCATGTACCACCAGACAGTGTTCCAGACACACAGCAGCATTCCCTACCACCAACTCATCACTGCTGCCCAGGAGCGTCCTCATGGTCACCAACCCTGAATAAATAAGTGTGTATAATGCACTTATTATACGTTCACTAAACTTACTTTGCTCTACTTTCCTAACTTTTTTTTAATAATTACTGAACCTTTATTTTACATTACTTAGCTTGTCCTTTTTTTATTAGTATTTCAGAGTGAATTATATTTTATTGAGGAATATTTCTGTTTAATAGATTAATAAATGTAGCCCAGTTCAATATAATTTCCCAGCCCTCAGCACTTACTCTTGTCAAGCTTCACTAGCTCTTCACAGGCCTGCTGGCTGGAGGCAGTGCACACTGCCATAGCTTTAATTGAGTATCTTGAGCTTATCTGTCTTCCTTCCTAATGGAATGAAAAGATGCACTTTATTCATTTGAGGGAACTCAAAGATTTTTTTATCGTATGTTCGAATGTCAATAGTACATCTGCCTCACAGAAAGAAGGTCCTGGGTGTCAGTCCCCTACCCGATGAAGGGTTTTCTATGTGGACTTTACATGCTCGCCCCATGCGAGCATGGGTTACCTCCAGGTACTCCGGTTTTCTCCCCCAGTCAAAAAAGATATGCACATTAGGCTAACAGACTGTTCCAAATTGCCCCTAGGTGTGAGTGTGAATGGTTGAGTGTGTTGGCCCTGCAACGAATTGGTGAGCTATCCAAGGTGTACCTTGCCTTCGAGCAGAGTCGGCTGAGATAGGCACCAGCCTCCCCCTGACCCTAGTAAGTTTAAATGGTTTGGCAAACGAATGAATGAATGAATGAATGAATGAATGAATGAATGAATGAAATAACAACTGTAAATATTGAAAGCTGACAACTAGTTAGCTATCTTGGCATTGAGATTTGGATATAAACAGTGACATGAGTCCCAGATTCAGGTTAGTTAATGTTGCAGGTCAATAAAAGTGCCTCATTGTTGCATTATGCACAGATTTGTCTTCTACACACCCTACAGATGTCACCCAGGAATGTAGGAGTGTACAATGATTTTAAAAATGATTCAGTATGCCAATTTCATACAAGAACAAAAGTCAAATAACTCAAGTATATCAGTGGTAGCTATAAGACCAAAATATTCAATATAACAGTATAGAGAGTACCAGCATGCAAGTAAAAGCACTGTACAGTATATACAGTCCCTGGAAAAATATGGAATCACCAGACTGGGAGATATTCAACTTGTCTTTTTTTTAAGCAATTCAGGACCATCACCAAGCTTAAGGCATATAACTGTTTTAGAATTTACTACATGGAAACATAAGCAAAAAACACATTAAAACCATTTATTGTTATTTTTTTTTTTTCAATTCATCACCAACAGTGCACATGTGAGCAGAGCTGTGTAACTCTAAGTGTAAGTCTCTTTAACTCTCTTTAAGGTGTGAAGTACCTACTACATGGAAAGAAAGAAAGGGGAATACTAAAGCCACGTTTTTATTTATTTATTTTTTTTTACATAGACTTCCCACCAAAAAAAACAGTCCCACACGCTAATATTTTGTTGGACTGCTTTTAGTATTCTTCATAGCGGGTAATCACCAAGGCATTGTTGCTTCAGTTGGTCAGGTCGAGGCACAGCAACATTATATGTGGCAATAAAGCTGAGCAAAGTCAGCTGATATCCTGAATGTACGGAATGACCAGGGTATCTCATCAATGGATTGTTTCTTCCCTGTTGGCTTGGATATAAAATTGGGGCTCAAATAGTGAAAGAGTGGTTCAGGAAAAATGAGGAATCATTTTCACACCTGAACTGGCACCACAGAGTCCTGACTTTAACCCTGCTGAATGTCTCTGGGATGTGTGGGAGAAGACTTTAAGGGAGTGGTTACATTTTTTTCATTAGTTGAAGACATCGGTGAAAAAGGAACCCAACTCTGGATGAAAGTAAATGTGATTTTGCTTAAGTTTGTCGAAACAATGCCATGGCGATTATGTGCTATAATCAAGGCTAAAGGTGGTCCAACAAAATATCAGCGTGCGCAATATTTGTTTGGCTGTTCAGTGTATTTAAACCATGACAGAGACTGGTCAGGTGAGCTTCGTGCTTCTACCAAGCCTGTTTAGCTTACTCATTCAGAGTTTAGTACATACTATGCAGAAATGAAAGCAAACCGTACTTGAGGAGTCTACTTGCAAAATCGGCAAAGTCCAATTGGTCAGTTTTTAAGAAAAAATTTAATTTTTTTATAGGCATCGAAAATATCTGACAGAGTTTTGCTTCTTTTGCTACAATTTATAACATGAGTTAGCAGGTTCTGAAATGGACCTATCAGTGGGACGTGCGCAGGTGCCTGAAAAAGAGGCTAAGGCAAATAACTCCTTCCCAAATTCCCAAAACTTAACTTAGCAGGGTGTGCAAGTGACTCCTCACTTCATAAAGGTGTATTATTATATACTATGTGGAACTGCTAGAGAAGCAAGATTTTTATGGTTTACTTTTTAATTTTAAAACATGATAATGATGACACCACCTGCACCAAGTGACTATGACAAACTGTAATTGTCCATCATTCACATTAAAAATTCCATTCATATCGATTTGGAATAATGTTTTTTAATCATGGCATAGCGGACCAATCAGATAATGCCATTCCTGTGTAGTATATATAAATTTGCATTAGCACCATGTAACAGTATGGATCTGGCAGGACTGAAAAAAATCTTTTGAAAATATCACCAGACTGAGTCAAAAATGTGTGTGATTCATGATGCAAAATATTTTGTACGTTGGTTTTAAGTTCAATGCTTCATCATTTAATTCTACAGCATATTGAAAGGAAATACTTGATACCTTGAGAATCTTCAGCAGTTTCTTTACTAGTCCGTGTTGCACAACTTCCTGAGTGGCAGCAGCTGATTTTGGTAGGATCACACTTAGCAATCCTGCAGCTCTCTAATGCCAGAGGGGGAAAAGAAAGAAAGAATGGTATGTGAGAGAAAGTAATTACTGAGTAACAGCACCATCACTCTCACCCAGTTAGAGGGTTTCACAGGACATCAGAAAGTCAGCCACATTGCTGATGTACAACCCCAATTCCAAAAACAAGTTGAAAATTACAAATAGGAATGGAACAATACAATAAAACATAGAAAACATAAAATGTTAAAATTAGGTAATTTTCTTATTTAATGAAAAATATTAGATGGCAGTAACACATCCAAAAAAAAGTGGTGACAGGGCAACAAAAGTCTGGAAAAGTAAGTGGTACTAAAAAGAAATAGCAGGAGGAATATTTTGTGAAAGATTCTTGAAAGAGTAAATAAAATAATGTCATGCAGATATTTGAAGTGTATGCACTCTTATATGGATTACCATTATTCTGAAATTGTTTCACTGTTGGTAGATGCAGGTTTTTGCAGGAGAACCTCTGCCCAGATGCTCTTTTTATACATAATCATCTTACTGACCTGCTGCCAATTAACCAAATTAGTTGTAAAATGTTGCTCCAGCTGTTTCTTTTTGGTAGCATTTATTTTTCCAGTTTTTGTTGCCTTCATAACAACTTTAATGAGATGTGTTGCTGACATCAAATTTAAAATGAGCTAAACAGTAAAATATCTCACTTTCATAATTTTACATATTTTTGATGTTCTGTTGTGAATAAAATATGGCTTTATAAGAGTTGCAAATCATTGCTCTCTGTTCTTATTTATATGTTACAGTCCATCCCAACCTTTTGGTATTGTGGTTATATAATCTGTGCACTGAAATGTTGCTACTGCAATTAAGCACTCCATTATTCAACATATGAGCAAGCCAGAGTGTTTCTTCACAATAATTGTACATTGTGGAACATTTCAAAGGATATGATCTGCCAAGAAAGCAAAGCCAAGGAGACTCACAAGTGAAGATTGATTTACAGATATCCACAAGATATGAAGAACTTTGTCCCTGAGCTTATGCCTAGGGTTGCTTCAGGGATCATCATGAATACATTCTTGCATACTAATGTTATTGCCTTGAGGTGCTCAGGCTAACCAAGTGAAAATATTAACATATTAAGAAAACATATCCTTAATCAAAGTCTGCCACTTGTGAAATATACTCATTAAAGTGAATGAACAGTATAGAAACCAAGTAAGCAATGCTGTAATTGTTTAGAATGTAATACAGGGCACTGAAAGGTCACCAGAAGTGCAGTTCATATAAGCTTTGATACTTTTATAATCATGATTCTGTCCAAGAGGAAGCAAACTTAAAAAAAAAACAGTGACTGTACTGCTATGAGAAGGTTGCAGAGATAGCAACTGAATTTTATATCCCTGCAGTATGGTCATAATCAGCAACAGCTTTTTTCAGACAATGAATAATAATAATAATATCAAAATAATAACACTAATAATAACAACAACAATAATAATACATAAAAATAATAATTATAATAATCAGAGTAATGAGTTGCAGAAGTTAAGCAGTAAGAGTAAACATAACAGCGTTAACAACAGAAAAATATGGAACAAACAAGGAATGAAGCTGCTGCAACACAAACATATGTAAAGTTATGAATGATAAGATGAGTAGGAGCTGAGGAGACTGCTACTGTGAAGCCTTGGGGGAAAAATGCATATCCTCACCGTGATTATTCCACCATCAGGATCACTGAGCAGAGCCACACATCTTTTACAGCCCACTACAGCATATTCCTGTGGGAGAAATGCATATCATCCTCTCAGTGCATTTTCTGTTCTTAATTATAACAGAGTGAGAGGAGAGAGAGGGAGAGAGTGAGAGAAAGAGAGAGAGAAATGATGCAAACAGTACTTTGGGGCTTTACCATTCCTTCTCACACCCCACTTCTTATATCCTTTAAATACATTATTTCATTGATCCACAGATTCAGCCAATCCCTTACTTGCAGGACCGGAGTTTGATGGGAAGCTATGTTGATCATCAGACCCAGGAGAGGATAGAGAACACTTCTGTATTCACAGTGAGCACACTTCTCCTGGAGTAAAAACATGATTTCATCTTGCTAAAAATTTAATGTGAGTATGTACAATGACCAAAAAGCATTTTAAAGTTACAGTGTTAATTGTTTTTTTTTTTTTTTTTTTTTTTTTAATAAATAAATAATGAGCCTAAACGTAAATTTCGAAGTTTTAAAATTCAAGCTGGGAACAAATTATTCAGTAATATTCAAGGACAATCTTAATTTCATCATATGACATGAACAGATATACCACGGCAGAGAAAGAGCCCTTCCAAAATTCTTCACGGCTTGCCAGCTTCTTAATAATGACTTCATCCTCAGACATGGCCCCGATTACAGAAATTGAGCGGCACAACAAAACTTGGCTGGATGCTGCAACATTGTCCTACAGATGAAATTTCAAAAATCAGTATACAATGAACGCAATGAGTACTGACAAAACAAGTCATTCTGATCTGATCTCTGTGATTTATTACCAGCAAATGCTCAAAAGGAGGAGCGAAAACCTTTGTAATGCTCTCTCTACACTGGATTCGAAACCTGCAGAGTGGCAAAACACACACACACACACACACACACACACACACACACACACACACACACACACACACACACAAACATTTAAAGTTATTCTTCATTTCTGTTAACTCTATAAGCTAGTACCTCATGGAGCAGCAAATGCTAACAAATATAGCAAATTGGTTATTTTGGGTAAGTTTTGGTTAGTAAAAGGCTGCTAAACAGTTCGCAAACAGTTTTTCGGGTCGCAAAGTTTTTCTTTTTGAACATGTTCAAAAAACAGTTGTAAGCTTTTGCAAGTAGTTGTAATATGGGTCGATAAAGTTCTGTTGGGTTAGCCAAGTAGGGAACATAATGCTGGGGATAAGAAACATACACAAGCAATTCGAATATGAAGCAAAAACAGAAATCCAGGATCTTGTATTAGTGTCCTCAACTTTATAAGACATTACAGGTCTCAAACCTGTTCTTTCGAGAAGAGGCTACAACAGGTAAAAGTGAGATGTCAATTCATTTGGAAAGTTGGTTTTTGGAGGGTTTGCTCACTCTTTTTATAGTGTTGGGTCCATAAATAGGGATTAGGGTGGTTCAATTCCAAGATTCATGAGTTAGTATCTCACTGAGCATTCACTGCTCAGTGAGATACTAACTATTGTGTCTCTATGTTGTAAAAAATTGAGAGCCTGACTCTTGAAATATAAAGAGCATTTTTTCACACTCTTATCTCTGATCCAAGGAGAGCCTGTAAATCTTGAATCCATGATGATTGCTCTGCTGCTAGAAGGAGAAAAATAAAGCCCTGTTGCTTATATAATAGCAAACTCTTTGAGCCTTTGCAGCAACTAATTTAGCAAAGATATTTACTTACTTTTGCTTGTGAAGTCAGTCGTAAAGTATTTCAGTTAACCAATGTCTGGGGACTGAGCCGCATGAAATGAACAATGCAATCGTTCCTGGTGGTCGCTGCCATCTATTATACTATCAGTAATCTTGTGGTTAAATGTGTACATTGGACTTGTACTGAAGGCCAGTGTGAAATGAAGCACAGAAAGGAGATTTACTGTGCCATGTTACAGACCATATCCAATGACTGAAATTTACAGGGGTGGTAGTCCTTTGTAAAAAAGCTCACAGAGGAACTCAATCACTTGTCCTTGACAGCATTAGACTATCTGACCTAAAGCCCAGGATTTGGCCATGAGTATGGAATTTGCCACTGACAAATAATTATGGCGAAATCCACAAGTGCGATCCAACCCATCACTACTCTAATTAGAGGTCAAATGTAGAGAGAGAGATAACTGGTGAAATACAAAGCTGTGATGGATTGTTTGATACTGGTCCAACTGGTATTCTTACAAGAGCTTAGCTATTCATTTCAATGAATCTGAATAGGTCATGGTTTGAATTCTTCGCTATGATGCATGGGTGTGTAATGGTCATGTGCTGGATTTTATGGTGAAGCTGCTCCCCTTTTGCCATTAGGTTAATAAATTCTACTGAGGTGCAGAGGGCAAGTGGCTTTTAGATGGAAGCAAATATATGGATGGGGCATTACTTATTTTCTCCAGCCAAGTTCTCCAGGATGGCGAGTGCTGTGGTCCCTGATTGGTCCTCTTTGCGTATGGAGTTTATCAAACACTCTACCATTCTACAGGTAAACGGCAGAAAGAAAACAGAAGCAATAAGTAATTTATCAAACAAGTTTAATTAAAGATGCATTGTGCATATCCTCAGAAATAAGAATCATAATGGATCGTTATCTGTTATAGTGGCGCACTGGTGAATTCTCTGATCTGATTGTCTAGAAGATGTTAATCAGTTTTCTATAACAGCATGCTGTAGTGCTGGCTGTGACTCAGATTACAGCTTATTATTTAATGTACGTTTTCTAAAACATTATCATTTCTATTGTGACAACTCATAGACAGAACCTTGCATGACAGATACTCAATCAAAATGTATTAATAGTTAAATAAAGAAATATGAGAATTGTCATTATTTAGCAAGCCTTATATTCCAGAATACTCATTATAACTAGAAATTATTTAAAGTATGTATCATTCATTAACCTTTTAAAAATGATCACTGACAAGGAGGTGTGGTCTAAAAGAAATAAGAAACTTCGGGATCCATTAGTGAAATCCACTGTTCTTCTGAATACTCAGTTCTGATTGGTCAACTATAGCATTCAGCTGTATCAGTGCTATGTACCACATCATGAAAGGAAAAAGTATATTTATATATAAATCAGGGCTGGTTACATGGTGTAATGGTTAGCACTCTGGACTCTAAATCCAGTGATAAACGTTTAAATCCTGGGGGGCAGCCGTAGCCTAATGGTTAGAGAAGTGGCTTTGGGACCGAAAGGTCGCCAGTTCGATTACTGAACCTGCACAAAAAATGTGTGGTGGTGGGGAAGTGAGCTCCACCTTCATGCCTGAAGTGCCCTCGAGGAAGGCACCTAACCCCCAACTGCTCTCCAGGAGCCTCAATGTGTGAGGCAGCCCAGTGCTCCGAGTGTGTGTGTGCACACTGTTTACGTGTGCGTACTCACTTTGGGTTAAATGCAAAGAAAATAATTTCCCTTGCAGGATTAATACAGTGGAGAAAATTAATATTTTATGTCAAATTATCGATCTCTTTAGTAACTAGCCAAGGATAAGCAGGACAACATCCACTTAGCCGGTCATTATTGCACAGCAAACCTCTTCAGGGTGATTCGGTATCCCTCCAGTGAATTACTGCTGAATTACTGTCAGTGTTTATTCTGAAATGATCAGCTCACTGTGCATTATCCCTTAGATTACAAACTTCAAGGCATCATCTCACCAGATTATTTTCTTATTATGTAAGAGTTAGTTAATCCAGCCTACTATTTTGTCAAGCAGCATTCCTGTCATTCATTCATTTCACTTACTAATTCAAAATATTAACTACAGAAGTTTTAGACATCATTTGTAAACAGGAATATAACTGTGAACTTTAAAAATTAAAGCTTTGTATTCTGTTGTACTTACACATAGTTGTATTTGGTCTGTTGTATTTACTCATTTCATTTCATTTTGCAAACTGCTTTATCCTTTTTTAGGGTAATGGGAAGGCTGAAGATCATCCCAGCTGACTCCAGGTGAAGGCGTGGTACACTTTGAACAGCTTGGCAGAGTGTTGCAAAGCCAAAACATAACTATTTACAGTCACAATCACACCAAGGGTGATCAAGAATATCCAATGAGCCTACTGTGCATATCTTTGCAAACCGGAGCACTCGGAGGAAACCCACGCAAGCATGGGGAGAACATGCAAACTCCACTCAAACGCCCTTCTTGCTGTGAGGCGGACATGCTAACCACTTCAGGGCAGGGGTTGGCTCAGTGGATAAGGCTCTGGATTACTAATCCAAAGGTTGGTGGTTCAAGCCCCAGTCCCACCAACCTCCCACTGTTGGGTCCTTGAGCAAGGTCCTTAACCCTCAATTGCCCAGTTGTATAAAAACAAACCAAAATAAATGTAATCACTCTGGATAAATCTGCCAAATGCTGTAAATGTAAATGTACTTCACCACCATCTCTGTTTTGTTTTATTTCTTACTTATTACACCATGTGGTATGTTGAATTTTATTATTTTCATTCACCTTACAGTGAAATTGAATCAAGTTCACCGATAACAGAAAACGTTTTACCTGAGCAGATCTAGGTTTTCAAT
This sequence comes from Neosilurus hyrtlii, assembly GCA_028564935.1. Classification (NCBI taxonomy): domain Eukaryota; kingdom Metazoa; phylum Chordata; class Actinopteri; order Siluriformes; family Plotosidae; genus Neosilurus; species Neosilurus hyrtlii. The sequence goes on along the minus strand of JAOUQZ010000049.1, from coordinate 11,293,210 downwards.
TACCAAGTGTCTCCCATGCTGGCTCTGACAGTACATGAAAACTAGACTTAAGCATTCCTCCTGTATTGCTAGTGAAGTTGAGGTTAACAACTGGACAATCTGTTCTCTTGTGCTGAGACACTGGAATAACAGCTGCTGATTTTCCTCTGTAAGTAACAGCATTGCAAGAAAAGAGATAGCATTGGCAGAACATTTATAAACAGAACAGAAAGGTTGAGCTACAAAAAAATATATATTTTAGAACTTCCTTTTCTCGCAAATTATGAGTCAGCTTGTGACACATGAGCTCTATTCCTGTAGAGACTCCTGATCAATTCTCTCCATTTAAAATACTAGGATAATAAAAGGAAGAAATATGTCTTTGGAACTGTTATCTATCCAGGCAGCTGAAGTCTCATCACCAGTGCCTGCTCTTACACTTACCACTCTAATGCCCTCCGTATAAGCAGTGGAGATGTGAGCCCTGTGATTCTGCTTTGAACTAAATGTCAAGTCATGGCAATTGGTTGAACTGTCACAAGTGCATAGCTGGGAGCAGCTGCCTTAAAATGAAAGAACCAAGGCTGCTAATCAATAAACCAAATGATGGATCCATGTGTATAGTTACACTTCTGTAATTCAGCCATTCTGTATGGCCTATAGGTCAAATATCCCAAAAAAAAATTTGCTATGCATGCAATATGCATCTATGCAACATGAATCAGAAAAGAAACCTATAGAAAATACTATGCATTTATTTTATCTGACAAATGCTTACTTATAAAAAGGTATAAAGGTCTATGATTTGCAGTTTGGGATAAATGTACATAATTATGTAGCTTTTCTTTGTTTACGTCTTATGGTGTAAAATTACATTTACCCCATCTACAGCTCTATACTATTATTATATTCAGCTGAAGTTGACAGTACAGTCTGAAAAAATGAACAAACTAAAAAGTAAATGACAAAAAATATTTAAAAAATACTGTTTACCGTTTTCACTGCAAACCATTCTCCATAACCGGAGAACAGAAATATATAGCTGCTCGCTGTGCGGCTCTTTTAAAGTCTGTCTAAGACAGCTGGAAAGAGAAGATAGATGGATAAAAAGAATGGATTATAAAGCACTTATTCATGCTTAAAATTTGCAGAAAATCTTGATGAATCAAAACAAAACCAAAGTGCAATTTAATCACATATATTCATGTGTTCATTCTTATTTAGCCATTTAGAAATTAGCCCATAACAAGTCAGCTGATTAAGAGAGCGGCCAAAGACATATAAAGCTCTTTAACAGTTTAAGGAAAATTAAACCAAAACTTAATAAAAGCTTGCGTACATCGTATTCATCTTTGCACATTAAATGCACTATTGTTATTACAAGCTTATTCATGGGGGGGAAAAAAAGTAATGAATCTACACACAGGGGGGCGACACTGTACTGTGAAATAGCACATGAACTATCACCTGTATCCAGCTGTAAATACAGAAGTAATTTGCATATGAATAAATGGCAGGTTATACCATTAGTTCATGTAAATGAGGCAATGTTTATCTAATGTATGTGAACATTAGCTCGTATTATGTGTAGATGTGGGTAGTTTTATTTTATTCAAAAGTATACCAGTTTATATTGGACACTGTTATTTTTGCCATTATCCTTCCTTATATTTAATCACCCGCAAGAGTGAAAAAAAAAACACATTTTAAACAGGTTATTGCAAACTATCAAACAGATTTTAGAAAATTGCAATTATGAAAATGTAAATAAAAACAATGACAATGAAAACATACATATGTTCATGTGTAACAGGAGAGTTTGGAAGCCCTGCCTTTAATTACACTTTAAGGGTTGGTTTGTAGAATTTGCAGAAAACACAGGTGTAAAATTACAAAGAAAACTTTTCAAAACAGTCATAATCAGGCTGTCAGAAGTCATTTTCTTTTAAAACTTACCTTCTTATTTTGTTATTGTCAGCAATGATGTTAAAGCCATTGTTTAAGCGGAATAAAGTTTGCCCAGTACCTAAAAGGAACAAAAACATGCTGTCACTGTAACCAAAACAAATATAGCCAGGTATCAATGCACTGCCAGCCTGACCAGCCTCAGAAAGAAAATCCTTTATAGTCAAGGGCAAAAGAGACAAAGACAAAGAGAGAACTAAACAAAAACTCATTAGGAGTCAGGGACAGCTCTCTTATCTAGCCACATGCAGTATACTTTCGACGGAAAGAAATTAGCACACAAAGGTCCTGCTCAGGTATCTTCTCTGGCCAGAGTGTTGGCTACAATCTATTCATTTTAGAATGCTTTCACAGTTGTGTGGTTTGTAGAAAAGAATTTAGGGCATTCATTCTGCTATCGCTGATAACAAGCATCCAAGAAAATAGCTTTAGAACACCTCTAACTGTAAGAATCCTATAGCCCACTAATTTTGGTACTTTTTGTCTTTTTTATAAATGTATTAACTTTGCTGTTTGGACAAGGCAAGATTCTAGTTGGCTAGAACAATGAAACAATGAAATTACTTCTTTGGCCTTCAAATTACTGAGATCAAATTTATGCTACTGAGCAGTTTAAACAGACTGGTGCTGTTCAGATGTTGACATATTAATAGAAGCAAGAACATAAAGAGTAGGGCTGGACGACATATCCAAAAATTATCATTATCATATGACCATTCATATCATCAGCTAAACAAGAGTGAGTATAGCAATTTACTGTTCCTCCAGAAATGAACACTGAGAGTATTGAGAGCAGGAGGAGCAACACACACGAGGTTGCAGGTAAAAATAAAAATGGAACTTTATTTACTCCTAATCCACAAACAATCTGTGATATTTTTTTTTTTTGACGTATTAATATAGCAGAGCTATGACAAAAAGGGACTGATGCTGGATTGGGGGAGGTGGATTTGAAAGCTGCGTAGTTGAGTTCAAATATAAAATATATGTTCCACGTCTGTCGTTGGGAAAATAGGTCAAGTCTGTAAGTCACATGTAGTCAAACGGTAATTAATTTATTCACCAAAAACAAATGGTATGAATTTTGTGTCCATACATGAATGAATTCGAAGATGAATTTGGTGTTACAAATGGTTTTATTTCTGTTTGTTACTAATAAAAGTGCAGTTATGTACATGAAGTAGTTCTCTCACTGTCTTTGTAACAATGGTTCATGAATTTATGGTCAACAGAGTGGGAAATAAGCAGGATTCATTAAAACTTGGGGATTGTGAATGTCACAATTTATGATACCAGTTTCAGATGTGTCCATATAATCATATACACATACACACACACACACACACATATATATATATATATATATATATATATATATATACACACACATACACAGTCCATATATATAAAATATAAATATATGTCTTACATGTATGTATTAATATGTGTTACATGTCTATCGTGGGGAAAATAGGTCAAGTCTGTAAGTCAAATTGTATGTCATCCATGTGAAAGTGATAAAATATATAATATGTTAGATGCCCCAAAATGTGTATGAAATTCATGCACCTATCATAACATCATAGCATTTCATACAACACACCCACAACTGTCAAGGGATTTGGGCAATCTTTGTCATGGATCTGTGTTATACCTGTTATTCAGCATACATGATGGGGAGTAAACTCAAATATGGAGTAAGCAGCAAATAAACAAATGGGAAACAAGTCCAAAACACTCACTCACTCATTTCACTCACTCATTTGCCGAACAGCTTAATCCTACAATTAGGGTCACAGGGAGGCTGGAGCCTATATCAGCCGGCAGTGAGCAAAGGCAGAGTACACACTGAACAGCTCAACAGATCACTGCAGGGCAACACAAACACATGCATTCACACTCATATCTAGGGAGAATGTGAAACAGTCAATTAGCCTGATGTGCATGTCTTTGGACTTTGGGAGGAGCCCGGAGTACTCAGAAAAAACCCAAACAAGAACAGGCAGAACATGCAAACTCTACACAGTCCATGCCAGTCAATTGAACCCAAGACCTCCTTGCTGTAAGGCAGATGTGCTAACCGCTACATCACCACATGAGCACAAGAGCACAAGTGCGCCCCCTGCCTCCCTGGTGTCTGCATACTTGGAAAAAGTTGTGTTCTTTTGTCTCTGAACATTATATGCATCATATAATTCATTATGATAAATATTATCATAAGAAACAAAATTTTTACATTGTCCAGCCCTGATAAAGAATATCCATGGCTACCTCCTTTATTTGATTTTTGGCTTGGCCATCAGAAGCTGCCTCTGTAACAAACAGCATGAATAAATCTTATCACAGTGTTAATGAAGCACGTAGGTGAATCAATGAGACATCTACAGCCACACTCTTCTCCTTATTGACCACAAAGCAGAATAAATATTGTTTTGGCTGCTGATGCAATGTCAATTCAGGCATAAATACACACTCACAAATGTGAACAAGTAAAAGATTAACCAGCGAAGCTGAAAGGAAATGGCTTGACACAAACAGTGAGATACAGGTTAAGAATAAACTAAAGAAGACAATGAATTCCTCATGATGTGCACCCACTGTGTGTAACAGCTTGTGTGAGGAGCTCCAATCCGCCGCAGTAGTAAAGGATGTGCTCATTAGGTCTGTCCAGCTTCATCAGCAACTCAGGAATGGTCGTAGCTCCTTCTTTTCCATCGTTTAACTCCCGGAGTGCTGTTTCTTCCAGAAGGGTCTTTTTCTCTTCCAAATCCACTTGTGTCAGATAATCTATAGTGGCAGCAGGCAGAGGGCAGGATATTACAGTCATTCATATTACAGCGTCATTACTGCATGACAATGTTTGTGTTAAAGGAATATTTTCACCATCTTTCTACTTATATGTGATAAGCTATGACAACTGAATTTATACACAAAACATTTCTACATTTAAACAAAACTCACTTTATTTGCCAAACTGCTTAATCCTACTAGGGTCGCAGGCAGACTGGCCGGGGGAGATGGGGCAGGGGTCTATCTCAGACAACACTGGGTCCAGGCCATCGCAGGGCCAACACAAACACACACACATGACCAGTCACATGCACACCGAGGGTCAATTTGGAACAGCCAATTGGCATAATATGTATGTCTTTGGACAGTGGAAGGAAACCAGAGTACCCAGAGAAAATCCATGTAAGCATAGGGTGAACATGCAAACTCCACACAGAAACACCCGAGGCCAGAAATCAAACTCAGGACCTTCTTGCTGTGAGGTGGATGTGTTAAACACTACACCACTCTGCCTCACTAAAACAAAACTGGATTTTCATTTTTAAAAAATGTTGAATTATTTTCAAAAGTAAACATGATATCAACTATCAGTTCTGTTAAACAGGGACTGTGTGCACAGTTGTTCAGACTGACCTAAAAAAACATGGTGTAACCTAGTTATTCCAAATTACAGTTGATCCTTTCAACTTATTTAAAATCTCAAGTGGCAATATTCTACAAAGAGTGCATGAATAAATGCATACATGAACATGTGAAACGCTTTGACGAGAACGCTGAAATAATAAAGCTGCTACAGACACATTCCCATGTAATTATTTCCTGAGTCATGAACAGTCAAAGAAAATAGAAGGGATTGAGGGGTAGGGGGGATTGAGGGGTAGGGGGGATTGGGGGGTGAGGGGTGGGGTGGGGGTGTTCCCAAGGAGGGACAGAATGAGAGCACACACACTTGATGTCATGGCAGCAGAATATGATAGCTTAAGTGAAATAAAAAGGAAAAGAGGAAACCTAAATGTTACTATATATTACACATACACTTCTCAATAGCATTTCTAAATCTTACCTTTCACAAGGGTTTCATGCCCTGGTGCAATATCCAATATCTTCTCATAACACAGCCTGGACTAGTTAAATATGAAGATAATATAGAGGTAAGATATTTATCAGAAAGGAGGCCAGCATGAAAAAAAAATCATAATAACCTGCAAGTTTTCAAAGCAGCCAGCTGTTCTTACCTCAGTGAATTTTTTTAGTCCCAGATGGGCTCTTCCCATATGGACATATGCCTTAATACACTTATGGTTGCACTGTGTTAGAAAACAGAATATAAATATTAGAAAGCTTCTTGAGCATGTCAACAATTCTTCATCTGTGTGTCTATTTATCACATTTGCACCGAGTGCGTGATTATTTTATCAAGCATTTAATTTTCTAACTATTCTGTAGCAGAAACTGAATTGTTTACTTCATACACACTTATAAAGGAAGTCTAATGAGGCTTGAAATTCAGCAATACATATTTAAAAGATGTAAAACAATGTAACAGGAATTCAAAGATCTTAAGATGAGACATGACTGAGTAAAATCTCAATGCTGGATTATATACAATAGATTTCCTCATTCACTCATTTATTCGCCGAACCGCATACTTCTATTAGGGTCTCAGCCAACACTACGCGAAAGAGGGGTACACCCTGAATGGCTCACCCATTATCACAGGGCAACACATGCACAAACATTCAGTCACACCTAGAGGCAACTTGGAAGAGCCAATTACATTAATGGGCATGTATTGAACTGTGAGAGGAAACTGTGGTACCTAGAGGATACCCACGCAAGCATACTCCTCACAGAAATGCCTGAGCCCAGGGCTCAAACCTAAGACCTTCTTGCTGTGAGACGGATATGCTGACCACTACGACATGGTACCACCCACAATAGATTTACCTGTTAAACACTGCAAAAAATCTACTCTAATTACTTGAAATTTATATAAGAGGTCTTGTGAAGTCCATGTGTTGGCAGGTCAAGACCCGTTTTAGCAGCAAAGGCTGATGTGACTCAGTACTGGGCAGGAGGTTTTAATATTATGGCTGATCTGTGTGTACACCCCATTGTGAACCTTTCCCTCTTGATTTTTTCCCTTTTTTATTTATGACCTGGGTTCGATTCCTGGGCTCGGGGCATTTCTGTGTGGAGTTTGCAAGTTCTCCCCGTGCTTGTGTGGGTTTCCTCCTGGTGCTCCAGTTTTCTCAAACATTCCAAAAACATGGACAGTAGGCTAACTGGAGGTTCCAAATTGCCCCTAGGTGTGAGAGTGAGTGTGAATAGTCGTATGTGTGTTGGCCCGGCAATACCCTGGTGAGCTGCCCAATTAAAAACATTTTATTATACAAATTCCATTGATTTTTTCATTCATCTTTAGTAACTACAGACCCTAGCCTGGGAAGAAAGGGATCATACTCTGGATGAAATGTGTACAAACATGCACATTTGACCAATCCAATTACAGGTTTTTGTATGGGTTGAAAGAACCCAGAGAACCCTGAGAAACCCACACATATAGGGAGAACATGCAAAACTCTACTCAAACAGGACTAAGCCAGTCTTAACATGATGCTCTGTTGTGATTTGAATAGCTCTTAAATTCAACTCATATGGAGGGAGGCCTTTTAATGTATTAACCCTCAACTGGGAATAAATGAGATGAAAAATCTAAACAAATGCAATTCATTCTGCATGAAAGGGTCTGCCAAATGCCTTAAATAGAAATAGAAATAGAAATGTGGTCTCGCTTTGGTTACTATGGTCACTTCAAAATGACCCACAGCCAAGTCAGAACTAACCAACCCAGACCAACACACTAATTAGGTGATTTTTTTCTGAAGGAACTCTTAAAATACAAGTGACAAACTTAAGGCCTGTGGGCCAAATCTGGCCCGTAAACACGTTATGTGGCCTGCAAGAGCTTCAAAGAATATGATTAAATAAAGAGTTGGAGCTTTCAGAAAAAATTGGCAAATGCCTACTTATTTTAGCAAGTTAACAGTAAGCCAATTGGTTTAGTTTGCTTGCAGCAAGTTGATGTTTCAGGGTGGCACGGTGCATAGTGGTTAGTATGTCCACCTCACAACAAGGTCAAGTCGCAAGCTCTGTAAAGGTGTTTCTGTGTGGAGTTTGCTGGTTCTCTTCATGCTTGCATGGGTTTCCTTCTGGGTACTCTAGTTTCTTCTTACTGTCTAAAAACAGGGACATTAAGCTAATTGGTTGTTCCAAATTGCCCCTAGGTGTGAGTGTGAATGGTTGACCATGTGATGGATTGGTGAGCTGTTCAGGGTGTATCCTGCCTTTGTCCAGCATTGGCTGAGATGGGCTTCAGCCTCCCTGTGACCCTAGTAGGATTAAGCAGTTTGGCAAATGAGTGAAAGAGATGAGAATTAAGAGATCAATCTAAAATGTACTGACATGGAATGGGAAATAAAATAAATGGGAAATTAGCCTAGTACTGTAGTTGTTTAACTGATTACCAATAAAATGTTGTTCAATGCTTCTTGAATGAACTAATCATTCTGGCATGCAGATTTTATGGTCGGCCTTTTAAAAATGGATGTTCTCTAATGATTTGCCCCTTGATGACTTAGAAATGTAGTGATTTTGCCCTTAGTGAAAATGAGTCTGGCACCCCGCCTTGAACCTAATCTGTAAAACCCCACAACGTTACATTAATTTCTGACTCAGTTGAGTAATGCATTAACACTAATACAATAAATATGTCTCTTCTTCACTTTAAGAGTTTGTGCACTCAGGACAACAGTACAAGATATACTTCAGCCCAGTTTTCCAAGGCTACACCACTGTTTTGTTTATTAAACAGCGCTCCTGAGTGGCCCGCGGCAGTCCCCAAGTGGGATGGGATAAAATGAGGAGTCGCTGAGCTGACACAATGATGAATGAGAAGGCACTTCTGGCACACCTTCTTCACAATTACACTCACCTTTAGGGCCCAGTCACAGTCACTTATTGCCTCCTTATACTTCTTCAGCTTGATAAGGGCCTGCATGATAAAGATGCATGAGAAGCAAGATACCATCGCTGGGCTTTCAATCATTTGAGCCTACAATTCAGCTGTTTAAAAGAAATAATTCTGTTAAAAAAAAAAGAATGGCATTGAAAACCTGAGCTCTGTTTGTGTAAAGTGCTGGTAAGTCACGAAGCTGTTCTAAACCCTCCGTATACAGCTTGACAGCCAATTCATAATCTCCCAGGGCAAACGCTTTGTTTCCTCGCTCCTTTAAGGCTGTGGATTAAATATAGTGAAAAAAGGATGACGACAGTGTATAGAAACACAGGTGAATGCATAAAACTAATATAATTTCAAAACACACACACACACACACACCATTTGCTTGCTTCTCTTTCACCTGTCTCCGCTTTCTTCTGTCCTCTGCATCCTTTTCTAAAGCTTTCATAAAATTCTCTAAAAAGCCACAGACATATAAGTAACACATTTAACAACACTTTACATTTCTAGATCTAGGCTTGCGAAATATGTGTATAATATATATATATAGTAGTGTGAAGTGAAGATTGTACACCACCACTTTTGTCTAAAAGGGCTCCTAATAAAAAGAAGTAAAAAAAAATTACTTCTCTGTAATCTTTTGGTGAAAATGTATTAATGAATGCTATTTTAGGCAATGAGAACCAAAAAAATTATTCCGACAAGTATATTGAGGTAAAAGTATGGCTAATACGCAAAAACACTGAAAATACCAATTTTTCAGAGAGAGTGAAAGGTGTAGCAAATAATTTTTTTTTACTTTTGCATAGCATGAATGTTCTTACTCCTAGCAAGTGAAGAAATAAAAAAAATACAGTAATGTGCAGTGATGATTAAACAATTAACAAAATGAAAATAAATCCAAGTACTACTCAAGTATTTATTTCATATAATATTGAATCATATTGATGAGAATAAGTAAATAAACAACAATATATAGTACTAACAAAAATAACAGTCTCTTTTTTGAGGAAAAAAAGTCAGAATTTAGTGTGGCCACCCTTTACTTTAATTACAGCATTTAAGCTTTCAGGCATAGTGTTCACACATTCATATTTCATTTCAAACGCTAAACCATTCAATATGGTCTCTCATCTCAAGTTTGACTGCAGAATGTTTTTCAGAGTTATGGGAAAAAAAGTGGACCAAAAAATCGAGCCTGGTGAGGGAACTATTGTTTATAACAGCTGCTATATAACATGCAGTACAGTACCAGTCAAAATCTGGACACACCTACACATTCTAAAATAGGAGGTGTGTCCAATCTTTCGACTGGTAGTGTGTGCATATATACATACATATATATGTGTGTATGCATGTATGCTTGTATGTATAGGGACTCAAGGACTCAAACCAAACATGGCATTGAAAGTGATTTAAAAACGATTCAGACAATAATGTACAACACACAGCACAGTAAACCTACCTGGACTTTCCTTTTGGATACCAGTTGCATTCTAGAAAATAAAAAGACTGTTAATAAACCACACTTTTTTATTATTTTTTTTCTTTATCGGAGAGATTATGATATAAACTATGTTCACTTAATCAAGTGCAGATGCAGGCCAAACAGAGACTCCCAGTAATGCAGTGCATGCATGACAGTGTTATTTACCACTGGGTTGCTCACACACGTGGGGTTTGGATTAATAACTGTCCTGGTGATGATGTGACTTTTGCTTGTTTGCTCTTTTTCCAGTGAGGCAGCCAGATAGTCTGCCTTTTCCACAGCTTTCTCCTGTATGGCTTCATCACCCGAGCTCAGCTCCTTCACCAGCTCAGCTGGAACAACACAGCAGCAAAGTGCATACAACTCAATAATCACCTTTCAGCTTTGCTCTAATAACAAAGAGCTGGAAAAATCAAGCGGAAGTTGTGAAATGAGTGACATTACAGCGCCTAGAATAATGTGCCATGCCTGAAACTTAGCATGTGCACTAGTTAGCCTGAGAACTTCTCTCCAGGAGACTCTCCTTCACTCGTGTACAGCCTTAAAGGTATTATAAACAAGATAAACAATAAATAACACCCACTGATACGGTCCACGTTGGTGAGGAACTTCTCCAAATCCTCATTTTCACACGAGTCCATGTTTCAGTTTAGCTAACAGTCAACAGCTCGGGTCCACTACACTGACTCCGCGTGACGCTTATAACCATAGCAACGCAGGAAATCATGTGACGTTTTGTCATTGTTGTACAGCCATTGTGACCTATTACATAGTGCAGCACTGTAGGCTGTGATGTCTGCTACAGAAAAACTAACAAAAACATTTTTTTATTTGAAAAAAAAATATATATATATATATATATTTTTTTTTAAATTATATATATATATATATATATTTTTTTTTTTTCAAATTAAAAAAAGGTTTTTGTTTTTCTTTAATGTTTAAAACACAATACAAACTTTTCATGTTCAACTGTGTTTCTGCTACATGGCTTGATATTTATGTGAGTTGTGAGTATATGTGTGTGTGTTTCAGAGAGAACATATATAATATATATAATATAATATATATATATGTATATAATATATATATTAATATATATAATATAATATATGTGTGTGTGTGTGTGTGTGTGTGTGTGTGTTTCAGAGAGAAGCTGGAGATTGAATAAACTGAATTAGTTTGTAAGACATTGGTGGATGTCGCTGAATCTCAGGGACTCATTACATAAGAATAAGGCATCATCAGTAAGATCTCACTTAGGTGTGTGTATGGAAATGGCTCATTCTGTGATAAAAAGCAACATTTCCGTGACAGGATCTCAAATTCATCTGGATTTATTTATTTCTTGCCTAGATGGAAGGGAACAAGCTGTAAAATTCATGAAATTACGTCAAATGATTACTTGACTCCAATTTCTCGTATATCAGCAATTAAAAAATTCACTTTATCATGGAATGGAAAAATAAATTCAGGGAACCGATTGGGTAACGTCCACACGCTTAACTAATGCAATTCTTTTATCTAATGATATCTGCAGCATCAAATGTTTTTGTAGACAATCAACATGAGTGTATCAGGCGTTTTATGTGAAGGAATTCGTTGGAGTTATCGATGATCTTTGCAAACTGTAGGTCAAGTATGAAGTATCAAGTATATATATATATATTTATATATATATATATATATATATATATTAAATATAATAATTATAATAATAATAAAAAATTATGAAACATAAGTGATGCGTTTAATAAGTATTAAACTGGGGAGAAATTAAGATATTATTTTTTTAAAATTACAAATAGTCAACGACAATCACCATGAAAGTTTTAGCCTTGAAAAACACAGTGGCAGTTAAAAGAAGAAATATAGACAAGTTTATTGAAAAGAATTAAATCAGGCATTCCAGTTCTGCCCTAAGAAAACTTAGAAAACTTTGTTCCATTATGGCGCTGAAGTGCTCGGCTCAGTCATCCAAACAGTTCTAGTTTCTTAAGGTGCAATCCCAAGAGTGCAAACATTTGGCTAGACAAATAAATAAATAAATAAGTTCAGGACTGCTGTTTTTTTCCTCTCTGTGAAGACCTCATTTGCTTTATGAAATATTAAAAGCATTATCCATCTATATTCAAGATTTTCTTATGTATACCAACTACTGCTATTTAGTTTAATAACACATTAGCACTGACTACACAACATTGCAAATTTAAGTTTTCCATTTAACACAGAATGATCATGTAATAATGTGCGCTGGATTGCATTACATTCATATTCTTACGTATCATTTGTCAACAGCAGATTTTTTTTATTCGTGTTTAATGAGTATTTCAAGTGCTTCCTTTTGTATTTACTCAAAAGGCCTTCACAGTCAAAAGCAAAGGTCTCATTTAAGCTGCCATCTGTCTCCCATTGAGCAGCATGCAGTAGTTTGGATGAGATTGTTGTTCTTGTCACATTCAGTGAAAGATTGCAGTGCTCGAATTTCAAGACCAATTCATCACTTCAGTCTGGCGCAACATCCTGGCCTTCTGCTCCATGGTTAATTGGCAGCTCACTGTAACTTGGGCTGACCTCCATGTTTTTATCTCTCAGCAGGCTTTGTACTTTCCTGAACACTGAACTTTCCTTGTGCTTCTCCAGCAGCCTGGCCACCTCCTGTCAGAAATATATACTATATTAATCATTCTGTTAATTCAAAACCTGCTTCCAGCTGGCTGTTCTCCTCTTGAGCAAATATCCCAGATTTCAATGTAGTGCTTTACATCCAGACAATCAATCCCATGTTATAATTAATTGACTTACATTCAGGTTCCCAGACACAGTTCCTGGGACATGTTTTTGTACTCTCTCAAGCACAAGGCTATTAAGGGCTGACTCTTTGTTTTGTTTCTTTCCTTCAGATGATTCGGGCTCCAGTCTGGCTTTGAAGAACTCACTCAGACATACTTGTAGGACCTGGGACATTTTAAAAAAAGCACAGTTGGGGGAGGCACAATCAACACCCAAAAATGTTATAAAATGATCCATGGGTTTATGGGCCTGGGGTGTACCTTATAGAAAGCCCTTTGGAAAGCAGCAGTTGAGTCAATACTAAGCTGGCCAGTAGATATATGAGCAGCACAATGCAGAAGCAGCAGAGAAAACCCGCCTACAGTCTGTAACCTCTGTTGGCGCACGTACAGAGTGTCATCCATCTCCTGCAGACACAGTCAGTGCTTTGGAACAATTCTAACTAAGCATTCATTTTTCACAATATGTTAATACATCATACATCAGCAAAGTTATAAGTGATGGTGGTTTTGTGGTTACTGCATCAGCATGGCTTTGTTCTTATTGATTAGAGAATGCAAAAAAAAATAAAAGATTGCTTGAGCAGTGCCAGAGCATATTGCTACATCGACAATAGATATTTCACCTCTTATGCTGTATGTGTTGCCTTGTAAGAATAAAGAGGCTCCACTGAGGCAATTACAAGTGTATCTGGACCTCTAATATTTATACAAGTGTAATGATACCATAAAAAAATATTCACAATAATGTCATTTCAATGGTTTCTGTATTTCAAGCTTCTGTTTGACCCTGAATTTGGTTTCATTTCTGCCAAAAGTTGCTACGTCTCACCCTTTTGGAAGGATTGAAAATGGTTGGTATTGTATTCTTAGCAAGTACTCAGGGCTTGATGACTCTGTGTCTGTGTAAACTATTTGTGCAAACGTAGGATGTTACAAGTTATCAGTCAAATGGGTATTTGCCATCATACTTGCATGTACCACGAACATGTTCACAAGGGAGCAGAAAATGACAAACCAAATGAAAGTCTTGCATAACAATCTAGAATCAATGGTGGAGTAGCAAAGTAGCTTGCAATTTTCTACATTACACATTTTCTCTAAAATCCACTTAATTTAATTTTAAGAAACTTTGACTTAAAAGGAAATTAATCCCAAATTACTTTGCTTTGTCATGCTTTTCACAAAGTATTAAAAGCATCATTCTTGTCACATTGTACCAAGCCTTCTATTTCTCTGATGGCTATTCTGTATATTATTCTCCTCCTGCTTGCTTTTAGCCTTGCTTTTTTATTGCATGTGCCTTTGGTATTCTGCCAGCTGTATATTTTAAGCCTTTGCATGTTAATTTGACTTTGGATTTAGCCTAAACCCTTGATATACCTGGTTGCCCTTTTCTTGACCATTGCTAGTTTGAACTTGACCTTGCCTAATATTAGTATCTCTATGTCTGCTTGTTCAGAATTTAGATCATGCCCATTTGTGGGTGTTCTTGTTTAAGTTGTGGTTAGTTGTGTGGTTAGTTTCTACCTTGTTGCTATGTTTATGCCTTTTTGCCCTGTGTGTTGTCTACTGTTTGCCCAGCCAGTGGGATCACAAAAGCCAGCATTATAATATATTGCAGTCATGAATACATATTTCAAGAAAAGAGACGAACATAGAGTGACATAAGATTGCAGAAAGGTGCTCGCAGATGGACTATGTCCTATGCAAATGATTAGAGACTGTAAGGTGGTGGCAGTGGATGTTGTTAAACAGCATTGAATGGTAGTCTGTAGGATGACATTAGGGGTGAAGAAAAAGAAGTGAGGGAGAAGTGAACAAAAGATCAGATGGTTGAAGCTAAAGAAGGAAGACTGCTGTGTGAAATTCAGAGAGCAAGTGAAATAGGCTTTGGGTTATCCATTGAGGGGATGCTGGATGACTGAATAGCTACAGCAGCTGTGGCGAGGGAGAAAACTAGGAAGGTACTTGGGGTTGCATTCGGACAGAGGAAGGAGGACAAAGTGACTTGGCTATGGAGTTGGTTAGGAAGTTCAGGAACCCATCAAGGAAAAGAGATTAGCAAAAAAAATAAAAAAAAAAAATAAGTAGGACACTTCAAGAGACAGTAGACAGGAGTACAAAGGGATGAGGTGCAAGGTAAGGAGAGAAATGGCAAAAGCTAAGGGAGAGGCATATAATGAGTTGTATGAAAAGCTGAACACAAAGGAAGGGGAAAATGACTTATTATGGACGCCAAGCAAAGGGATCGAGCAGGTGAAGATGAAATGCAAGCCTGGGTGATAAAGGATGCACATAGTAATGTAAGGAGAGTGTGCTGATTATTTTGAGAAGCTAATAAACGGAGGATGTGAAGATGTGAACCAAAAAGTATGAGGAACTCATTCATTTTCTGAACTAATTAATCCTAATTAGGGTCACGGGGAAGCTGGCGCCTATCTCAGCTGACTCTGGGTGAGGGCAGAGTACACCCTGGACAGCTTGCCATGCCGTGCGAGGAATTAGTCAGGATAAAAAAACTTTTAAAAAAGTTTTATGTTGATGAGTTTGAACATGGCTAACTGCAAATTGGCAAGTAATGATGGGCTTTTTTTTTTTGCATGTGAGTATGACCTCGAATATAACTGTGAAGCTGAACTTAATTATAAACCTGATATGAGGAAGGTACTGTATTGAACTAAGATTTTGTGATTTAGAATGGTTATTAACCAGTGGCTAATAACAAACCCTTGTATAATACTGAACCTTGGTTTAATAATGAACTTTTAGTTATTGTTTGACTTTTATTTAAATATCGTGTATTGAAAACCAAGTCATTAATGATGTCTCGATGCTTGATGTTCTGTGTAATGTTGAACTTTTAGTTAAAGGTGATTTTGTAATGATGAGTCTGCATTGTGTTAAAATTTAGGGCATGTTAAAAATGTATAGAATTCACTCCCGGGCAAACTCTATGTTTTAGGCCAGCACCCAGAGGTCCAGGTTCACCAAGGAGTGAGGTTTTTGGCATTCTGAGAGTAGCACCCTTGGGGGGTGTTCTGTCACAGTCACCTCTCAACTCCTGCTGTATTCTAAGCAGTTGAGCTCCAGTGTTCAAGTCTCATTTCCAGTGCTTCGGGGTTTAGAAGGTGGAAGAACTACAGATGTGTCCGAGAGGGCTTGGCTAGAAGTGCGGAAGCTCCTCCGGTGATTGGCTGCATGTGCAGGCAAATAGGCGGCTGATCAAAGGACAGCATAAATGCACCCAATATGCCACATGGTTGCAGCACATTAGACATGTATTTCAAACATTCTACTCATGTTTTCTTTTTTTTTCCCTGTTCAGCTGCTCACTGTGAAGACCAAGGAGCTCTTCAAAGAGGCCAGGGACCTTGGAAGAATCCAACCCCCACTGGAAACGAATTCAACATCACCAAGCTCTGGCTCCGGCAATACAAACACCGAACCGTATTACCAGAGCACACCCCACAAGATAGCCCAAGGACACGGTCGAAAGCCTTCTCCAAGTCCACAAAGCACATGTGGACAGGTTGGGCAAAATCCCATACCCCCTCCAAGATCCTGTAGAGTTTGTAGAGCTGGTCAATAGTGCTGCGGCCAGAATGAAAACCACATTGTTCCTCCTGAATCCAAGCTTCAACCATCAGTCGGATCCTCCTCTCCAGTATTCCTGAATAGACTTTCACAGGTAGGCTGAGGAGTGTGATTTCATGATAGCTGGAACACAACCTCCAGTCGCCTTTTTTAAAAAGATGGTGATATTAAAAAAACTATTATTTAATTTAATCTTCGTACATGGCAGATCAATTGATTGTTAAAAATACATTAAGTGAAATATAGCTATAAGTCATATAAGCTATATATCATATAAACACGTCTCTCATTGTCTTGTATCTAGTTGCACATAAGCACTTTTAAAACTTACAGAAAAGCTGTTAATAATTTATGACTAGATATAAATTATTTGCCAAATAAACTGAAGCCTGCTCTAATAAATTAGGAATAATAAAATAGGTTAAATAAAATAAAATAAATAAAATGTTAAGATGGAATGAATCATTTAAAATTGTATTTGAATTACCTTAAAAGCTCGGGGTTTACACTGGGGCCATGATGTCCATGATCTCCAGAATTCAAAAAGAGTGTGGAGCTCCACAACTCATGAGCACGCTTGGAGATTGATTGGGATATAAAAAGGAGACAGGGTGCATCCAAGAGATGAAACTTGAAGGAATCGTGTTTCCAAGTTCAACAAGATCCCCTATGATGGTGCATCAAGGTCTGTTATGCTCTGTTAAGGTCTGTTAAGCTCTACTACGCTTTACTACAGTTTGAACGTTCCATCACGATTGGTGTCGAATCATAATAAATCGTAACAATCGCAGCAACATTTTTGACAGTCCAAAATTTTGTCAGGATCATCAGGATTCCACCAAGTTACCTCAAGATCATGAGGATTCCATCAAGTTCCCTCAAGATCATGAGGATTCCACCAAGTTCCCTCAGGATCATGAGGATTCCACCCTGTACCCTGACTACAATTTTTTTTTTCAAAGGTTTGAAAAAATTAAAAATATTTTTTTTTGGCAGAAATTTCAGTATCAGAGCATCAAACAGAAATTACCTTATGTTAAAGTCTTACGTGTGTGTTTTTTGTGTGCTTTTTTTATTACAAATCGGCCCATTTTTCCCTGTGTTATCCCCACCTTTAAAATGAATGTTTTATATTACCACATGATTACTTTGACCAACAATACCTGGTAATAAAAGGAATTGCGGAAGGCATTGCAGTGGTAGTTATTTGTAGGAAGACTTGAGGCAAGGTGTAATTTCACTGCTGGTGCCTGAAAAGTACAAACCCAAGCATAACTAATTACATTTACTTTCCAATACATCAACCACTCTATTATATTATTGTTCAGTGTGTAAAATATTAGAAATGATAAATCAAAATGAATGAGTGTGTGTGTGGGGGGGGGTTTGTTTAATAGACAGAAATTAATAGACAGGAAGATTCATACCACTCTGTGTGTGTTCAGAAGTTGGAGAAGAAGCTGGCCATGCTGATAGATTAAAAACTCCCGGGGGTTAAGATTATCAGTATCCACTTTGACAAGTTCTCCCTCACAATCCCATTGCGCATCCAAGAAATCAATAAAGGAGCACCCTAAGCCTGCAGCACAGTGACATGTTGATCAAGCCCTCCATTCTCGATTAAAGAAGCTAGCCACAACTAATTACAAACTACAGCAAATGTTGTGTAAAGGCGAAAATAGGTTTAGGAATTGACCTGAGTGCTGACTGTTGAGCAGGCCGGAATTCTTTGCTTGGTCTCTGAGAAGCTGTTCCACATCTTGAATAAGTTTGAAGAGGGGCGAGAGCTCCAGCAAACTTGTCCAGTCCTCATCTGGACAAAATTATAATATTTATATGTGTGTGTGTGTGTGTGTGTGTGTGTGTATAT
>JAOUQZ010000049.1:11254288-11274629 GCA_028564935.1 Neosilurus hyrtlii | reverse complement strand
TGTGTGTGTGTGTGTGTGTATATATATATATATATGAACAGCATGGTGGAGTAGTAGTTAGTATGTCCGCCTCACAGCAAGGACATCCTGCGTTTCATTCCCGGGCTCAGGCGATTCTTTTCTGTGGAGTCTGCTTGTTCTCACCTGCTTGCTGGGTTTCCTTCAGTTAATCTAATTTCCTCCGACAGTCCAAAGACATGCATATTTGGCTAACTGACTGTTCAAGATTGCCCCTAGCTGTGAGTGTAAGTGTGAATGGTTTTGTGTGTGTGTGTGTATATGTGTCTCTGTGTGTGTGTGTGTGTGTGTGTGTGTGTGTGTGTGTGTGTGTGTGTCCCTGCAATGGTCTAGTTAGCTGTTCAGTGTGTACCCTGCCTTCACCCAGTGTCGGCTGAGATAGGCTCCGGCCTCTCCGTGACCCTTGTAGGATTAAACAGTTCAGCTAATGAGTGAGATGAGTGAGTATACATACATACTCTGGATATGTTGTATATGAAGTTGGTTCTGACTACCCCCCTAGTGCTTCAAATATGCAAGGATGCTTTTAGTTTTAGATCAGGAAATAATGTTTCCAATGTCTTACCTGACAGTTTGGGAACTATGATGTTCATGGGAACTGTCTCTTGGAGATTTTGGGCGTCTGCTTGGGCACATAGTTGTGATTGTTAGCTCAGTTGTAAGCACTGTCATTAGAGTGATCATCTTGCCTTACCTTGGCTTTGAGCAGGGATTACATCCTGTTCTCGGTGTGTAGTTGATGCACAGGACAATCTAGGCTTTAAATCGTTCAACTCGCTCACAGACGAAGCCTTTTCATGATCTTTGAGGGATTGAGCAGAAATTGCTGCACAGCCAGACTGATTGGAATCTATGCATCAAAAATCACATTATTATCACCATGTGTAGTCTGAATACAACACCATACCGAGGAAATATGAAGAAAATCAAAACAAGACTGCACTTCTGACCAGTGAAAATCACTCATTCATATATTTAATTAATACCTTTAGCTACAGGGACTGACACTGTCCATGCCCTTGAGCTTGTGTCACTGTCAAATAACTGCTTCATTGGCAAGTCTGTAAAAGAAACATTGAACTTCTAAAGAAAGCAGGACACACTCATTTCCATTTCTATGATGAAGATATGAATGAGCATGTTGTACCAGAGCTCCGCTGGCTCTGGCCACCGATAAAGAGACTAGAAAGTTTGCCATCCTCTAGCAGCTGAATGAGGCGCTCCAGCAGAGGGAGGATTTTGTGCTGAGTCAGAGCCATTGCATTCAAAGGGTTTTTCTTGCTTCTGGGCTTCACCATACTATAATCCCTATATGAGAATGAGCCTGATAATATGGCCTATTGAGAGAAGAAAGACAAGCTTATAGAATTAAAGTGTGCAATACAGAGCTATTCTTATAAATCAGCTCCAGCTCTTCCATAGAATATGCTGACGTGTGAAATCCTCTTAGAGAGCATTTACAATTGAGCTCAATAAAAGTCTACTGTGCCATGTTTAACATGCTGGGATTAGGAGTGTGTTACCTCGGCAGTATCCGCACGGAGCTGGCTAAGCTCGCAGGCCCAGTGCAATGAAGAAATTGCAACATCCAGTTCACTATGTCTCTGCTTTAATTGCTCCCACAGCTCCTTCTGCCTCGTCTTCTCTTCCTATAGCATAAGAATATCATTCCACCAAGTATGCAATTGGATTTGTGAAACATATACTCAGTACATTGACGTGATTTAATCAGCAGTGATGAAAAGGCAGAGATGTTTAGAATAAACTGCTTGTTATGGTGCAGCAGGCTTCTTGAATAAACAGTGAAAGTTGTGGAACTGAGAGAATGTGAAGAATGAGTAGGTTTCTTTTAACAAAGCATATAAATACTGGAGATGATAAGATGAGTGTTACATCCTTTTCTCTTCCATGCACTCTGTAAGGTAAGGTAAGGTAACTTTTTTTAGTACCCAGAGTGCAGATAATGCTGCCACCCGCCTCTTTTCGAACTGTTACGCATGGGCATTGGGGGAGGCCTAACACACTCAGAGGAAAATCGCTATCCGCCCCCTTGTACGAATGAGCTCACAGACACCCATGATTGGCTGGTGATTGCTGTGAGTGACAGGGAAGTGAGTACATGCCATCCCTCCCTCCCGTGAGAGCTCAGCTCCCATGGACTCCCGGTCACGGATGGCTATGGCATCAATCCGGATGCAAACTTGCGATCTCCGGGTTGATAGTCGTGCACCTTGTCGATGCGCCACTTGGGAGCCCACCAGCTGACTTTTGTAGGCTACCATTTGCACTCGCATTCACACCTATGTGCAATTTAGAGTAACCAGATGACCTAATGTGAGGAAACCCAGAGAAACCTGGAGCACCAATAGAAAACCCATGCAAGCTTGTGGAGAACCAGCAAATTTCACAAAGAACTTTGTCAGTCATAAGATTTCAACCCAGAACCTTCTTTGAATCTAATGTGTTTATAAATTCTTGAATCTATCATTTGCTGTGAATTGTTGAGTCTTTACATCTTGAGAAAAGTGCAATATGGCGAACCTGTCTGTTCCACCTGACCCTGATGGAGTTGGATGATGAAGGGATCGATACTCCAATTGCTTGAGAATGGAATATCTTTGACAAGCACTTCTAGAGCCTTGCCCTAAACACAACATACCGCTGATTCCAATGTGTGACCTTTGTCTATGTGAACATCCGACATGGCTGTTGATCCCTTTACGAAGAAAGCTAAAGTTTACTGAATTGTTGCAGCAGGCACAGAAAGTGCAGAAGGCTCATCTTCAGTGTGAAATATCTCATATACAGACAGTCACCGGTGTACTCTTAGTAGCTGCTTCTTGTTCTCTAAACATGAATAGCGAGCTTACCCTGGCGGGGAATGCTGATAACCTGCCATCTGACTGTTCTGATGTTCAAAAGAGCAGCTTAGCAGAAGCAAATGCTCTGCAGGCTGATAATAATTCTGCACTACTGAAACTGAAACTGGATCTTTCACAGATGATTGAATGCCTAACAGATTTCTTCATATAATCACTCAAGCGAGTGACTGGGCTATCCCACAAACTATCGACTTCATTAAAAAGCTGTTATACGCATTCAAAAGTGCAGTGAAGCTGCAGCGAGAGAAAAGGCCAAGCATATCTGCTGCAGTAGCAGATGTACAAATGGCAAGACTGAGAACACAGATACCAGTAATCTTGCTTTTTATAACAGGCGGCAGGAAAATATATAGGAGCTGACAGGGTTAGTATATTCTGCCATAGTGGATGTGCTTTGATTTCTCAGATCTCACTGTGACTCTCTAGTGACTGACACTTGCTGAGCCACCTAATCCTATTAGGGTCACAGGGAGGCTGGTGCCCAAGTCAGCTAACACTGCACAAAGGCGGGGTACACAGCTTGTCAGTCCATCGCAGGGCAACACACACAGCCATTCAAAATCACACTCACACCAGGGATCAATTTGGAACTGCCAGTTACCATGGTATGCATGTCTTTGGACTATGGGAGGAAACCAGACTACCCGGAGGAAACTCACACAGGCATGGGGAGAACATGCAAACTCCACACAGAAACGCCCAAGGCCAGGACTCAAACCCAGGACATTCTTGCTGTAAAGCAGATGTGCTAGCCAATATGCCATTAGGGTGCCTATTCCCCGATTTGTTTAAATCAATGGTCATTTTGATATTTTATTCTTTCTGACAGTCCCTTCACAGAGAGTTAGTTGTTTGAAAAAGGGAAATCATCTTGATATTAAAACTGTTATTTTCTGTAATACGAAGGGGTGTTTTTTTTTAGTACACACTTGTTTAACATTTAAGGAAGGTGCTCTGGATGTCAGTGCATGGCAACAGTAAATTATTTTTTATCTCATGGAATGACATGAAAGCTGCATTGCATGCACAAGCAGAAGGAAAAAAATTATAGATGTTACAATGTACACCGATCAGCCGTAACATTAACATCACTATCTCCAGCTAGTTTGGCCCGTACTCAGCAAGGTGCACTACACTGAGATGGTGGATTGCTAAAAAGAGATTAAAACTGACCAGTTGCTCAACACCAAGAGGTGTGGTCCGGTCTTGGTCCCACTGCTGCTTTGCCATAAACACACTCACTCTATTCAACACTGCAGTCAGTTCTGCATGCCAGTTACGCTGCTGCTTCCACTCTTCTTCATCACCTATCGAAACACACACATAAGAACATGTAATCTGTGGGATTCTTTCTCTGTTGCTAATGAATCAGTACCCTAATATAGGATATAGTATAATTTTACTATAATATAACTTCCCCTCATTTTTATTCAGATAATGAATCATCATCAATCTCCAACCTAATTACTAACTCGATATGATATAGAGTACGGTTCACTCCATCATTCTTAGTCACCCCATTTTAAGGTACTGCAACTTCTCAAAAAAGCAGTGTACACATCACCTCCAGTGAGAGTGAGTAGGATGGGTCCAGGCAGCAAGAGAGAGAGTTCCGATTTCACAGCATTTCTTCTCTGAGCCTCTTTACAGACTGCCTCCTGAAGTTCTGCTGCTACCTCCTTTATTTGCTTCTCTATGTCTGTCCAAACAAACTAACCCACACACACAGACACACACAATCATATGTCTTTTCACTCACATTTAGCACCATCTCTTATGTACTGAGCTTGCGGTGAGCTTTACATGATCTGACTCCTCCTGTAAGGCTGTGTAAAGGCAGTCCCGCAGAGCTCTGTCAAAATCTGCCACCAGTTCTTCCTCCTTCACTCTCTGCTGTCTCCAGAACTCAGCCCTCATACTGCACTCCTTCTGTAAGGCCTCTGCCTAAACAAAACACACATACACACACTTCCAATGCTCGGAGCCTCTTAGAAATATTCAGATATTTAACCAGAATTTGCTCACCATCACACTATCTGGAGTTTCTCTTATGGTCAGCCACTGGGACACAGTAACTGGGACTACAGTCCTCTTCCACACATCCAGCCGTGCTCCTACCACTGGAGCCACGACCCCAGTCACAGGGTCTACAGTATGTGCCCCGAAACGAATAGGAACCAGCCCTGGACAGATTAATATTGTCATATTATACTCTCTAATGATCTGAGTGAGATAATCCATGCTGACTTTAGCTGTGTTTCCTGGTTGTAAAAACATATATGGTAGATCTTACGAGTAAGCCATTTCACTTTCAGCCATTTCAGTAAGCCGATTCGCTTTGTAATTTAATCATGTCCGATTCTCGACTATCTGGCATCATATGAAGCCAGACAGCTACATCTTCTTCAAACTACTGCTCATGCAATAGAGGCAAGCGCTATCTGTCCACTTCTGCATGCATGTGCTCAGTACTGGTATTCTTAAAGCATTGTGTTGTTGGGTGTCAGAAACATATGATAAGCACATGCTACATGCTACTGAAACAGAAGAACTGTACAAACCATTAGAACTAATAATTGCTCGTTGTGGTTCCCATTTGATTTCATGAAAGTAGTTAACTCTTAGTGACCCTGTTTGTTATGTAAAAATTTAACATGAAAATTGTATTTGTTATGCTAACTTTAGGGTAAGCCCTAAGTGGACATAAACAACTCCCCCCACCCCCCGTTTTCTCAGGATAACAAAGGTTTTCTCGTGATAACGGGATAATCTTCTGAATTGTTTCTCTTTGTTTCCCAATGATAACAACATAATTAACATGAAATATCTATATCTAGAGATAACAAACAAAACATAGTGTGGATTAGAGAAATAGGCAATGTTAGAAGAGTTAATCATGTTAGAGGAGGTGGTATATAATTCACCATTCCGCATTTCTCTTTAAATAAGTCCTGACTCAGGCTGAAATAACTTTATGCCTTGCCATAATTAACTCTTGAAAACACATCCTTTGTTTTTCTGAGAAAACGACATCATTTTACAATTATCTCGAGAAACATAACAACAAACAAAACAAAGAGGAAAAAATATATGAATGCACATCTGCTTAGGGCTTCCATACTCACTAAATAGCTTACATGTGTAAATTTTATTGCATTATAACCCATATACCTCACCTAAATATCTCCATCAACGAGTAAGATCTGGTTGTTTCAGAAAGGTTGTCTGTAATAGAGACATTTAGCTAACTATCTCTGTTCAGCTAACAAATGAGTTTATGGCATCCAGGTGGGCGGCACATTAGCTTTCACTGCCACAAAGTTTATGATGTTGTAACCATAAAGCTATACATCTTGAAAGTTTCCACAAACAATGATGTTGCAAGCATCAAGAGACCTTTTAGGCCTTTAATATCTGCATGGTATGAGCATCGAAGTTTCTAGAAGATATGTACTGCTGCATGTAGAGCCATTGCAGGTTAGCACCTCCTATTGTTTAGCAGTAATCCATAGTAATTCATTAGTTACATTTTAGCTAATATCAGTACAGTTCCTAATAGCACTTCACAGTCAGATTATAACCAAGTACTGCCAATGGTGAGGCTACTCCAATATTTTTCCAACCAGGTTGCACCTCTCTTTGTGTCTTTAAATACTACAGTGGTGTAATGACTGACCCCTGCCGTCTGCATCTTCCATTGTTCCAGCAAGAGGTACCATACACCCTGATATCCAATCTAGCTGTTCACCAAGAATAGGGACTGATAAACCAGAACCTCCAGGGTCAGGGTATTCCAGTCCTGGCAGGGCAGGCAGGGACAGGTCAGTACCAGGCAGACTGATCTCACCTACAAGAGAATGCAGATATACAGTATAGACAAGTACAGTTATTTGTGGTTTTCATTTATGTTAAGGAAAACTTATCTGCTAGGTTTAAAAAAAGTAACACCAGCCAAAGAGTAACCAGCATGATCATGCTAGCTACAAAACTAAAATGAGCTTTACCAGAGAAACTGTAGTAATAACCTAAATTCCCACTCACTCGTGCCATACCATTTAATCCCATTAGGGTCATAGGGAGGCTAGAGCCCCTCTCAGCTGACACTGGGTGAAGGCGGGGCACACCCCAATTTGGAATAGCCAATTAGCCTAATGTGCAAGTCTTTGGACTGTGGGAGGAGAATTTAGTACTCGGAGGAACCCAGAACCTTCTTGGTGTGATGCAGACACGCTAACCACTACACCACCGTGCTGCCCATAGAGAGCATTTCATTATCATTTCATAAAAACATATAACAATCAATCAATCAATAAACAAAACACCACATGTATTTAGACACATTCACAAGCCTGTCAGTGAAACAGAGCTTCATAAAGGTACATAACGGCTAGCTAGCAAGGATTTGCAAAAATGCCTGTCTTGGCAAATGCTTGCCTGAAAAAAACATGCCAGGTGATTGTCAGTAATAGAAAATTACACAATTGCTAATGCTGTATCAGTAGTTAAGATACTATATTACCAAGCTAAACATTCATTCATTAATTTTCTGAACCGCTTAATCCTAATTTGAGTTGCAGGGAGGCTGGCGCCCATCTCAGCCGACTCTGGGCAAGGGCAGAGTACACCCTAGACAGCTCGCCAGGCCATTGCAGGGCAGAAACATGCTGACAACAATCCAATGATATACTCTTTTTGAATGACAGCAATGGTTCTTTCACCACAGACAGTGAGAGTCATGGCTGGCCTTGATAACCCAGTAAGCTACACTGGGACAGCAGCAGTGACAACTCGGTGATAGTGGGGCTTGAATCCCCAATCTTCAGATCAGTAAGCCAGCACCTTATCCACCGAGTGAAACAATAATTCTATATTTTAGTATATTCCTGGTAAGCTATTGAGTTTTGCTACCAGTAAAGGTTTATAATACTTTTTTTATTGTGTATAATAAAAGTGTTTATGCACATCCAAGCTTATGAGCACACACACTCACCTAGACTACCCGCATCTTCAGCCACCTGCAAGGCCCACTCCTGCTGAGCCTCCAGACAACTTAGTATCTGAAGTACGCAGTGCTGACTGTTCCTCCAGGCTTGTTCTAAATCTGAAGCAGCTGCCTTCACTCTGTTCATTTCACTGTGGGGCTCCAGAGTCCCACATTTCCATTTGTCACAGTAGACCCTTATATGCTCCACCACCTGCACTCTCACACCTAGAGCTTGGCTGTCCAGCAGAGCCTGGAAACCCCCTGCATGTGGCACTACTTTACCCCCCCGGACACTGCCTCCACCAATGCGTACCAATCTGCCACTCAGGGGCTCAATGAAGGATTCACCCAGCAGGAGACCTCCAACTGGAAGCACCACACCTGCGGCACAAACTTAAATGTCAGGGACTCCATTAACTTGAGACACAAATATACAATTGTTTTATGGACAACACCATAAAGAATGATGCTAGCCTTTTTTCATACATATATATTATTACATTTTCAAGTGCATAGTCATAAAATCTAAGACTTTTGAGTGAATTTTATTTGGATAATAACTTAGTTTGCAAATTGGATTAAGACACTTATTAAACTGTGGTCTGGAGACCCACAGGGGTTTATGAAGAATCAGAAACAGAATACTTTATTGATCCCAGAGGAAATTGTGTGCACACAGTTGCTGCATACCAAGTAAAGAAAAGGATAAGATAAAGATGAAAGCCTCAATAAGAAAAATTACAAATGTCTCTCTCTCTCTCTCTCTCTCTCTCTCTCTTTCTCTATATATATATATATATATACACACACACACACACACACACACACACACACACACACACACACACACACACACAATGTACACACTGAAAGTCTATAAATATATTACAGTTTAATGGCCACAGGTAGGAATGATTTCCAGTGTCGTTCAGTGGTACATTTAGGTGGTATCAGTCTCTCACTGAACGTGCTCCTGTGACTGATCAGCAGCTTGTGAAATGGGTGGGACGTATTGTTCAATATTGTCTTTATTTTGGACAACATTCACCTTACCAACATTACTGTCAGAGGGTCCAGCTCCATCCCCACGTTACTGGCCTTGTGGATCCGTTTGTTCAGTCTTTTTGCATCTGCAACCCTCAGCCTGCTGCCCCAGCATGCAACAGCATAGAGAATAGTGCTGGCCACAACAGGCTTATAAACATCCTGAGCAGTGTTCAGCAAATATTAAACGACCTTAGCCACCTCAAAAATAGAGATGGCTCTGGCCCTTTTTGTAAAGTGTTCTTAACCCAGTCCAGTTTACTGTCAATATGAACTCCAAGGTATTTGTAATCCTCCACCATTTCCACATTGACGTCCTGGAAGGAAACAGGGGCCACTGGTGTTTTGGATCTCCTGAAATCCACAATCAGTTCCTTGGTCTTGGTCACATTCAGCTACAGATTATTCTACTCACACCATGTGACGAAGGAGCCACAGCAGCCTGATATTCCGTCTCATTACCTCCACTGATACATCCAACTACAGCAGAGTCATCAGTAAACTTTTGAAGATGTCAGGTCTCTGTGCAGTAGCTGAAGTCTGTTGTGTAGACGATGAAGATAAAAGGGGAGAGAACGTTCCCTTGTGGTGCTCCGGTGTTGTTAACCACAGAGTCTGACACGCAGTGCTGCAGACGCACATCCTGTGGTCTTCCGGTTAGGTAGTCCACAATCCAGTTCACAAGAGAGGCATCCACCTGCATCGTTGTCAGATTTTCACCCAGGAGGGTCGGCCTGATGTTACTGAATGCACTGGAAAAGTAAAAAAAAAAAATGACCCTCACAGTGCTCATCACCTGGTCCAGGTGGGTGTAGACACGGTTTAGCAGGTAGATGATGGCATCCTCAATTCCGAGGCGAGGCTGGTAAGCAAACTGAAGGGGGTCCATATGTGGTCTCCCGATGGGTCTGAGTTGATCGAGTATGAGTCTCTCGAGGGTATTCATGACATGAAAAGTCAGTGCCACGGGTCTGTAGTCCTGTGGGCCACTGGGACGTCGGCTGTTTGGTACAGGAACGAGGCATGACATCTTCCACCGCACAGGGACCTTCTGTAGACTCAGGCTCATCGTGAAGATGTAATGTAAGACTCCACAGAGCTGGGGGGCACAGGAATTAAGGACACGGAGGCCCAACCCATCCGGTCCTGCTGCCTTGCCTGAGTGTAGTCTTCTCAGTTGTTTCTCAACTTAATAATAGGTAAAATTGACAAGTGAGGGAGGATTGTCAGGTCTATCACAGGACACAGAGGTGCAGTAAGGAGAGGGTGGGAAAGAGGGTGGTGTAACAGGGGGGTTCAGGCTTGCTCCTGACGAGTTAGAAGGGGGTTGTGCAGTAGCCACAGTGTCGAATCTGTTAAAAAACATATTCAGCTCATTGGCCCTGTCCTCACCGCCCTCATCTCCTCTGCTGTTGGATGGCCTGAAACCAGTGATTGTCTTCATACCACTCCAAACCTCTCTCATGTTGTTATGTTGGAGTTTCCACTCCAGTTTTCTCCTGTAATCGTCCTTAGCCTCTCTGATCTTGACTCTCAGTAAACTTTGGATCGTTCTCACCTCCTCTCTGTTGACAGCCCAGAATGCCCTCTTCTTGTTGTTAAGGAGAATAAGCAATATTTATTTTTTACAACATAAATATGTTACAGTGCTGTTCATCACAACTCACAAAATGAAGTTATTTTATTTAGTGGTTCAAGCACAAATACAATTAAGCTCTGTGTTTTATCAGTAAAAAGTTCAGGTAGAAAAAGCTCTACTGCACCAAAGTAACGTTATTTGAAAAATCTACATGTTCTTGGGTCGGCATGGTGGCATATTGGTTAGGTCTCCCTCACAGCAAGAAGGATTTGGGTTCAAGTCTGGGGCTCTGGCATTTCTGTGTGGGGTTTGCATGTTCTTCCTGTGCTCGCTCCAGGTACTATGGTTTCCTCCCACAGCCTAAAGACATGCACCTTAGGCTAATTGGCTGTCCCACATTGACCCTAGGTGTGAATATGAATGTGTGTGTGTGTGTGTGTGGGTTGGCCCTGTGATGGTCTGGCAAGCAGTTCAGTGTAGGCAGAGACCCTAATGGGATTAAGGAGTTCAGCAAATGAGTGAGAAGTAAATGCTTATGAAATGCTATATCTATACTGAGCAGGTCTGTGAAATGCATTTTTATAGTTAAAGCAGTTCCTGGCTACAAAAGCTTTGCAAATTCATTTGCAAAAAAATTATTACTACAGGCAGTTGTACTGACCTGGCATGTACTGACCTGTATGTGAGTCGAGACTAACACCTGTGATGAGCACCGCACTGCCAGTGCGAGGATCCAGCATTGGACAACCAATCTGAATGGGCTGCTGGAGTCGTGTCACAGGGCACACATGAACACCACCTACTGGGTACACCATTCCTGTCTGGGGGTGGATCGTGACGCCCAAGATCGGAACAATCATGCCAGTTTCATAGTCACTCATGGGTCCACCAAAAACAAGCTTCTGGCCTGTTTGGAGGTTTCTCAACTTGGATGGTGCTAGCAGTTCAGAATGGCAAGATGAAGGGTAGGGAATGAAGGGAAGCACAGGGGATTCCCATTTTCCAACCTCACCTGAAATTAATGAGCAGATGTTAAAGTTATATCCGATATCTGCAATCGTATAAACTAGGATTACCATAGCTTAATTATAGGATGCTAAATGAAATTTATTTTGGGAATAAAGGAAAGATCTTCGACTCACCCACACAAGCATCGGCTGTGTATACAAGGGTAGAGGTGGAGGGGTCAAATCCTACATTCCCAGCCACAGGGAGCACCCGGCCAGTCTGAGGATGCAGGAAGAAGTCAGGGGGCACAGACATGTTGTGGCCACTTGCTAGGAGCATGTGGGCATTTGAGTTTGGTTGGATGAGGCCTGTGCAGGGGTCCACATGGACAGCATCACAAGTCCGTACAGACCCATCAGGTGCTGTATTGGTGTAAAAATTGGAGCAATTTGTTACCATGCACTAACTAAACCATTTTATGAATCTACTGAATCAGTAAAAAATACAGCCTTTTAAATTAACCCTTTATGAACAGTACTGAGGTCTAATGAGATCTAATTTCCTCTCCTGTATTCAACTACCATTAGGAGCAGTTCACCAGACACCATACAAACAGTGCAAAAAAACAGCACTCTGGAGAACCAGTGAGTACAACAGAGTATGATCAGATCATCATGAGCCAATTATGCATGAGTATAGGTTGGGATAAGGGTGTGGGTTAGCCAATCATAAAACATTTATTTATTAGCTATTGATTACTCAATTACAACTTGACTTTCTGTCTTTGGGACTATTCAGTGACATCCACCTCGCATTCAGTGAGGAATTGATAAGTTTCCAAGACTGAGGCAAGTAATTGTTTTAGCATATACCACACAGAAAAATAAGCATTCAAAATATCATTTTTATATTTTTATTATTTATTGTTATATTTTTGGAGCAGGTGCAGAA
This sequence comes from Neosilurus hyrtlii, assembly GCA_028564935.1. Lineage (NCBI taxonomy): Eukaryota > Metazoa > Chordata > Actinopteri > Siluriformes > Plotosidae > Neosilurus > Neosilurus hyrtlii. The sequence goes on along the minus strand of JAOUQZ010000049.1, from coordinate 11,262,223 downwards.
CTGTATAATGGCATCTTTTATTCTCTTTAAGTTTAATTACATAGCATGTGGAAATATTAAGAAAAACAAACTAAAACAAGACTTTTATAGGTAATATTTATATATTTTAACCAGGACAGTGGCGAGTCAGGTGAGCTCTGCACTATGAGGTAAGGTGAACACTGTATAGTTAATCCTAAAAAGCTTGAGTCGAGGCAATTGGATTTCTTCTATTAGCTTAGTTAATACACCGAAACAAAGAAAGACCTTGCTCAATAAAGAGGTTTTAGCATAGACTATGGATAAACACAAAAAAAGACTAAAATGAGATTTTTATTCTTTATTTTTCCCTTTTAAAGCGTGACAATGATGACAGTGAAAAACTCTTAGTGTCCATCATTGTGCACAGGTTTCCTAGTTCAACCGTTCTTGTTTTAATTGGACTCTTGAACACTTCTGTGGCAACCTTCTTTCCTGCATCACCGTTTAAAATGGAAAAATAAACCATTAAAATCTAATTTTAGCTTGATTTTCTTGTGTTTGCACATAGTATGTACTAGAACTTTTGCCATTACACCGCTCTGCACCTGCTCACTAAGCTCAATGCAGTGTGCCTTTTTAGTACCTACGTAGTGTACACCAAAACAATTATTGACCCCAAGCTCTGTAGATGTCCCCTCAATGTTCCGTCTTGGGTGATATTGAGTGATGTCCACCTTGCCTTTGGCCAATACTTGTTATTTAGCATACTACATTTGTGCCTGCCAAGGAGTGGAATGTATTATGCAGAAAGTGAGTAGTCAGTTCTTAAAGTTAATGTGAGCAAGTGTATGGATCTGAATGACTTTGACAAGGGCCACAGTGTGATGGTTAAATAGCTGGGTCTATTCCCCAAAATGGCAGGTCTTGTGGATTTGTTCCTGGTATGCAGTGGTGAATCCCCATCACATATTAAAGATTTGCAGAACTTATGCCGACATATGACAAATTTCTCTAAAACGCCTGACTATCGATGTTATTCCTCTTTTGAACATATACATAACTTATTAATAACTTATCCAGAACCTATTGAAAACTTATAGCTAACTTATCTCCAACGTATATTGGCATGTGTAGACGTGTCTCACGTGTTCCAGACGACCACAGAACTTTTACTGAATGTCGTTCTAGCTTACAGCTCGCATATTATGGGTGCATTGGCTGCGTATAGGGGGATTGGTATATAAAATGGAACCGGTTAGTACTCCTCAAGATCCCATGGGTTATATACAGTTTATACCTGATGTTGCAATGCAACCAAAAAAAGAGGGGTCCAGAGATATAGATATACAAAGCATACAGTACTAGATTTAACTTTTCCTAATTTTCTATGTAGAGCATTGGACATATCCCATGTATTTAAAAAAAACAATAACCTACCAAGAATGTCATCTCTAGTGAGAACCAATCCAGAAGTGGGGCACAGTAGACATGCTCCAGTCCCCTGCTTAAGTACGGCCCAGCAACCCTGCCTCTGTGCCTCCACTGAGATTAACTCTGACATCTCCTCTGCCAGAACATTCACTCTATCCATAACACTGCACATCACAACATGCATATTATTTTAGTCACAATGGCAGGAAATACAGATTTAAAATAATGAAAGCATCTGAGCTTTTGGAAAGCAAGCCTAAAATCAGTAATTAATTCAGAAACTCATGACCATTGGGGTTATAAGGGTTTTAAATAAAAAAAATAACATTTATAAATGTCTTTTACATTGCCACTGTATATAGGTAAGAAGATATAGGTAAACACTAGAACGCCACTTGAAGAGCCCAGACATCAATCGTCAATAGGACTGTAGTCGATTCTTCATTAACATGCAAACCTGCAACCATGAGTCTCAACAATTTACACCAAGTTTGATGAAAATTGGCTCAGTAGGTTTTGTGCAATCTTGCTTATAGTCAGAAAAACAAAAATTTACAAAGTTTTGTTAAATTTGTGTGTATAGATAGATAGATGGATAGATGGATAGATGGATAGATGGATAGATAGATAGATAGTGCAGTGGTCTCATAGCAAGAAGGTTCTGGGTTTGAACCTTATGAAAAGTAAGCATCGTTTTGTGTAGTGTTTGAATGTGCTGCCTGTGCTTCCTCCCACAGTACAAAGGCATGTAGATTAAGTTAACTGGCTACTCGGAATTGCCCAAAGTAGTGAATGTGAGTGTGAAAGGTTGTTCATCCCTGCAGTATAATGGTAATTTTTTACTGGGTGTTCCAGCAGACCCAGTCAATTTCTGAGTGTGGGTTTACTTTTCACCGCCTCTCCTCCTGCACAACCTATCACACTTGTCTTTGTTAAGTATCTGTTAAATTACTCTCCAGGTTCGTATTGCTGATTTACGATTTCCTTGTGTATTTAAGCTGTCTGCTTCAGAGATCCCCATCCATCCACCATCATGCTACCCTGCTCGTTTGCCCTCTCTTAGTGCGTTTCACCACAACCACACCAAGCTTGCACCATTGGAGTGGAGTTTCTGGGCTATATCAGCTTCTGTATTTTCATTGGCTCCATGCACATTATCTGCAAGTCTGCCTGTCTTGGTTTCAGTTTGTTTTGCTGGTCTAGCTCGAGCCTTAGCAGAAGGTTTGTGAGGCTTTTTTTCTTATGATTTTTTCCCATTGTTTTTGTTTTTTCTTTCCTTTGTTTATAATAAACTCTGTTGTGATTGACTTATCATCTCCTGCACCTGACCTTGCTCATGCCTCTGTTTAGTCAATTACTTTTTTTAACCCTTTAACTTAAAGTAAATAAAGGGTGCAACAACTCTACTTCACACATATAGTGTCATGTCATGTCATTTTCTTAACCGCTTAATCCTAATTAGGGTCGCGGGGAGTCTGGCGCCCATCTCAGCCTACTCCGGGGGAGGGCAGAGTACACCCTGGACAGCTTGCCAGGCCATCGCAGGGCACACATATAGTGAGAACTAAAAATATATAACCTACAGAACCCAATGAATATAATGTACTTTGTTCAATGCCAAGTTGGCAATGTCTTTTTTTAAATCCAGTATCCACGATATTTCATGCTGCTCTACATGAACCAGTGATTGGATGGAATATTAACAAGTATTGATGTTTGTGTAACCACTAATTATCATTCCCATGAAATTCTAAATAAAATACTGGTTTTAACTCCATGTAGTCACATAGTAAAAATGCCCACATGACATGAGTAATGAGTAACTAAGAAGATCAGCTGAAGGTAAAGCTATTAAATAAAATCATATTTTGAGTGTTTGCTGAATTTTGTGTTTGGAACATTGGTCTTCCATTCCCACAATTTAATGGATTGATTTATTTCTTTATTGCTCGAGTGATTTTGCCACAATTCACAGCCCTGCAACATGAAGTCACTCAACCAAGTGATTAAATTAACAATCACTTATTAAACCTTCTTTGGTCAGCCCATTTTTAAGAGGGTCGCAGGGGATACTGGATTGATTCTCTGCTGATTTTGGGTGAGAGGTATGGTACACCCTGAACAGCTCTTCAGTCTATTGCGCAATTAAAACAAACACAGCCATCAAATCACACCAATGGGCATTTTAGATTGACCAAATGTGCATCTCTTTAGACTGTAGGAGAAAACTGGCATACCTGGAGGAAGCCCACACAAGCACAGGACCAAGAACCTGCAAACTCTATACAGAAAGGCCTTGACCGAAATTTGAACCGTGAACCCTCTTGCTGTGGGTTGACAGTTCTAGCTACTGCTGCCCTTTTCCAATAGTTATAATATTTTAATAATATATTATTAATAATTGCAATTTTGCCCCTTAGTACTCTTTTTTGGACTACTGTGAGCATTATTGAAATAAAAAAGAACTATGGTGTGTACTTACTTTGCACCTTACAACTGACTGGCATTTATCAAAATATGCATGTGAGTATGAAATAAATTGGGACTACCAATACCTTTTTTCAATCATTTGGCTTTTAAAAACATGTACAGTACACATGTTATTCAAAAATGATAAATAGGACTTAATGAGTGTATCCATGTGCATGTAAAACATACCACTGCTGAATGTGTTTGTTCCAATGAGAGGCTTGGCTGTCAGAGACCAGTATCAGCAGCCGAATGCATTCCCTGAGTGGTGCTGAGAAAGCCATGTGCATTGCATGCTGGGACTGGGACTCGTTCTGCAGGATTTGAAGTTGGCTCTCCAGCAGCTGGGAAACCTGAATGCCTAGAACTTTCCTGCGTGCAATCTCTTGCTTCACTTGCCTCTCCAAACACTCCAGCTTGCCCCCTACCCCCACTATGTTGTGGCCAGGTTGGAGTCCCCGCACCTTTTCCAGCACTCCTTGATAGAGCTGCTTCACCTGTGTACATACAAACATCTTGCTCTAGGGGTTTTAATTATGGATGGTTCAACTCCAAAAACACCACTTTGTTCAACTTGAAAAAAAACGAATGTTTATTGAGCTTTCATTCTGGCTTTATGTTCAACATCACTGAACATGTGTTTAGTGAACATGAGGTCACTAAAAACTGAGGATGTTTGGTGGATACCATAGAGAATTCACCTCTTCGCTGAGTTGCCCAAGCCGAGCGGTGACAGACACGCTGTGCTTAAGCAAAATGTCATAGAAGGTACTGGAACTGAACGCCTCCAAATTCACCTGCTCCTCATAGTCCCAGAACTCGTCTGATGTTACAGCCATAGCTATAAGAAATATGAGAATTATGAGTAAGATATCTACCTCAGGATGCAGGTCATATAATCTTTTTGATGCATATATTTTATAAAACCTGCCATGTTTCACTTCTCAAATGTTCACAACTTGCTTGGCATAAAGGTGCCATTCATTAATGAATAGTCTATGTGTTTAATCTTTAATTATCAGTTAATATTGGCTGAATACAAAGGTTTCCCCAGTGAAACCACCCAGCTCACAGGCTTAGTATCTCTTATTCACCTGTTTTACATTAGGTTTTAGTTCTGTCTATTTACAATAACATTAACAAGACCATGTGAACGGAGGAACAATCTTATGTGCATACGTGATGACTTGGCAGTGCAACTGGAAAGAAACAGAAAAGGCATACGATTTCACGTGATATAATAAAGGATTAAGATGGCAATGTTTACTAATGGAGGGGTCACTGACACTCGCGTACAGGAGTAAGCAAATGGTTTCCGAAGGACATTGTCATTTATTCATTCATTCATTCATTTTCTAAGCCGCGAAATCCTAATTAGGGTTGTGGAGAGGATGGCGCCCATCTTAGCCGACTTTGGGCAAAGGCAGGGTACACACTGGACAGCTCGCCAGTCTATCGAAGGGCCAACACACATTCACACACTCACAGAAAGACATTGCTGCAGATTCAATTTTATTTCCAAAAGATAACACTGCATTTCTTGTTTATTGAATATGCCTGGGAGGTGAACAGGCCCCATTAAGTACAGATTACTGGATGCACATAGCTGGGAATGTTTATAACCCAAGTTAATTTCAGGCAAGAGTTGATGGCTCAGAAAACATGATACGCCATTTGAAAATGATTACAACACCACTACGCATGGCTCGCAGGTGAGAAACTTTCACTAATGATCTTTGGTTTGCTTATAATGCAGTCTGTGGCTGATAGCAGATGCTGACAGTATCACACAGATGTTCATGTCAGGGATAATAAAAATGCATGCAGTGTTTTAAATTTGACAGGGATATTTACAATGATTTGATGCTGTTCTGATGGTGGAACATATCATAGCTGGATATATTCTACTGAAGTAAGCTTAATTGGTAAGTACAGCTGAATTGCATCAGGATTACCTCAGATAAGGCAAGAAACCCCCCTAAGCTTTGGCAAGTGAACTGATGTGGCAATACAGCTGACAGAGTGTAAAGATGTTTTCTAAAAAAGGATGGAGAGGCTTTGAATGCCAATTTTTTAAATGTATACATTCCATGGAAATGGCGCAATCTAATTTGTCCACTATTATAGGATTAAAAACATTACCCTGAGTGAATGATGCTTGAATCAAAATGCCAAACACTCTTCCATCATCAAAAATCTTGTTTTAGTTTGTTTTTCTTATATTTTCAAGTAGTACGCATTAAAATTCTGAATAAGTTTACTGAGCAAGGTTTTATTATGCTTCCATGTAGTGTGTACTAAACTCCGAATGAGTAGGTAAATATATAGATTGAACCATTGCCTAAGAGAGGGGCTACTGATATCTGTCCCTTGATAAGCCTGTGTTTGCCTTTCTGATTCCATGTGGGTGGCACAGAGGTGTAGTGGTTAGTATGTATGCTTCACAGTATGAATTTAAGAAGTGTTTGCATACCTGAGTTAGATTGTGATTTTTTTTATTCTGTGGTATATGACATTTTTTTCTTTTTTGGGGGTGGGTTACTTTATTGACAATAAATATTTTTTATTGGATTTCCTGTGGTGGGCAGGTGTCCCGTTGAAGCTTAAAGAAATAAAATAAGAAACATTATTTCTTATTTACACTGTGAATAGCTCGCCAGTCCATTGCAGGTCCAACAAAGTCACACAACAATTCATGGTTACTTTCACACGTAGAGGCAGGTTGGAAGTGCAAGTTAACCTAATGTGCATGTCTTTGGACTGTGGGAGGTAAACAGAGCCTGGAAGAAACCCATGTAGGCACGGGGAGAACATGCAAACTCCACACAGAAACACCCTCTCCAGGCCCTCTGTCAAACACAGGGCCCTCTTGCTGTCAGGCAAAAGTGCTAACCAATCTGCAGAATTTTGACATCATGTACACAATATCTGACATGAATCTGATGAAAGAACAAGAAGGAATATGTTGTAATATGTTCAAATGCACGTAAATGTTATTCGGCATGGCTGATATCTTAAAGAGACTTTTTCATTTTAGGGAAACCCACAAGCACAAACTTCATGTGTCAAGCACAATGAAATTCTCTGTTACATATGTTGTTGCTGTAGAGTCATGGGGCCACAACTCTGCCTCTCAAGAATTGTCACACAATGACAAATTTCATGAGTTTTTATCAATGGAAACCTTCTCAAAAATGGTCCCGTCTTCATATTAAATCATAATGAAACTAGTTGGGTGCCTATGCAGCAACTGGGTCCCTATGGGTCCTGGTGGTCATGCCGTAATAGCTGCCAGTTTTAAGCACAGATTGTTGTGTAATATGGCAACATGAATAACTTCAACTTGGTTTGATTGTAAGCTAAAGTACTGAGACATATCAAAAGTAAATGACACACCTTATTATAAAGTTTTATCTGTGAAACTCAAGCGTGTTAATATTATTATTATTTTAATTTAGTATATATTTCAGTATATAAATTGTTTATAGCAACAAGCTATGCTGCCGACACCAGGAGCAAAAGAGTTGTCTGATTTTCTAGGACGGCGTATTGGGGGTCAGTCTAAAAGTGGACTTAGCCAGCGTCAGATTGCAAAACACCTTGGGATTCCTTTTGCCACATCAAAAGAGTGATTGTACAATTCACCAGCAAAGGCAAGGAATCAGCAGCATCCTGCTCAGGTTGACCTGTGCTCTCCGGCAGGTGTCTTCGGACTTTCAAGCAAATTGTTTAAAATATTCCTTGTAGGCAACTGTTGTTTCAGAGAAACTCCTAGTGAGTCAAAGTACTGTTGTGAGGCATCTCTATCAACTTGGCTAGGATGGATACGTATATATGTATGAATCTTGATTGTATGGAATAAACTCCTGTATTCCTATATTGCAAGACTAAGGAGTGATAATGGACTTCAGTACTAAGCAAGAAAGGAATTACCAGCCCCTGATCATCGACAGGACCCCAGTGGAGAGAGTGGACAGTTTCCGGTACCTAGGTGTTGACATCACACAGGACCTGACATGGTCCTGTCATGTTAACACCCTGGTGAAGAAGGCACGACAGCATCTCTTTCATCTC
>JAOUQZ010000049.1:11160135-11175731 GCA_028564935.1 Neosilurus hyrtlii | reverse complement strand
CTTCTCTCTCTCTCTCTCTCTCTCTCTCTCTCTCTCTCTCTCTCTCTCTCTCTCTCTCCTACAGATTTTGGGTTTGCAAACTTCTTCCAGACGGGAAAACCTTTGGCCACGTGGTGCGGAAGTCCACCATACGCCGCCCCTGAAGTGTTTGAAGGACAGCAATACGAAGGACCACAGCTGGACATCTGGGTAAGCCTTTTGTGGCTTCCAAAAAAAAAAAAAAAAAAAGTTAATTCAAGAGGAAATGCCCCAGTGATGAGATCATGTTAGAGATATTACATCAGTAAATTCCCTTACAGATTCAAAAAACCTCATCTGAATAAGATGCAAGCAAGTAGAATGCCAGTTCCTTTGAATAAAATAAAGATACCAAATCACAGAGAATATGTCACAGTGAGTGATATATTTCTGTAAAAGTGGCAAGCAGGGGTGCAGGAACCGAGGGAACAACAAGGGAGTGATGTCCCCCTCAATGTTGCCAGTAAGATTAATACTGAACCCTGCGCTTGGTTAGTAGATATATAGTGGATTTCAGATGTGTTTCATTTTCAAAATTCTGTACGCCTCAAGTTATAAATGTTATTTTTGTATTTGAGCACTAGACTGGACAATTAATAGTGCCGCCCTTCTATGCCCAGTTCAGTGCATTTGGGAGAGTGGGAAGATAGATGACTTATATTCTCCTGTCCTTTAAAATGCACTTTAATGGAATGACTTCTTGCTCAGTATAAACACAAATAGATACTCTTCCTGATGCGAGTCTTATTCGGAGGATTATATCCATATTTGGTTTGTGACCACTGCCAAAATTATGTTTGCACTGGCCCCAAAAACGTATCACAACGTATTCCCTTTATTTAGAGGACACCTGAGCAGTTAATTAGTCATCTGACAGGCTGTTTGCAAGACCTCTTGAACTCGTCTGACGTCAGTATGTAAAACCAAACAGCCTCTACACTGCGTGAGAGATAGAGGGAAGGGTCATGTGAGAGCATGTGTACCTTGACACCTCATGCATGGTGTGTATCTGCTGAGTTATCTGGTTATGCACTGTTAATGATTTTATTTTGTTTGTGTGTGCACGCACGTGGGTGTGTGTGTGTGCTGCAGAGTTTGGGGGTGGTCCTTTATGTGCTGGTGTGTGGAGCCCTGCCTTTTGATGGTCCCTCGCTACCTGTGTTAAGGCAGCGCGTGTTAGAAGGCCGCTTCCGTATCCCGTACTTCATGACTGAAGGTGAGAAAGTGCTCTGTTTCTTTTTGCTGCCTGACTTGAATTAGGGTACATTTAGAAAGGAAAAAAAAAAGGAAGAAAGAAAGAGCTCAAAAACTTGGCTCCCAATTATGCGTCCATGGAATCTCTGCGTTGGGAAATGTGCGCTCGAGATGTGTTATGGAAAAAAAACCCAGAAAAGTATGCTTGACTCGAAATCGGATATAGCAAGTTTCCGAATTCCATGAGTCTTTCCCCAAAATTTAATCCCATTCCAGCGTTTTACACAATCTACCTAGTAGGAGCACACACACACCAGCTGCTTCCTGGATAGGTTCTTGCATATATGGGCGGAGCTCCAGCCCCCACACCTCCTCTGAATCGAGCAATTTGAGCAGTTCTCCGAATGCGAAGGGAAGAACATTGTGTGCTTTTACTTTACATTTCCTCCCTACATGTCCTCATCGCACAGGACTGCATCCCCACAGAGCAAGCACATTCCATCTCTCTCTCACTCACACACACACACACACACACACAAAAACTCATACACATACACAGTCTGCAGACTGCACTACTCACTCAACAGTTCTGCTAACATGCTGCACATAAGTTTGTATAAGTTCAAATATTTCCAGCTGTAAAACTGTATTTACAGAATTCCTTTAATCAGTGTAATATCTAACTGACATCTCTGCAGCATCTGCAGGACCAGAATTTCCACATTTCTTCATGTTGAGAACAGAAAATATGTTTATTTGTTTAACCCACTGTTGAGTGCAAAAGTTTGCAAACCCTCAGGCTTATGGAAGGATGGGTAGATGGATAGATAGACAGATAGATCGATAGATGCAGTGGTGCTTGTAAGTTTATGAACCCTTAATAATGTTATACATTTCTACATAAATATGACCTAAAACATCATCAGATTTTCACACAAGACCTAAAAGTAGATATAGAGAACCCAGTTAAATTCATTCACTCATGGCTCCCGAGTGGTGCATTAACAAGGTGCGTGACTATCAACCTGGAGATCACTGGTTCGAATCTAGGTTTATGCCGCAGCCATCCATGACCGGGAGTCCGTGGGAGCTAATTGGCTGAGCTCTCACTGGATTGAGGTCACTTCCCTGTCACTCACAACCATTAACAGCCAATCATGGGCGTCTGTGAGCTCATTTGTACAAGAGGGTGGACAGTGCTTTCCCCCGAGTGTGTTAGGTTGTCTCCAAGTACGCATTCGCTGCAGTTCCTAAAGAGGCAGGTGGCAGCATCGCATGTCATGGACAGTGCATGTGCATGCTTACGCCTTTCCCTGGTTGGTGGTGGTCATGTGATAGGGAAGGCAATACTTGACAGGTGGGAATTGGATACAAGAAAATGGGGGAAATTAAAAAAAAAAATCCATTAATATTTTTTTTAGCTGCTGAATCCTAATTAGGGTCATAGCGAGGCTGGCACCCAACTCAGCCAACTCTGGCCGAGGGCGGGGCACATCATGAACAGCTCGCCTGACCATCACAGCTAGTTAAATATATTAATTAATCCATTCATTGTCTGAACCGCTTGATCCTAATTAGGGTCGTGGGGAGGCTGGCACCCATCTCAGCCAACTCTGGGCGAGGGCGGGGCACATCCTGAACAGCTCGCCTGGCTATCACAGCTAGTTAAATATATGAGACAAAAATATTTTACTTTGCAAAAGTTTGTGAACCTCTAGGATTAGCAGGTAATTTGACAGTGAAATTAGAGGCAGGTGTTTTTAGTTATCAGGTGTGAGTGGGCACCCAGTTTGACTTAAAGAACGCTGATCTATCAAAGTGTGAACACATGTTTGTGGAAGTGTATCATGGCACAAACAAAGGAGATATCTGAGGACCTCAGAAAAGGGGTTGTTGATGCTCATCAGGCTGGAAAAGCCGTCTGCAAAGGGTTTGGACTCCAACGATCCACAGTAAGACAGATTGTGTAGAATTGGAGGAATTCAAGACCACTGTTACCAGGAGTGGTTGACCAGCAAAGATCCCTCCAAGAGCAAGGCGTGTAATAGTCTGCAAGGTCACAAAGGACCCCAGGGTAACTTTTAAGCAACTGAAGGATTCTCTCGCATTGGCTAATGATAATGTTCATGAGTCCACCATCAGGAGAACACTGAACAACAATGGTGTGCATAGAAGGGTTACAAGGAGAAAGCGATTGCTCTCCAAAAAAAACATTGCTGCTCATTTGCAGTTTGTTAAAAATCACATGGACAAACCAGAAGGCTAATGGAAAAGTATCTTGTGGACGGATAAAACCATAATACAACTTTTAGGTTTGCATGAGAAGCGTTATGTTTGAAGAAAGGAAAACACTGAACCTTATCCCATCTGTGAAACATGGTGGTAGTAGGATGGTTTGGCCTGTTTAGTACATTTGGGCCAGGACATCTTGCCATTATTGATGGAACAATGAATTCTGAAATTATACTTGCATATACTAAAGGTAAATGTCAGGACATCTGTCCATGAATTCCAAAAAATGGTTAAAGAAGAATAAAGTTAATGTTTTGGAATGGCCAAGTGAAAATCCTGACCTTAATCCAATTGAGATGTTGTGGAAGGACCTAAAGCGAGCAGTTCGTGCTAGGAAACCCACCAACATCCCAGAGTTGAAGCTGTTCTGTATGGAGGAATGGCTTAAAATTCTTTCAGGACTGATCAACAATTACCAGAAACGTTTAGTTGCAGTCATTGCTGCAAATGGGGGTCACACCAGATACTGAAATCAAAGGTTCACATACTTTTGCCACTCACAGATATGAAATATTGGATCATTTTCCTCAATAAATAATTGACCAAGTCAAATATTTTTGACTCATTTATTTAACTGGGTTCTCTTTATCAACTTTTAGGACTCTGATGATGTTTCAGGTCATATTTTGCAGAAATGTATAAAATACTTAAGGTCTCACAAACTTTCAGGCAACTCTTTAGATGGATAGATATAGTATTCTCTGTCTGCATAGGCCTGCACAACCAAGTCTACCTCAATTCAATTCAATCCAGTTTTATTTGTATAGTGCTTTTTACAACTGACATTGTCTCAAAGTAGCTTTAAATAGTAAAAATGAATTTAATAAAGAATTTAAATATTTATTTATAAACCCTACACATCCTCTATGAGAAAGCCCGCGGTGACGGTGGCAAGGAAAAACTCCCTTAGTCAACAGAAGACGACAAAAGAACAAAAGGAGGACAAAAGAAGAAACTTTAAGAGGAACCAGACTCAAAGGGGAAACCCATCTTCATTTGGATGAAACCAAATAAAAATACAATCCATGTAACAGAAACTTCACTATAGTTCAACATGAAGTCTACTTGGTCATCTTATAACTGTAATAGTAAATTTAGTCTTTATATCAGAGTTTATATGACCAGAGAGTGAAAAGTCATGTTCACAGTTTAAGTGTATAATTAGGTGCATATGGATCATCAGCAGGAGCGAGGAGCTTCTAAGGTGGGAACAATGTTGGTACGAGGTGCTTGAGGTCATGGAAAATATGGGAATTAAAGAAGTCACCCCTTGAAAGTGCTGAAATTTTATTTATTCTAATCAGATGCCCGAGCCACCTCAACTGGCTCCTCTCAACACGAAGGAGCGGCGGTTCTACTCCAAGCTCCTCCTCATCTCACCCTATCTCTAAGGGAGAGACCTGCCACCCTGTGAAGGAAACTCATTTCAGCCGCTTGTATTCGCGATCTCATTCTTTCGGTCACTACACAAAGCTCGTGACCATAGGTGAGGGTACGAACGTAAATTGACTGGTAAATTGAGAGCTTTGCCTTCTGGCTCAGCTTCCGCTTCACCACGACTATAATTTATTATCAGCGGTACAAGCTCCGCTTTACAGCAGAGGCTGCAACGATCCGCCTGTCAAACTCCCGCTCCATCCTTTCCTCACTCGTGAACAAGAGCCCGAGATACTTAAACTCCTCCACCTGGGGCAAGAAGGGTGCATTCCACCCTTTTCCGACTAAGAACCATGGTCTCGGACTTGGAGGTGCTGATTCTCATCCCCGTCGCGTCACACTCAGTTGCGAATCGCTCCAGCGAGAGCTGAAGGTCCTGGCTCGATGAAGCCAAAAGGACAACATCATCCGCAAAGAGTAGAGACGAGATCCTATGGTCACCAAACCAGAACCCCTCAACACCTTGACTGCGCCTAGAAATTCTATCCTTTACATAAGCTTTACATAGTAACATTAAATTAGGGAGGAATCTAAGAATTTTCTCTACAACCCCCTACACATCCCTAATGAGCAAGCCCGCGGCGACAGTGGCAAGGAAAAACTCCCTCGGTTGACACGAGGAAGAAACCTTCAGAGGAACCAAGCTGAGGAGGGCAATAACCATATAAGAACATTCAAACCATATAAGAAAATTTAATTACAGTCCAACATGTAGTCCGGTTGGTTATACCACAATTGCAAGTCCTAGATAACTGCAACAAGAGAGTCTATATCACCAGCAGCGAAAAGTCATCAAGCTCATATAGAACTTCATCAGTAGGATCGAGGGGCTTCCAAGGTGATGAGAACTCCAGCCAGCATCAGCACACCAGGACTGACCACAGGACTCACAGAGCAGAAGGATTAGGAGGATCAGGACCACCAACATCCACGGCATAGCATGTGTACATGTGTTGTGTGAGTATAGGCTCTTTGATGGCCTGGCGAGCTGTCCAGGGTGTACCCCGCCCTCGCCAAGAGTCAGCTGACATGGGCACCAGCCTCCCAGTGACCTAACTATGTTAGGTTATGCTTGATCCTAATTAGGATTAAGCATCTTAAGAAATTAGCTCCACCCTCTTCTCCAGCAACCGCATGCAGCGGGTTGCATGTATTTTTTGATTGGTTGATGCTAGGAAGGGTGTGTCATGCTTTTTTTTTCCCCACCCACTTTCTGCTTCTGTGCCACTTTGCTTAGCGTAGCCTAGTTTTACTGCACCATATGCGCATCACACACGCACAAAACGTGATTATGAGAAAATTCAGGAAAAAGCATGGTGTACATTACATATCATTCTGTTTTACTCAGCCTACCAACACCATTTAAAACTGGTATATAGTTTGAAGTCTGCACTTCTGACACAAGTCAGCGAGACTGCGATTTCCTGTTACATCATCTAAAGTTGGTTATGTGATTTGGATGCAGCACGATCAGAAAATGACATATGCATGGCGTAAATTATAAGGGCTGTTTCATGGTCAGGGTTGTCTTTTTTAAAATTACACATTGTCTGGTGGAAAATTATTTTATGTATATATCTGGTAGTCCAGTGTGGGTGTAGGTTGTTTCTGAAGCCAGGAAGCCCCCTTATGTCAAACACTGCTAATTAAAATATATAAAACTAATTTATACAACTACATAATGCAAATTCTGTAACTGTTCAATAAAACTTTTTGCAATTTTTGCAATTTTTACATAATCCCTTAATTTCATTGCAATACACACCAAAAAACATCACAATATGCACCACGTGCCACAAAATTTATAATTTTAGACCACAACTTTTTCACAATGCAAAACATTAATTTAAGGCTTTAGAACTTTTCTCACTTTTCTAGATTAAGGCTTGTATGAAGCTTTTTAAACTTGTCTCCTGTTACGATTTAAACTTAAATGGTCACTTTCATTTTAAAATGTACTTAGCTGTTAAGTCCCTAAACACTGATTCTATGAATGGCTCCACTGCGCTGACTCAGAAGAGCAAAGCTGTTTAAACTCATGTTAACCTTACTAAGGAAATATAGAATACAATATGACAGGGTGTATTGTTACAGGAAATTATATCATGGTTCTGTTTGGTTATCAAATCTGATTAGTAAAAAGGTGTGCATTATTTTTTCGTATAACAGTAAGGCTTGAATGGTAATTTACAATTTACAAGGCAATGTGGATGTAACTGAATTTAGTCCCCAAGACTAAACATTTAGGGGAATAATCAATTCAGCGACATCCCCCTAGCCTGATGATAACCGTTTTAGTATATACCGCACAGGAACATAACATGCAAACTAACCCAATTTTTATTATTTATTTTTATATAATTTTGCCATAACAGGATCAGGTCAGGTGAACTTCACACACTTTATGAGAGCAAATTAACTTGTCTTGCAGATGATCAAGATGATGTAGTCATATTAGATTCATTCATTAATAAATTAACTCTTGCAAATCAGTGTGGTGTTAATAAAATTTAACACTTTAGGTTGTGCTATAATATGCAAAAGGTATATTTATGTTGGTAGGATTTTTATATAACAGCCTGTTAGGTGTAAGCAGGTTTCCATTAACCTGCTTAATGCAGTATTTAACACTGAATAATTTCTTTGGGGGAAAAAATTCAATAGAAATGTCATCGCCAAACCACTTAATCTTACTAGGGTCGCACGGGGACTGGAGCCAGTTCCATCGAACTTCAGGAAAAGACGTGCTACACCCTTAACAGCTCACCAGACTGTTGCAGGGCCAACACAGAAACCTCCATTTGCATTGGCAATCAATAAGCTATAAAAGTTGCCAAAACATTTTTTCATTCTCATTCACTCGGGCTCTCTTGTCTCCACTTCTGTCAGTCTTGTGGCAATGTCATGTCCAAGGTGGAGGCATGTTCAGACGAGTCACCCAAGAATATACAGTAGCTTGTAAAAGTATTTATCCCTTTGGCATTTTTCCTATTTTGTTGCCTTACAACCAGTAATCTAAATGGACATTTTCTTGGATATTATGTAATGGGCCTACACAGCATATTCCAAATTGTGAAGTGAAATTGAAAAATATATATATTTGAAAAATTTCTATAACAACAATTTTGTTAAGATATCGTAGTTACTTGAGAATGTATTGACGGAAACAGGTGTTGTGACATGTTTATAACACATATAAACATGGTAATGGTGGCACAAAAATGGCTGAAATACTTGTCATCGGGTCTTTTGTTTTTTTTTATTGTTAAAATGCATCAGGCAGAGATAGTCTAGACTCTTTTTAACTGATATATCCAAAAGGTTTCACCCACATGCCCACAATGTATGAAAATATCGTTATTTCGATATATTTGACTTTTGTGACCTTGAAAATGACCTTCAAACTTAAAGTAACACCTTTTTCCTGACCCTATAAAGAATTGATCCAGCATGGAAGCCTGCTATTAACAGACGATGCAACAAATTTTTTTTGTCATTTTTTTTTTTGTTGACTTTTAGCTGTTTGGCTGGTCTACTAGTACGCAAGAAAACTATGTGCAGCAAATGAATTTCCGTTTCCAGTTATTTCCCCAACATTTTTCTCCACCACAATGAAACGGTGTTACAGGCCTCATGAGTGATACTTTTCATTCTTGCTGATTTTCTGACTAGCGATTTGTTGTTAGCTCCATTAAAAGGTTGTATATTTTTTGGGGAGTTCATTGGAAGGAGTGCATTTACTGTCCATTAATTGGTATTTGCTCTCACTACTGACAGTGCTGCTGTTAGTGAACATTAATTCACACCTTCAGATCAATCACCTTCAAGGATTTTAAGATGTATGTTATATAAAAAAAAAAAATTTAACTTCCAGAAGAATAGAAGAGGTTGATGTAATGACTTTGGTAAGATGTAGCATTTGTCTTTGCTGCCTGGTCTGTACTTGTCATTCAGGAGCCAAATCAAACTGATAGATTTATTACAACCAATACTTTCTGTCATGTGTTTGAGGACAGGGTGTGAGACATGCTTGGAGGTGGGACCTCCCACAAATTTTCATTTGACATTTATTCAATATTAAAGGTGGCCAGGCAATTCGAAACCTGCCGTGGCACACAAAATGAATTTCTAACAATGTGAAGACCCTAAAAACTTGTTCTGAATTGAAGAGAACGATTCTGAGAGTACGTTTTGGATGTTAAAATAAAAGACATGAAATAATACCACATGCTGGGGCCTAGTGACTCATAAAGAGCAGTGGACAAGTGAATGGAGATGTATTTGAGAAAGCGCAGAGTATTAACCCCTTCACTCTGCCAAGTCATAACGTCAGGATTGTGAGTCACATGCAGCCGATGATACACAACGATCTCTGTAAAATCCTGGGATGAGATCATGTGGAACATATCTATCCAGCTTTGTCTGGCTCCTCTACAGAACAGAGTTTGTGAACTTTTTGTCCCAGCTGTTCTTCACATACACGGTGTATTCTGGAGACAGTACGTGTTGTCACTGCTACTGGTTGCTTCTTCAGTGTCGACCTCACAGCTACACTGCCTGCTTCATACTTCAAACTGTGGCCTTTTTGTCACTGGCCTACAGGAGACTTAGTGTTTCAGACTTTTCGCCTCTCTTCCTCCACTTCTTCCCCTTCTTCTTGAGTGTATGTGTTCTTTTTTGTATCTCTGTGTTTAGGATTACACTTTGAGAATTTTCTATCAGGCAAAGAAAAAGAAAGGATGAGAAAATCAGAGCTGTCACTGGTGTCTCTCTTTATTGCGCTAATAAAGTCAGCAATGTGGAGTGATTTTAGTTTTTATAAGCCCCAGCAGTATGGATATAAAACTGTTAGTATAAAACTGCTTGACATAATTATGAAGAGAGAGAAAAAAGACAAGAAATAATTTTTTTTAACCATACTGCAATCTCCTTTATGTGTAGTATATGTGTGATTATCACAAACAGTAATTTCACATAGCAACAGGCAATAATTTCCCTGAAGAGATAACCAGATGAATTTTGCCAATAAACATTTAAAACGTTATTTAGGGCAAATTGAAAGCTACAACAAATAAGTCTCATGATAAACATGTTAAGATGGGACATGAATATCTTATCAAACCTTTTCTGTAATCAAACATCTAATTTTCCAACCCTGAAGCATTACAGTAAGAATAATTTTTTAACTAAAGATTATGTACAGATTTATTTTTACATTTCTATAACAACACTGCTGAAATCCCATTACAGCACCTCTAACAACAACTGCATTTGTGTTTGTTTTACATTTATACACTGAACAGTTAACAAAAATCACCACCTGGATTTAAATGAGCATGAAGGTGAGTCATTGATCGAATAGTTTCTGTTTTGATTAACATTTTTCAGCTGGCAACATGTTATGCAACCTAAACTGATGCAGTGAGTAGCTTCACAGTGTGTGGCCATAAGAAAACCACTTGTTAGTGAGAATAATCTGAACTAAAGGCTTCACTTTGGCAGGAAGCATAAGATTGAACCCTAGAGCAAAGGTGGAGTAATCTCAGTGGACTCAGTTCCAGTGTGATGGTTGTGTCTGAATAAGAATGAAAGTGCACGAAGCAATGTACCCATCATTCACAGTAGTCACTGTACAAGCCTTTGGAAACAGTGTTATGATCTGCAGTTTGCTCAGTTGGTCAGGTTTAGACTCAGCAACATTATGTGGCAATAAAATGAAGTCAGCTGATGATGTACTGATAATGCACTGAATAATGTGCTGATAATATATTGAATGACCAGATTTTCCCATCAATTGACTTTTCCTTCTCTGATGGTATGAATGAAAAAATTTGAGCTCACATAGTGAGAGTGGTTCGAGGAGCATAAGGAATCATTTACACTCATGAACTGGCACCTGACCCTCACCTGTGATTATCTTTAGGATGTGCTGGAGAACACTTTCCACAGTGGTTTGATTCTCCCACCTTCAACACAAGGTCTTAATTAAACATTTATAAAGTTCTGGACTGAAACAAATGTTGTGGCACTGCACAAGTTTATTGAAACAATGCCACGGCGAATGCATGCTACAAAGTACCATCAAAATATAGTTCATGGGCCAGGCCTGATGTCGCTACCACCTAAGGTGAATATATCTAAGTGCTGCCAAATTGTTAATAGTGTCAGTATAAGTCAAATATTTGATAGTCTTTTCAGAATGGTAGCTTTGTCTTTTTTTTCCAAGAAATTTAATTTCACACATTATTTATCTTTGTACAAAACCGAAAACCACAGCCTCAAGTTCCCGGTAAAAGGATAGAAGAGGCCATCTGAGCCAGAGAATCAGGCTACAAATCTGTTGTCATCTCTAATATATATATATATTATATAATGTGCCTGGGGTTCGCTCCAACATTTCACATCCTGTGTACCAGAGGTATGATACAAAGAACCACACAAGAATCTTTGACATCAACAAGCTAAGCCATGCATGGGTAGGTAGTGTCTGGGATGCCTTGATTGGTATGCATGCAGGCTGTGATGCTGTAAATGCATTCGCCAGCCGTGGAAAGATTGCTACCTTAAAGCAGGTGAAGTCTGACCATACATACCAGGGGGCTTTCAGTCAACTAGGGACTTCCTGAGAGGTATCTGCAGAACTCTTCCAGAACTTACAGGAGATCACCTGCCTTAGGTACCTGTCCTCAGCACAAACAACTGACATGAACAAACTTTGATATAAACTCTTCTGTACCAGACGAGGGGAAATCAAGTCCAGTCAACTTCCTCCTTTTGAGGACTGTCTGCTCATGTATACCCTACTTGCTAACGATCATCCTGCCATCTGGAGAAGATGCCTGCAAAGACAACTCGGTATTCCCAGTCTCAAAAGCTGAGGTTGGATAACTGATGCCAGTAACATGCTGGCTAATGAGTGTGGCACACCTGCACCAGATGCTGTGCTGCAGCTGCCCATATGCCAGTGTTTGCGTAGATGGGAACCACCAGATTGTACATGCCTTAACAATGGCTTGAAATGCACATATACATGTGTAAGCTATAAACCTGCAACAACTACGACCGTGAAGAAGAGCCTGCAACAGCAGATAGACTCCTACCTGGACTCCCATGATGGAGAATAAATGTCACTTACTGATGACATTAACAAATATGTTTGACCATCAATTATGTTACGTTTACTTATGTTAAGGCTACTTCCTCCATAATAAACTTATGTAGAGAGCTTCTTTTTTGGCATCTAATAGTATTACCCAAGTACTCTCAACAAACACTGTTAATAGGTATCCATTGCACCATATCAAAGAAGTTAATTTTGTTTCTTTTTTAAATTCTATTGAAATTTACATTTTTTTGTTTAAACTTTGCTTTGTATGAGAAATGCTGTTTATTTTTTTGCTGAATGTGTCTTTATATTGTCTTTAAAATTGTCTGTCATTACACTGATCCTGTACAGAAATATAGCAGTTTTAAAATATAATATGGTATATTCATTCAATATGTATAACCCTCATCATGCAATATCATGGTTATTTTTTTGGCTGGACAGTGTATATTTAATGGTCTTCCACTCCTGAAAATCTACACATTTACACATCTGCACATTAAATCAATGATTTGAAGTGTCACATATTCTCTCATGACCTTTACAGACTGCGAGCATCTGATCAGGAGGATGCTGGTGTTGGACCCGTCCAAGCGGCTCTCAGTGGCTCAGATTAAGGAGCACAAGTGGATGGTGCTGGAGGTTCCTGTACAGAGACCTCTACTTTACCAGCAGTCCAGCATGGCTGAGGATGACATTGGACTGGGAGAGTACAGCGAGCAGGTGCTGAGGCTCATGCACAGCCTTGGCATCGATCAGCACAAGACTGTAGAGGTGAGCGACATGATCTAGAGTGACCTTTCTGCTACTAAACAACCATAATCATGTTACTTTATTCAGCCTCTTTTTTAAATTCAAATATTGATCTCGGGTATGATGTCTGTACCCTGCATTTCATATTTAGTTTCCCTCTCTGAACACAGTGAGGAAATTGGTTAGACTGAAACAATGGCCAAGAAATGACATCTAATGTAGTTCATAATTAATTTATGTCTATACTCACTTATTCACTTACTCATTGCTGAACCGCTTACTCCAGCTTGGGTCATGGGGAGGCTGGAGCCTATCTCAGCCAACACTGGGCGAAGGCAGGGTACACCCTGAACAGTTCACCAGACCATCGCAGGGCCAACACACACACAACCAATCACACTCAGGTCCACACCTAGGGGCAATTTGGAAAAGCCAGTTAGACTAATGCGCATTTCTTTGGTTGGTGGGAGGAAACCAGAGTACCCAAAGGAAACTCACACATGCAAGGGGAGTACATCCAATCTCCGCACAGAAATGCCAGGACTCGATCCCAGGACCTACTTGCGGTGAGGCAGACATGCTAACAGCTACACCACCGTGCTGCCTTTATTTCTATAGTACTTTATAATATTTCTTGCATACATTGTATGTAGTATAATCTATAATCTACAGTCTATGAACAGTATATAAAATTAGTGCAATGTGAAGAGAAAATGTGTAAACCATCAAACAAATAAAAAGTATTAAAACAAGTCACGCATAAATAAGGCAGTTTTATAACAGTCGGAACTATTTCCAAACCAGAGCTGCTGTTAAAGTAAATTACACGTCTGACCACCGTCCTGCTGAATCCTTGAATCTAATTTCTTATAAGGTGTTGATCAATTTTCTGTAACAATGGCTTTGGCTGTTCGATAGATCACAGGTACTTCTTCACTCATTCTAAGATACTGTTTCTATAGCAACTCAAATGTCAGATGTCTCACATAAGACTAATAATAAACAAGTTACAAAATGTGTTGTTATTTTACTGTAAATATTACAGTTGTTCATTTACAGCATTCAGCCATAACATGACTGGTCAGCTAGGCGACTAGACAGCTCTTTACACAGTAATGTGTTGTGACGTCTTTCTATCATAGCCAGCATTAATAGTTTGAGCAGTTTGTGCTACAGTAGCTCTTCTATGGGATTATATCAGAAGTACTAGCTTTCACTCCCAATGTGTATCACTGGCCTTGGGCATCCATGACCCTTTTGCCAGTGCACTGGTTGTCCCTGTAAAAAAAAAGTCTTACGACAAACTGAATTGTACAGTTACTGAGGTCCATATCTCATTGTGTTGTGTAGGGGTTGTAGAAAAATGTTTAAATTCCTTCTTAAATTACTTTTACTATGTAAAGCTGCTTCGTAACAATGTCAATTGTAAAAAGCGCTATACAAATAAAACTGAATTGAATTGAATTGTATTGCTAGTCCTCAGCCATTATCTAGTTTAAGACAAACTTAATTTAGGGTGAGGCCAAATCTGAGCACAGCTGAATGAGTTCTGAGAAGATAGGTACACTAACTGCCCATTTCCCTAAACATGACCTGACAAATACCTGTGATTGGTTAGTGTTTGACAGCAGAAAGAGGAAGAGCATATTTTCCATCCAAAGTGCAGTGCCATTATTACTGACTTGGATTCACTCCCAGTGGCATTGTCAGATTCCAACACATGATCCCCCAACAATAGGCTGAATGTCTCCACTAGTGCCAGGGGTCAGAATCCTGTTCTATAGGGAAGGATTTCAGCACAGTTTGGTAATTTTCCCACTCTGAAACACGACTGTAGGTGTGTTACAGCTGGGAAATCTCCAAACTGTGCTGAACTCTGGCCCTGATTAGGCAGAAAGCTGCAAGAATTTGAAAATAAAAATATATGTGAGATCTCTTGCCATGTTTTGCAGTCCCTCCAAAACAAAAGCTATAACCACTTTGCTGCAATTTACTACCTGCTGGTGGAGAGACTGAGAGCACACAGATCCAGTTTCCCCGTGGAGCCACGTCTGGATGCTCGCCAGCGCAGACCCAGCACCATCTCTGATCAGACTATGGTGAAGGTAAACTTCATCTTCGTTATTTTTCATATAAGTATTTCATGTCCTTTGTTTAAGTTACTCTTTTCCTTGTATTTTTATGCCATACGCTCATGGACTGATTCTGTCTCTCGGTGTTGCAGTCGAGCAGCCCCACTCCCCAGGTGGGCCTAATGCCCCAAAATGTGCGTCTACTACGCTCACTGGCTGTGCCTCAGGCCAGCGCTGACTCCTACGCCTACCCACAATCCTCCTGTGCACCCGATTACAGCCTCATGGAGGAGGAGGTGGGAACTCCCAAAGTGAGTGCAGGCTGTTTTATCTCTTCATCACACTGCAGGACAGAAACTTTCAACACTCGTGTCTGGGCTTTTTTCCTAAGGGCACTGTTATCATGTGTTGCAAAAGACAACATGGCGTTGCTTAGTGCTTACAGTTCAGTTGGGTGATTGCTGAGTGAGATGAGTGATCAGTTTGTTGCAGGCAGGAACTGAGACTCTATCCGGGTGTGTGCATCACCCAGACACTTATTTACACATTCTGTGTTGTTCAGGCCACTTAGTAACTTCCAGATTTGCCAAAAATGCCCTCCAGGAGGCTCTTTATCTTTGGAGGATCTTTTGAAGGCTGTTTGATGCCTACTGTTTTCATCTCTCTCTCTCTCTCTCTCTCTCTCTCTCTCTCTCTCTCTCTCTCTCTCTCTCTCTCTCTCTCTC
>JAOUQZ010000049.1:11145075-11157376 GCA_028564935.1 Neosilurus hyrtlii | reverse complement strand
GTGTGTGTGTGTGTGTGTGTGTGTGTGTGTGTGTGTGTGTGTGTGTGTGTGTGTGTGTGTGTGTGTGTATGAACTGGCAAATAAAACATTATTGAGGCTAAGGGACTAAAAAAATTCCATTTGTGTCCACCTGTGGCAACTGTGAACTAGTTTACTTACATTACTAGCGTGTAGCTTGCAAGCTTGCAGTTAGCTATAACTTAGCAGTGTGATTGAAATCTTATTATCAGTCGTAAAGATATGAGAATGTACCAGAAAGAAGATGATCTACTCACATTACTGTGGGTTATTTGAGATGTTGTGATTATGTAGGTGTTATTTAAAGGCGTTTAAAGAGAAGTATTTGTAGCGTTAGGAAACAAAGTTAATTGTACTTGTCCTAGTTAACAGTTGGTATAAATTAGTATGGCGTTATACATTGTTTGATTGACATGGTTTATGTTATAAACTGTACTGTAACCTGTTTTTCCATCTTACTGTGATTTGTCCCCTACGTTTTTAATAGCAGCGCACCATACTTATGCAAATGTCATAAAGCCATGAGCTTGATGTTGTTGTCGCGTATGTGCTCACGTGCCCATACAAACGTGTACGCGCTACCAGCCCTGAGTGCTCTTGCACTTCACAGCTTATTCTCCATAAACTCTGAAAATGGCATGAAAAATATATCACACTTGTGCACTGCCACTGTCAGCACAGGAAATCTTGTTTAGTTTTTTCTACTCGAGGAAAAATGTTTTTAAATACCAATAAGTTATACATTTAAAAATAAATTCAAACATTTTCAGAGCTCTGGTTGTAGGCAGTGCGTAAATATTTATATTATTTATTACATTAATAATGTTTTATTTTGTTATACTCATGTAATCATCAGACAGAACAGTGAGTATCCTCTGGTTAGAGTTACATAATTTGTCCTTTGATGGCTATAACTTTAATCACAAATGCTACAAGCATGTGTGCGCCTCATGATGCATCCCAGAAAGTGGGGTCAGTGGCTCGCCCTGTACCCTTTTCCTCATTCAGTGTGTTGGGTAACAGCATTCCTGCAGGAGACTGATCAGAAACCATACAAAAGCTGCTCTCTCTCTCTCTCTCTCTCTCTCTCTCTCTCTCACACACACACAGCTTCAGGGCTTTGGTTTCCCTGGCAACACATCCAGATGATCCATGCCAGTTAAGGATGTGTGTGTGTACGATTGCATGTCTCAGTTGATTCTGGCCTGAATAGAGTTCTGACTGGCCCTTCAGCCAAAACACACTTCCTGTCCCTGCATTCCAGAGTTCCACCCCACCCCCTTCCCCAAACTGACAGACTCATATGAGCAGAGAGAGAGAGAGAGAGAGAGAGAGAGGGAGAGAGTTCCAGATATTTGTTTCCTTACTCAATCCCACGAACATGCATTAGCTCATGTCTTCTCAAATCTGTAAGCTCATAATTCCACATAAGTCTTGATGTGTGATTGAACAGTGGTGTGTGTGTGTGTGTGTGTGTGTGTGTGTGTGTGTGTGTGTGTGTGTGTGTGTGTGTGTGTGTGTGTGCAGTGTATGATGGACAAGGGCTAATGGTGATAATGAGTACTTCTTACTCGAGGCATTTTTACAGCAGTGTGGGTGAAGCATCAATTCTTTCAGAATGATGTATGATTTTACAGGTCATGACTAAAAGAAAGTGTAAAAGTAGCCTTTTTAAAGGCTTGAATATGATGCAATACAAGAATATGGGATAGACAATATGGTAGAATAGTTCATTCATTCATTTATCTGAACCACTTAATCCTAATTACAGTCGCAGGGAGGCTCTGGTGAGGGCACAGTACACCCTGGACAGCTCGCCAGGCCATCGCAGGGCACAAACATGCTGATGGCAATGCAGCCTACTCTTTTCGAAAGTCATTAATGGTTTTTTTACATGCCTCTCACCACAGACAGTGAGAGACATGGCTGGCCTTTGATAACACAGTTAGCTGCACTGGGGGGACAGCAGTGACATCCTGGTGATAGTGGGGCTTGAACCCCTGACCTTCGGATCAGTAAGCCAGGACCCTACCACCGGGCCACCACTGCCACATTTGGCAGAATAATATAACAGTATCATTAATTAGGGTCATGATATGTGATATGTTTTACAGTTCTTTTTTTTTTTTTTAATAAAAGTTGTTATAAATTCGCATGCTAGCCAGGCAGTGGTAGTAGTATGTCCACTGATAGGTGTTTGTTTTTCCCCCCAAAAAAGTCTTAAAGACATCTTATCCAGAGCGACTTACAAGTAACATATACAACTGAGCAGTTTTAATACACCGAGCAGGGTTACTGAATGAAAGAAAACCATCAAAGAATTGACAACAATCGTATTCACTACATCACGGAACTTATCCATACTGAAAATCAGCTGGTATGCAAACAACAAGTACTTTAACGATCTTCATTCTTGTTGTCTTCAGGTGGATGGTTGCATGCTGGACCCTCTGCCTCCAGTGGCCGTGCGGAAGTCCAGCACTTCATCCCCCCGTAACATGATGGAGACATCTATAGACGAAGGCATCGAGACCGAAGATCCGGAAGCCGAAGAGGAGGCTGCACATGCCTTCAATGCCTACCAGACCACCCGCTTTGGCCAGCGCAGACACACACTCTCTGAGGTCACCAACCAGCCAGGCGTGCTGAGCAGCGCAGGTCAGCTGATGTTCAAAATGTCACTGCTTATCCATATTACATAGGTAACTTCTCCTGGGTGGCTCAGTGAAATAAGGGACAGCAGGTATTTCTAATTTGAATGAAATGTACACTAATAAGCCATAATATTTACACCACCTGACTAGTCTGTGTCTAGGCAGCCACATACACAGATACTCTTGCCAGTTCACTGGCTGTCCTTCAGTGGACCCTTTTTGGTTGGTTCTTACCACTGCATACCAGGAACACCCCACAAGACCTGCTGTTTTGGAGATGAATAGACCCGGTTGTTTAGCCATCACTGTGACAATGTGACCCTTTTCAGAGTAACTTATATCCTTACCCTTGCTCATTTTTCCTGCTTCCAGCACATCAACTTTGAGAAATGACTATTCACTTCCTGCCCGATACATCTCCTTGGCAGGTGCTGCTGTAACAAGATAAAAACTACTTATTAACCAAGTCAGAGGTCTGTATAATGAAATCTCAGCCCTGTGTCCTTAGAACAGTGTGTTTCTCTGCAGAAAGAACAAGAACTGAGATTTCTCTATACAGACCAAGCAGTCGAGGTTAATATGTAGTTTATCATATGGCATTTTAAAATGAATTTAAAATTCACTGTTTCAACAGACACTGTTATTTCTGTCTTTCCGGCTGGGGGTCTATCTTCACACTGCACATTTCTGAACAAGGTGTTTTCTTCCGGGTCTGTGAAGGCTTTGGTAGCATTTGCCTTGTTTCCTTTTCTGTAACAAACACGCTTTCTGACAAACAGGGAGTACTTTGCTGGACTTCAGAAACTCTTTATCCTCTAGGATATTTCCTGTATACCCTTTATCTTTTAAACACTGACTGTTTCTCTGGAAGCTGCTAAAGATCATAATGCACAGTGCAGCTAGCTATCAGCTAACTTGCTGTTCAGATGCTCCCCAGTGCGGGTACGCAACTGATTGCCCATGCGTCGGCCAATTAGATTGCATGTACAGTTGTTGCCATATAATAATTAATGTTGTTCTGTTTACCTGTCAGTGGTCATAATGTTTTTATTGTGAGTAATAGTAGATGGGCTCAGCGTCAACAGTGATGTGCAATTTCTTCTCTGTAAATACAGCTGATGCTGAAGATCCGCTTATAGTGCATATTGTGAATGTTTTTTAGGGAAACTGTTCTCACTGGGCAGCATGGATTCTGAGTATGACACCGGCTCTATGCACAGTGACCTAAGCCTGCTGGAGGACCCATCCTCTATTAACGAAGTAGTTCTAGCCAACGCATCCATCAGCCGTGTGACTCCACCAAACCCGGCCATGCATGTACTAAGTTCACAGAGGAGAGAGACTCATAACCGCTCACCTGTCAGCTTCCGGGAGGGACGCCGGGCATCAGATACATCACTCACCCAAGGTTAGCATTCCTACTTTCATTTTTACTTTTCATTCACCTCTTCCTTTCAGTTTTAACTTCTTTACACAATGAGGGAAAATGTGCAACTGATCAGACCTTTATTAAAGACAATACTGTGTCTGTATCAGTGCTGTCCAAAATACTTATACTACTCATATTTCAAAATATATACATGCTTCTGAATTTCAAGGCAGAAACCCACATTCAAATCTTTTAGATGCCTTTTCCTGAATTGACACATCAAGCAATAAAACATGCAAGATTACATAAATGTACGGAGTCCCCCATATACATACAAATGTTTATTACTGTTAACATTTTTTGTGTTTCTTAGTTGAAGAAAGGTAATTGAATACATTGTTAGTTTGTTTATTTACACCCTGAACCAGTTCACCAGTCCATCGCAGGGCCAACACACCCACAACCATTCATACTCACACCTGAGGCAACTTGGAACAGTCAATGAACCTAATGTGCATGTCTTTGGACTATGAGAAGAAACCAGAGTGCGTGAAGGAAACCCACAAAAGTATGGGGAGAACATGCGATCTCCACACAGAAAAGCCCTCAATGAACTCAGGACCTTCTTGCTGTGAGGTGGATATGCTAACCACTACACCACCGTGCCACCCTGATTGGGCCTTCAGTGGGGACTTAACAGACTTAATCCGCCTCTTAATACCACCACTATCACGTCACAATTATAAAAACCATCAGTAATATACAAAAATACAATATAACAAGGTCTGGCATTACAGAGAGAGAGAGGCATTTCGTGTATTGAGGGTGAATACCATTATTACTAAAGCAAGAAACCCAGTTAACCCTTTATCTCCGAATGCATCGTGACCGATACGCCTGAGTTACATTTCTGCTAGCAACCCCGAGCATTAAGTAACTTCCACCGGCGATCACCAGTGGAAGCTGTCAGTAAATTTGGTGCTCAGCCAAATGTAACAAGCATAAATGTAACGGCTCTGTGATAAAGGGTCCAGACAACTCCAAACCTCTACACTACAACATTATCTGGAGCAGATCAGAATCAATATTTATCCAATAACATAACAAAAACATAAAACATTTAAATAAAATACATCATACTCACCAGAGATGCTGATTGTTTATAGACAAAATCTGTCTTCTTTTTTTTTCTCTGACCAACCAATCAGAGGACGGAAAAATGCTGACGTTACTGTGGGCCAGCTAGCTGACCCTGTGAAGCAAATTTGAAATCGGATTGCTTAAAGAAACAGCCCCATCACTAAAATAGTTTAAATGAATCATACTGATTCTGAAGTCCCTGAGCAGATTAGATTGACATAGCAGCAAATAGAGGCTGAAATCTGACTGGACAAAAAATCTAACATCCTTGAAGCCGTGCAGCCAAGAGACATGCTACGAAATGAGAAGAGACTGTTGGGAATAAATTAATACAATTTCATGGAACAAATACTAGAATTTAAGTTGTAAATGTAGGTCAGTGCTTCTGATAGTGTTTGGGCCAGCAGAGAAGGCCTTGCTAGCCCTGATGGCCCACCACTGATGTGTGTGTGTATAATATTGATGTAGTTTTGTTGTTTTTTTTTTAAATAGGGACATTTTTTCCAGCTCAGCTGCCAGGTTCGGACCTGGGATAAAATCAGTACAGCTTCCTGTTCATTTCTGCAAGAAACGATATTCGTTTATGCCACAATAATGATAATTTATGGATATATCACACCCAGCACTAACTGACAGTGTACAAAGCCTTAAATATAGTATACATACACAGATCAGAAAAAGCAACACATCCGGAGCTTATTTAGCAGGGCACGCAACTACAGACGGGTCCTTTCACCATGTGTTAGTACAGGGAGTGTCTAATCTCCTGTGTGATCATGTGCAAGCCTTACAGCTTTGGCAGCTCTAGTCAATAGCAGGATGTGCTATCGTGCCTCTAGGACAGTGTACAGTTAAAGGCAGTCCTGCACTTTGTAAAGAGTAAATACGGTGTGAGGTGTTGTTCTTTGTGCTGCTGAATGCTGGGAGCAGGTCTGAACCTGAGCGTCACCATTTCGAGGCGCTTTTAACTTCTTGACTTATGATACGACTGAGTCAGCCACCAAAAGCCCATTCTGATCCTTATCTAAATAAAGGTGTTTAGTAGCACACTCATAATTTCCTGCTTTTTTCTGCTCTGTCCCACACCCGCCCCATTCTATAGTCTGATGATTCACTGACTGAATCAGAGGCAGTGATCAAACATGGTCACATGTTGTCCCGTGAAGCTTGCCTGTATAATTATCCTCAATCACTACTGCAGCCAAGAATAACCAGAGAATGTATTATCACCTCCGCTAGCCACTTCTTTTCAAACCGTGTAGGAGTGAAGAGACCCTGAAAAAGCAGAAGTCGCATCAGAGCGGAGGTGAATCACTTGTGCTGTGTGAACATGGGCCACAGGCCATCCTGAAATAACCCGATTAGCACTGCAAGTCCGGTCACATGAGGCGGCAGCACAGTAGCGCTCACATTTGGCACGGGCTCAGATGCTGTACTTATAAGTATGATCTGCCGTTTTTACAGAACCATGTAAATCAAACACAGAGATAGTGAAGTCGTGTAATCCTAGATGTCCAATGATTATTTTCTATCCTTTACCCTCACACACACACTCTCTCTCTCTCTCTCTAGGTATGGTGGCATTTCGGCAGCACTTACAAAACCTGGCTCGTGCAAAAGGCATCCTGGAGCTCAACAAGGTTTATGAGCAGATGGGCTCAGGGGAGAATCCTTCACTAGGTCCATTGGACACCCAGACACACCCACATAATCCTCTGGATCCCTTACTGCAGGTCAGCGCTAACTTCTCAACACTTAGCATAAAGGGTTAAAGGTTACAACATGTTCTGGTGGTCAGTGTTTAATGACAGTTAATTCTTAAGCAACTGGTACTGTCCCAACCACTCACCATCTTTCAGCTCTCTTTATACACACACACACACACACACGTGTAGCTGAAGTACAGGCAGCCAACTGCTGGTTGTTTACTGTCCGTCCCATGAGCACACTGAATGCTGTCATTGTTGGTGTAATAGGCTTCATACTGGTGACTAGTGCCCACAGCTCCAAAAGCTATTCACTCAACACACTCAAAGGGTTGATGGTTAGAAAGTTGACACTTTTCCAAGGAAGGCAGGAAAGAAAGTGCTACATACAAAGATCTTTAGTGAGAGGATTATTCCAATACCACAAGATAGCATTCGTTCTCCATACTGCTCTGGCTCTTTAGGCAAACCGTTGTCGACGTCTGTCTGTAGTAATCTCACATAGATTCTGTACGCTCTACCGTCCATAAGAACTGCTGCTGTCATAAAGCCCATCATGCTCACACCGAACGTCTGACTTTATAGTATACAGGTATAGAAGAGTACTGACTTATGAGCTCATTGTCAGTGCCACCTGGAATACGACGGTTCCCTTTTGAGTCTGATTCTTTGCAGACTTTCTTGGATTATTCACCCCTAATTTAAACAGTCATGTACTGCTTTCTATCACATAATGAACACCAACCCATCTTACCCAACCCAAACTAACATACTCACAGGGAAACTCTATCCGCCCCTTGGACACATGAACTCACAGAGGCCTGTGATTGGCTGGTAATTGCTCAGAGTGACATGGTGAATGTAAGCCAGCCCACCTTCCATTGAGAGCTCAGCCAATTAGCTCCCATGGACTTCCAGCTGTGGATGGCTGCAGGATCAATCTGCGATCTCCAGGTTGATAGTCGTGCACCTTTTGATGCACTGCTTAAGAGCACAGATTATTTTTAAAACACATTTACATCAGGACTCCTGTGAAGCTGTCATGTGATGAGTGCTCAGGTGAATAGTGCTGCGCTGCAATAAAACTGACCTGTACTGTGTGTGTGTGTGTGTGCGTGTGTGTGGATGCAGGGAGGTGGGTGCCTCCAGCATGACATGACGCTGTACTCAGGTGGACCTTCAATGACCAGGAGACAGAGTCTGGAGCCACAGTACCCCTCACACCGAATACCGGTAATACTGTCATTTGTCAGTAAATGTAGTCAGTGAGTGAATGCAGATGTAGTCAGTGAGTGGCCTTTAATACAAATACTTCATCCTTTCTTCCAACATATTTTCTTTCAACACTTTCAGTAGCATGTAAATGATCAGATACTTTACATTTTACATTTCCCTGGTACTGAGAAACAGAAAGCCTGATTACATAATACAGATTCCTAGAAAAGCTGTTCTTTTAGAGAGTTGATCCAGTTTTATGAGGAAATACAGTCTTTAATGTATTCCTTTAATGTCAGTTTTTCCTGGCCAAGGTCATGGTGGATCTATAGGCCAGTCTACTGCAGGACGTCCACGCAAACCCACGTATTTACACATTCAGTTGCACTACAAGTAATTTACAGTGGCCAATCAACCTACATTAAAGTGTACTGGAACTGGTGATCCTTACAGCATAATCTGTGCGAATGTAATATGTTTACACACATCTTGTGGATTACTAGCACAACAAGTCTGAACCAACGGTTACCAATCGTTTTCCCCCGGAAGTGACGTGAATTCGTTGGGCGGAGTTGTCTAGCTCAAGTAAACAAGCAGATCTATTCAGCGAGGGACATTTTAGGTGATTAAAAAAAAGTGTTCAGGAAGCAACTATGGCTAGCAATTTATAGGAAATGGGTGTAAATGGTTACATATTTGAACCAGAGAGGAAGGAGTCTTGTGGAGACAGTAAGACGTTACATTCTAGTGACACTGAGGATGAGAACGCTGCCAGAGATGTGTGTATCCAAAATAGCTTATGCAGCTAACGTTTTGCCAACTCGGCTTTCATGTCGTCGGTTGGTTTAGGAACACAAAAGAAAAGTTTTTCTGCACTTGTTGTTTGTGCAGCTCAGCACTGGCCGATAATGTGTTATGCTACACGGCTCAGTGATGTAGCCCAGCCAATACAACCAGTTAAAATCGCTACCAGGCTGGAACAGCCGATAAGGAAGCCAACATGTCTCTGATCATGCCCAGAGTTGTAACACTCTCGCACACTTTAAAATCAGGCATGGACTGATGTTGCGGGAAGGAACTGCTGATGTTACATGAGATCATTTTAAATAGCTAGTAACACTAATTCACCACAGGTACCCTTTAATGTCTTGATAAAGTAGGAGGAAACCAGAGAACCCATATGAAACCCAAATCGTGGAAAAATCCACACAGATCATAATCTGAGTTTAGGATTGAACTGAGAGTAGTCAGTGAGGCAATAGTTCTACCCTCTGTTTTATACAGTACACAAATATACTCCCTCTATTCTTTTCTGTAAAGTCTGTACATCTCTGATTTTTCTTTCCAGTTTAAATGATTGTATGTTCAAGTGTAGTGTTCTCATTACAGGCTCAAAAGGTTTCAGAGGATAAATTTTTCAATCAGTTATTCATGCCTTCATTTTCTCGCCCCTGAACAGAAAGCGAATCTGGTGACAAGCCCTGCCAGCTGCCACATGTTCTGTAAGGAGATGCCCCGCAGCCTTGAACAGCAGCTGGCTGAGCACAGGTACACACACCTCACTTCTCCACCTCTAGCACACTTTATAAGCCTTAAGTATCTTATGTTTACTTATTAACCGCTCAATTATGCCTATGCACACCTGCTCATTTATGGCATTGTTCATTATCCAGTCAACCAATCATGCAGCAAGATGCATGAAATCCTGCAGATAAAACCCACTTTTGCAAGTTGAAGGTGCATATCACCACTACACGGATTTTTGACCACTAATTATACCAATGAGCAGGTGTACAGATGTTACTCAAAGAGGTCGGTGAGGGTATAAAATAAATCTTTACGTCCCCAGATTGCAGCAGAAAAGGATGTATCTTCAGAAGCAGTCCCAAATGCAGGCCTACTTTAACCAGATGCACATAGTGGATGGAACATACGCGCCTTGTCCCCCAATAAGCCACCAGGACTCTCAGGCCCAAAGCTCCATATCACACCAACAGCAGAATACGCAGCCTTTCAATCCTATGATGGAGCCCAGCAGTGACACCTTAACCTATGATCCCTACATGGGTCATTATCCTCAGCTGCAGCATTCCCCTCTCCCCCCTGGCATTCCCACCCAGATCCAGAGTCAGCAGCCTTACAGCTACCAATCACATGAACCGGGCCATTGCCAGCTCGGTGAGATTCTATACCAGGAGCAATACGATCCACCACTGGAGCCTGGTCAGCCTCCTCCTCCTCTGTGCGTAGGCATTCCAACTCCGGCACCGGGGTACGAAGGCCTCAAGATGGCAGACGCCTTTGCAGACAGTGAGATGATGGAGACGGTGGACTCACAGCATGGCTTTGTGCTGGTTAAATAGATTGTGAGAGGTACAGAGTATTACCTTGAGATCTGATTTTGGAGAATGGAGGAAATGGAGACAGGTACAGCAACCGACCACAGTTTGCGTTAAAAAAAACAACAAAAAAAAATAAACTTTTTGGTCAGATTCTTTTTTTTTTTTAAACCTGATTCCTCCTGAACTCTTAAATGTTCTCCAGTGCCTGTGTTCTCCCAGGAAGAAGCATGGTTGGAACTGTGAGAGCTCTCTTCTCTTCCTGAGAAGGGTGACAAACCAACACGCTAGTTCAAGCTGGAAGTTTTCGTGTAGCAAACACACGGCTGCTACGCCAGCACAACCCGGCCAAGAGCCCAAACTCATGACATGTTTGGTATTGACATAGAATAAATAAATGTTTTGCTTGTGATCTTTAGCTTGCGGGACATCTTTGAGGATAGAACTTGTTCAGTTCGGACGCTTATTAAGTGCAGTGTTAGAACTTCTACAGCAATACTGAAGCAATAGAGTCATGCTGGATTGAACAAAGCCATACTCTGGGACGAGGTGCAGTTCAAACACCGGAAGTGGGGAATGACTGACCATCACATGCGTGTACAGCTCCCTTTGGTTTCATCCCACAGTCCAGAAGTACACATGATCCATCCTGTAGTATTGTTACTTGCTGGTAGGAATGGTGCAGAAACTATTTCACCACTGTTTTATTACGGCAAAGCAATGTGGGATGAATCACAACCTCCTTCTTACACAGTGGATTAACAGGGAGTTGTTGTGTCCGTGGATGATGTTACCGTCTGGGTATGTTCACCACGTGAGCCTGCCTTTTCCATTCAACTCCTGACACTACATGAATTTCTGAAGGAATGTGTTCATTGAAAAGGTTTCATTGGAAATTTTAGTCACTTAACACTGGATTATGGCCAACTGATCACGCTCGTTCTTTTTTGTTTTCGGCACTCAGTAAAACTACTTGAATCGGGTATGTGTTGACAGAATTCTGGTAAATAGGAGAAAGCTGGTTAAGGCTTTACGGCAGAGGTCTAGCTTCTGGTTAACGCAATCCTGGAGCACTTTCTGTGGGTTTTCTTTCATTGTGTGCCCCCCAGGAAGCACAAGGAAATGTAGCGAAAGTTGATGTAGCAGCCTGACCTGCTCTGCTAGTTCTGTCAACTAAAACCAAGAGACATCAAATCCTGCTCTCGCCATTTACATACACATCAAGCCGCTCTGTCTGAAGCCGCAGGACTCTGATGTGTCACTCAGCTCAGCTTGTTGTATGCTTTGAAGAGCTTTTACAGCGTAAGGAATCCTTTTTAGCGTGATGGTGTTCAGTGTGCCTTTTCTTTATTCTTCCTAAATTAAAATCCAAATAACTATATATATTTTTTTTCAGTTTGATTCTCTTGTTGGTCTGGTATGAATAACAGGATTTAAGTAGAACTTTTTTAAGGTACAAAACCAAAGTCATCTGCGATGTTTCCTAGCACAGGACCATCGTGTGAAGTTTGGCGCTTTTTTGTTTGGTTAGTAGACAGTACTTTTATTTTGATAATCAGTATACACAGTCGAACAGAATTAAGAGCAATATTTGTTATGAATAAGGTGTAAAAGAATCATGAATGTGTTACAGTATCAATCACATTTCCAGCTGCCAAATACCGTACTTTAGAAATCCAGTCCTACATATAGGCTCATCGTTGTGACCACACATAAGCTACCTTGCAGTTGAGATTAAAAAGGTTTGTGAACAACACTGTGGCATGTTATTTTTTCTGTTTTCAGAATTTAAATATCTAAACATAAACACCAAGTAAATGAGTCTGGGATGATTTGGGTAAAAGTTTTATATTTTTATAT
>JAOUQZ010000049.1:11104006-11137732 GCA_028564935.1 Neosilurus hyrtlii | reverse complement strand
TTCTAGTTCTAGATCAAGCAAGCAAAAAAAAAAAAAACCCATGGGAATTCCTAGGCATCACTGGCACTAAAAACCCTGTTGAATGGAAAAGGGGGGAAAATGCAAATTGAACTAACAACAATAAGAAAGTCTGTCACAGGATAAATTATACAAAGCAATGGTCCCATGTTGAATAGTGGAGAACAGCGTGCTGAGAGTTCTACCAAAGCAAACATGCACTGCACATTATCCACTGCACAAGCTCCAGACTGTGAAAGTAGAACTTTTAATGTGGAGTCATTCTGGATGTCAGCTGAGGAACAGCTCTTAAGAGGACAGAGGTAGCTGGGAGGATTTTACTTGC
Source organism: Neosilurus hyrtlii (assembly GCA_028564935.1). Taxonomy (NCBI): domain Eukaryota; kingdom Metazoa; phylum Chordata; class Actinopteri; order Siluriformes; family Plotosidae; genus Neosilurus; species Neosilurus hyrtlii. The sequence goes on along the minus strand of JAOUQZ010000049.1, from coordinate 11,137,389 downwards.
TGGGAATTCATTTACTAAAGCGCATGCAGGACGAGGTTAATGGAACAAAATGATTTGAACATGGCGGATAAATTATGGCATTTCCAAAATCCAGATATTGCCCATGTTACTGAATATACATTAATTATTTTCCTGTGCTGAATGCTTTGATGAAATGTTATCTAATCCTGGTCCTAAAGTCCTTCTGCTCTGCATATTTTAGAGTTTTCCTTGCTGCCGCCACACCCAGCTCAACTCACTGGAGTTTTCTGAGCGAGAGCAAGGAGAACATGGACATGTGGTGCAGCTGTAATCTGCAGAGAAACACTATCCATCATGCATTACCTAATTCCAGTGTCATTGTGGATGAAGCAGAGATTTACAGCATGAGCATGGTGCACCCTTTGATCATTCAATATCATCGAGCATAAACAGGAACTACACAGACATTAATACACAACCAATCAAAATCACCAATAAATAGAATGCAGTAAGTCTTGCTTTTGTTGTCACTGTTCTTGTAAATCACTAGAGATATTCAGGCCAAGGCGAGAACTGGGGAGAGAAGCAGAAAAAAGTGAGATGGATGTGGAGGAGTTGGCATAAAGTAGTCCTACTTGAGGAGACGTACAGAAAACGTACCACTTATAGCTTCCTGAGCAAAGTACTTTACATCCATATCTTGGTCAGTGGAGAGCTTCTCTAAAACTGGCTTCACCTCTGTCTGCAGGGAGCTGAGAAACACACGGAAGTGAATGCGTCTGCTTTCGAAAGAAAGTAAAGCCGAAGATGGGTCTATAATCAACTTACTTGCTGTCTACAACTGGTCCGATTTTCTGGAGGCATTTGGCTACATTGAAGCGCACGTTAGCAACCTGGTCGTTAGACATCTTTAGGACAATGGGAAGCATGTGCTTGGTGGTAATCTCCTGCCCACATGCCTCAGAAAGAGCCTGACATATCACCAAATCAAACACATTAAACCAGCATTAATAATTACAGCCTTCCTGTTTCTTATTTTAGCATATTTCAAATGATCTGCAAGGTCACTGCCCAACCTCAGCAGAGCTCCGATTGGCATGAAGACTTGAAAAGCATCACATACTTAAGACTTCTGCGATCTTGATACTTTAAATTTGTCCTTCAGTGTTTATTCATGTATGGTAGTGTATTTAAAACATTTTGCAAAAACAAGCATCGTCACATGATCAAATTACTGGATCTGATAAACATGAACTCACATTGATGCAGAAGAGCGTGGTCATCCTGTGCAGGTAGTTGGGGTCATTGGCCATCCCCAGTACTTTGGGTACAATAGTGTTCTCAGCCCACTCTGCTCCAAACTTCTCCACTAGCTTCATCAGGTTACAGGTGGCTGCCTCCCGGATTGCATAAACTGGCGAGTGTTGAAGGAAAAACATGCATGTGTGTGAGGTTTGTTCCTTTAACAATTATATAGAACAAGTAGAAAACTGTAGCCCAGTCTGCTGTTCTTATGTAATAGGTCCGGCCTGCTGCGACGGTCAGCCAGAAACAGTCCTATGATGTAACCCATCTGGTCGTGTGTGGACTTCCATAGAAAAAAATGGTTGTTTTACAGATACAAGCAACATAAGGCTGAAAAGTGTTGACCAGATAACTCGGTTAGGCACATATGAATGTGATGTGTACAATAATAAGGCTCAGCATGAGAATCAACCCATTAGCATGACATTACACAAAAGTTGAAAACAAGACAATGAAGCATTAACCTCAGTGTTTGGTAAAGCATAAACACCTCTGGACAGAAATAATTTAAGCAGGAATAAAAGGGAACACAATGTATGAATCAAGGGTGAAACCAAATTTGACCTTGATTCACACCTATGCTGTGAAAACGCTCGAGATGAAACCAACGCGGCTCTTCAAAGCCACTGGCGCAGAAAAGCCAGAACGGGCCAATGAGCTGACCTACATACTGAGCAGTGGCTTTTCCTGAGGGCCGACCACACAGCAGCCAGGAAGGCAGTTAGGGGAAGGGGTATGGGGCAGTGTCAGTGAGTGAAAAGGGAAACAAGACAAGAAAAAAAAAAAACCAGGATGAGAAAATTAACAAAAGAGCAGGAAAGTGCTCGAGTGCAGTCCACATTTAAGAGGGAATGAGACATGGGGGGAGGCCAGAGCACTGGGGGCCATTTCCTGGGTGCTGAAGGATTCTTATCAGACTCGCTGAGTGGAAAGCTGCCGAGAAGCACGTCTCCCTTTTTCTCCTCTCTTTGGCAGGAACAAGGAAAAGGGAGGAGCCAGGCAGAAGAAACAGCAGCAGCTTTCTTTTGTAAACCTATCAGTACTACGCCAAGTGTCCAGTGTGTGAGAAATGTCTACTATGAGGCTGTGGATTCAATACACAGCATAAAATAAGAGTTTGAGGCATGAGTGCAGGACTACTTGGAACACAATAAACACACTTATAAAAATAAGAGATTTTAAATTATATATAAATAATATTACGTAGGGCTGGACAATATTAATAGCTGCCGGGTTTTTACCCATGAATACTCATGTATAATTCAGCATGGTGCATTAAGCTGCAAGAGTGCATGAGCACCCCCCCAACCACAGGATCTGTACACGCCAAACAAACAATCTGCATGTGCAGTCATGTTCATGTTTTTTCTTTAAACATTATTTTCCAAGTATAATTTAAATTGTGAGGAGTATCGTTATTGTGAAAATGTCAGAAAATATCACGATGTAATTTTTAGGTCATTCACCCAGCCCTAACATTACATAAATAAGTAAGCAGTAGAGTGTTTCTATGTATTATGGCTAATTGGTGTATAAGCTGGCCCAGAAATCTTCAATAATAATTTTGGCGTTTGATCACAAGAAGAATTATGGGCAGGAAGTGGTTAGAGAGCAATTACGAGCAGGAACATCAAGCCTGTGCCAGATTCCTGCATCACACTACCTTGTTGTAGGGCAGTACTATGCCACCTGATATCAAAAACTACACTGAAAAAAAAAAACTCAAGAAAAATTCCATCCAGTATTCATATAGTGTGCTTTCATCTTGCATTTCATAACACTGAGACCTGAGCCTTTAACCACAGTGCAATGCCAGATGACTTACCATGGTCTACCAGCCATGCCATGCACAGAGAATTCAGCTTCTCATCAAAGAACTCCACTCCCTATGTAAATACAAGGATGAAGAGAGAGAGGAGGGGGGTGTTTAACACAACATGCTATTCAAATCATTCCAAATCTCTAACAGAGGAAAATTAAATACATAACACACCACAGACAACAAAAAGTTATAGATATGTTGCTTCTGTGGCACAAAAACAGACCTTTAACTGGCATGATTAAAAGATTTGTTTTGAGGAAGTTGAAGAAGTAAACATTTTCAGGAAAACATGTCAGCTCATGATCTATATAAACTACGCCTTGAGTAGAACTTAAAAGAGGAGTAGAAATTATGGCTAATGAACCAAATCAGTTTCTCCAATCAGGAAACACTGTAATAGGAACAGTTATTAAAAAACAAAATCCCAGTACTGACGTGCTTGAAGCAGTTCTGGTTCAGGTAGAATTTTTACTCTGCAGTACAGGTGTGAAAAGTGGGACAGACTCACCAGCTGGCCTGCCAGCAGTGGCATGTACTCAATGATGGCCAGACGCACCCTCCATTTGGCATCTTCAGCCAGCTCCACAATAGCAGGCAACAGGGACTGAGAAAGCTGGCGGATGCCTATCACCTCGTTCACACAGTCCAAGTTCGAGATGATATTCAGACGCACTTCAGGACACTGCAGGAACAGCAACTGATTTAAACTGGGTATCCTAATAAGCAACAATCCTACATGCCAGACCGACAGTTATATACTATAGACCGTTAAGAATATATATATTTATTTTTGATAAAGTCAAATTTATCAAAAATAATTTATTTTTGATTTGAGTCATGAGGGTAGACTTTTTTCAAACACCTCATAGCTCATAATGTTTCTATTTAGGCTCAGATATAAAAACCAGAACAGAAAGCCACATGGTTTAATAATGAAATGCTGCTTGTGTATTGCAAAATATATCTAAAACATACTTCTTGCATGTAGAAGCTTTAAAATAATCCTCTTTAACCAAAAATGACGTGTGTGTACAATCAGCTAAACAAAACCGAAAAGGATTTAATATTTCCTTAAAAGGTTGCTCGAGGCTTCAAGTGCAGATTTTGTGGCAGCTCTTGCGTATATCTGCCAGACCTCGGATGACTTGCTACCAAACGTGATACTGTGATGAGTGACTCAAACCCAGACATCACTCTCGTTTGCCAAACATGAGGTCGGACATGAGCAGCCAATGGAAACATGCTGCGGGACAGAATTTGTGGACTCCAGCTCTAAACATTTTCAGAGCAAATGTTTGACATTCAAGAGTAAGCCAATAAAACAGAGGAAAACACAAACACAGGAGGCATACTTTTGGAAAAGACTTCATCTAAATGTTTTGATTTTGGCAGGCAGTCGACTTTACTGCAGGGTTAAAGGGCATGGACGCTTCAAAAGGAACGGGGGGGGGGGGGAACAAAAAAACAAAAAAAAATCACTCTGTTCTACATCGGCTTCTCCTGCGCAACACATGCTGACAGTGATGTTCCTCAAAATATTAGGCTTTTCACTAGGACCAATTCAGGGGCCCAAGAGGTAATTAAGGTTTTATCAGTCAGGAACCTTCAGAATGCCAAAAGCCACTAAAACCTCCAAACGGACTCTTTCCAGACACCCACCAGGCAACAGGTACTAAACCCAAGAGTGTCTGACCAGCAAAGTGTGTACTGCAATTGGGTAGTTTTCACTTGGAACAGCTGGAACCAGTGTGCTCAGGTGGGGTGGGTTGGGTTCATGTTCAGTGAACTTTAACTCTATGATATGCAGCTTTGAATTCAGGACGGCACAGTGGTTAACACATCTGCCTCACAGCTAGAAGGTCCTGGGTTCGATTCCCAGGCTCAGCGTGTCTGTGGGGAGTCTGTTCTCCCTGTGCTTGTGTGAGTTTCCTCCAGGTACTCTGGTTTCGTCCCACAGTCCAAAGAGATGCACATTAGGTTAACTGGCTGCTCCAAATTGACCACTGATGTAAATGTGCATGGTTGTGTGTGCTGGCCTGCGATGGTCTGGCGAGCTGTTCAGAGTGTACCATGTCTTCGCCCAGTGTTGGCTAAGACAGGCCAGCCTCCCCACAACCCTAGTAGGATTAGGTGGTTCTGATCTGGTTCTCACTTTACTGATGAATGCAAACAAAGAGAAATTTGCAGCTTTATCCACAGACTACAATGTCAGCTATAATGGAGAGATGCTTCATTAAACCCTTATGATAATGATAACGACTCCATTATGTAAAAAGTCTCCATCATGTTATAAGTCAGTATGATTTTCACAAAAAGGTGCACTGTGATGACACAAGCACACCTGAGACCAGAAAGTGAAGTGTGAGCATAGGCCAGCAGGGAAGAGGTGGCCATCACTCTTGGGTGGGGTACAAGGCAACCATGCCGTCCTCACACAGTCCACACCATACAATTCATTTGTTGTTAGTACAAAACAGCTGACAATCCTTTCATCTAAAACTCATTTCCAGACCTCTCTCTTGTGATTCCTTGAGGACTAACTTTTTTTTTTTTTTTTAAACGAAACAGTCAAATTGTTGCAATAAACAGTCATGACCCTCTGCTGTGTCGACGAACTTGTACTTTCGTTGCACAGATTTCATTTTAATTACTGTTAAATGACCAGATAAATGGGCTTATGGGAGCAAACAGAGCCTGTGTGTGATTATAATGTGTGCAGAAGATGGAGCGGGCAGAGGGCCCAGAGTACTACCTCGTCCTTCAGCTGGGCCAGGAAAAGAGGGAGCAGATGCTCCACGGTGTTGTCCTTGCCCAGGATAGTGGAGAGGCCCATGATGACAGAAGCCAGGGCAGACTTCACATGCTGATTTGTGTCTGACACCAGCTCCTGTTGGACAAGCATGAGAAGAAAAACAAATGAGAATTCATTCTCAAGTGTTTCTAATCAGAGACCGTGTGATTACTTTCTAGCTGAACAGCACATCCTGACACAACACTTAACAACCTTTCATCACAAATTCTAATAGCATTCGCTGGAAAACATGCAAGAGCAGGACTGGACACAGGGGGAAATAACTAACGCATCAATCTCCATTAACCCCAAGCTGAAGATGGAATAACAATCACAAGTCCAAACCACAAGCAGAACTCAAGCAGCGCAGGGACTTTATCGGGTGTGTTGATGAGCTAGGCTGGGAACTGGTAACAACAGGAAAGATTCACTCTTACATAACATCTTATATTAAACAGCTGAGCCAAAAACAAATACCATATCTCCAAATAAAGCTTCTGCGGCTCCTAAAGACTCTTCTGTTCATCACCACAACCAACTTATCAGTTATTCATAAATGTAGTAATGTCCGTCAAACATTTGAGTTTTAACTTTTGTGCCTACTCATGTGTCATAAATTGATATGCAAGTGATCCAGATTTATAGATGCTTCTGTCAAGTTTAAAGGGTACCTGTGGTGAATTTGTATTACTAGCTCTTTAAAATGATCACATGACATCAAATGGTTCGTATCGTACTGACAGGATACAATATGCCTTCCCTGCACTCTCAAAGCACCATAAGTGAGGATTAATCAGGATTTTTTTTTTTAGAGTTTAGTAACCTCTGACTTGCTGTAAATGAATTGACACGGCTTCATGACAGTGCCTAAAGGACAAACCAAATAAAAAACTTGATGCTTTCATTACCTCAAGGCTCCAAGACATCAAATAATACCCGCCTAAAAATAGGAACCGTCAATAAACTCTTACCCAGCACTGAGAGCCCGGGAGTACAATGAACCACTGATCAAAACATTCTTCTTAACTTCTGCTGCAGCCACAGTTTCGATTGTTTTATAGACCAGACAACTACTGTACTTAAAAAGTTGACTTTACTTGGCTTAGCATTTTGTAACGCAGTATCAACAGTGACCTCTGCTGCCCATGTACTCCAGGGATCCAGAACACTGCAGCTTCGTACTAACTAATTCATCTCAGAATTCAATTCGACATTGCCGCAAAGCAGCTTTACATAGTAAAACAAATTTGGTAAAGAATTTAGGCGTTTCCCTCTAAACCTTATAGATCCCTTTAAATAAACTTCAGGACTTAGAGCAGGAATTCAGCTGTACACACCCATATGATGTGTTTTACAGGCTTCGTTGGTTAAAGTTACACCATGAAGCCCATATAAAAATAAAACAGATGAATGGAAGGCATTTTACCTTGACACAAGGTAGGACATGATTCATGATCATATTCTCCCGGTTGTCTTCTGGTAAATTTTCACAGAATTCTGCACAAGGGGGAGGAGGAAAAAAAAAAGAGAAAAAAAGATGGAAACGGACCCAAAATATGGTATCACCCTTATTAATTTTGTTTCTTGTTAATGGACATGGTCCAAAAAATATCTACACATGTGAGAATTCAAACTATTTTACCAGAAATACAGATTATGCAAAATTTAATACTACTTTATATTTTCAAAAGAACACCACTAAGGGGGGGGAAACACACACCACATGACTATAGCACAAGGATAGCTTAACGGATTACATTCAGAGTGCAACCACATGCATAACATCACGTTAGCACAAGTTCCTCATAAATTGGAGGAATTACTTCATGGATAGTATTGATCAGCCCTGCTCCAGATCTACCTTCCTGTAGGTTAGCCTCTCCGACCAAAATCTAACACATCTTTTAGTTGATCAGGTGGGCAGGATTACAATTGGAGCCAAACTCTTCAGGTAGGTCGCTCTCTAGGAGCATGGCTGGTGACCACTGATTTACAGGATGTTTTAGAAATAGTTACATTTTGTCAAAAGGTGCTCATGTCCCCCATGTATGGAATCTTAAGACACACTGTATTTGGTAAGAGGGTACGGCCTCACTTACCTTTCACCTTGTTTGCAGCTGCAGCCCTCACCTCTGCTTCACAATCTTTCAGTAAACTCTGAAACGCTGGGACCAAATCGTTCTTGGTGATTTCTGGACCCACTGCTTTTTGCAACTTAAAAAAAAAGTAAGAAAGAAAAGAGAAAAACAGAATTATTTCATCACTTCGCCAATCACTAAGTGTCAGGGAGTAACTTTACTAATACAGAAATCCTATCCACAAAAACACCAACACATATCAGTGGAGAGAACAGCATAAACAACATTTAATGCATCAATCTGTACAATAGCAATAAAATAAACATGCCCACAGTGATACACATCATAATCCATCTCGACTGATGACATCTGACAGTTAAAACCAGGAGGGTCTGTGGGTATCATTACTGGGGATAGGACTCACGTGATACAAAATTACCATACCGAGGTGCTGATTTAATTTGTACTGCAATTCTGTATCAGTATATTAATGCATGGAGTATGAGTAAAATTTTTTGGAGTATGAGCAAATATTTATGTTAAACTTAACAGCAAACTTTTTTTTCCTACAATGTCAGTAACCAGAATCACAGCAAATTTAACCTGATCAACTAAGAGATTTATATTAGTTCTGTTTTGTACGGTATTTTTTATCGTTTCTTTACTGTTTTCCGGTCTTTTATCGCCTCCCACAAGATCATCTCTTTGGAAGGCGGACCTTCACAGTTAATGAGCATACAGCCTTTAAAGTGATGTTACAAAAGTGGATTATTATTAAGGTACTTGGAAGTTTTGGACACTGAATTCTTGCTCACAGTCCTTAGTGTTTCGGTCCCCATGTCATAATTAGCTTCTCCAGTTCCACTGATCCGAGGCCACTCCCTCCTAGTGCTTCACCCAACCCAAGGAGAAAGCTGCAGGGTTGAAACCAGGGAACGGCTCAGTGCAAGAACTGAATTTTTCAGTTTTGCGCCAGTTGTTTTCATTTTGACGTATGTGGACACATCACACATTTTTCTTTTGTGTTTTATGAAAATAATAGGGGATAATAGCACAAGCCTTGTATTAAAAGAAAAAGAAAAAAAAAAACCCCAGTAAAGTAACAATTATTTCCAATATTATTATTTTTGTTCAAATTTTTATGCCATGAACCATGAAAAATAAACTCAACTTCAATCCCTGAAATTACAGTAATCCTTAAAGTGTTAATAATGTATAACGGTTTAAAAAATATAAAGGTTTAAAATTATGAAAGCCAAAGTTCCTCCAAACACTTAATCAGAACTGTTGAGCATCAGTACATCTCTATTCTTATTTATTCACAATGTTGGCAAATAATTCACTTTTACCACAGGGGACGCTGTCCTGCCTAATAATGGTGAGAAAAAAGTAGCCAGTTTTGTTATCTATCTAGCTATGTATTGATCAATCTATGTGTGAAAGTGAATAATTTTTTGATGCAACGTTTTAGGTCAAATTTTGTCACTAGAATCTGTGCACTTTTCTCTGGGGTTTTGTTGATCTTTTGCCAGACACGCCCCTTTCTCCAGTTTGGCGAATGGACTCAAGGTTCATTCTATTACATTGATCCCAAGAACCTATAAGACCACAACAATGAGAAACACAACCTGAGTTATATCAGTAAAAATTCTCCTCCTGCATCTCTGTTTGTATCATAAATCTGATTTAAATATTACTAATAAAAAGCACTTTTTAAACTGGCCTCACAGCTCGGTTTCGTAAGCTGCACCAGTGATATCGACTGACGACATGAACAGGTATGAACATGACGCTCCCTTCGCAGTGAACGGAATGTGCACCGCCATATATTAAAAGATGTCAAAATCTGTCACGCACTTGTCGGCTTCTAAGCTTTCTGAGGAGCTGTGAGATTTTGAATACTTTGAGGGAGACAGTGAGGAATCTGAGGCATCTATACAGCAAACTGAACATGAAGCCCAAGTTGATGAGGATGGTGCCAGTAGAAGCAAATTTGATGGCCAGCCTCCAGAGAAAAAAAAAAAAGCACTGTTGACAGGCATGATGACAGCCATTAAAACCCACAGCAAGCTAGAGTGGTGATGAGCAACGTTTCATGATAACTGACAAAATTATCACACCAGGAGAATGATCAGTTAGCAACCGCTATCACAAAATACATGCAGAAATCTGACGTTGACAGTCCACTGGATGACCGGTCAAATTCGAATTAGCTGATGTTCACCTACCGTGGTGAGGTGAGCCAGGGTTACCGCAAGGCTATTCGAGGCTTGTAACCTGGGGCTTTAATCCTTGAGCCAAAAACTGGTTTGTGTTTGTTAACCCATAGGATATTACTTTCAAATAAAGCTATACAGACTCTTATTTGCTTATGTATTTCCTGTTCTTTACGTACATTACGAGAAGTTTTAACATGGCAGCAAAAGCTCAGTCCTGCTAAACCAGTTCAGCTTTCAGCAAATGTTTCACTGACTCATTTTCACTGTTCAGCTTGAGGAATAAGTTAATGTTTGAAAATATTCACAGACTGAAAAAGCCTAAAGCCCACCCTCTATCAGGAGAGATGTGGATGCAATGCCACCCTCTGCCAACATCACCCACTACATGACATTGGCAGAATCAAACTAAATCGGATCAGTGATCACTACACAAAAATGACGAATAACTAACTTCTATTAAGCCTCTTGAATGTTTTACCTGGATTTATATTTCTGGGCATTTCACAGGTCACTATTGTACTGGAGAAGAGCACAGCTATTGACACTACAACATGTACACAATACATATCTTCCTGCTCACCAACCCTCAGAAGACGACAATTTCTGAGCACTGGAGGCACTACTTTACCAGTTTAGGATATATTTATTGGGACTCAAATGTCCTGTAGTAAAACTGTTATAATTTCATAATATATACTAAAGGAATATAATCAGACAGAAATCAAATGTTCTGAAACTGTGACTGTGGTATCTCTAAGTACATTGGGACAGTTGGTGCTAAAAATAGCATTGACAACAGCCAGCGGGAAAATTAACCTTCCAGTGCCTTTTAATTTGAGACAAGTTTGCTCCAGTCCAGTTCAATACACCTGTTTCCCTCTAAAGAAGTGCACCATGACAAAAAGAAAAGAAAAGGAAGCCAAGGCAAAGTCTGGTGAGGCACCTTCTTTATCCTCACCAGCTACCACTGGCAAGCCTTTCAGCTCAGTTCTGAGAACCTACCTCAGAGAACTTGTCTGCCACCATGTAGCGCACCCTCCATGACTTATCCTCAGCAGCCTGGCGCAGTGTTGGCATCACAAGACCCTCCAAGTCTTCTTGGGGTAGCAGGGTGGCGATGCTAACACAAGCTTCAACTGCCAGAAGCCGCACAGAGTCCTAAAATATAACAAATGAGACAACACATTAAAAAAAACGTTATGTACACGTGAACCCATGAAAAAAGAGACGCATGGAGTATAACCATATGATACTAAGATAAATTAAGTCATGACATTGCAGTTAACAGAACTTCTTCACTGTTACTGACAGTAGTAAGTATCTGATTGGATATTTGAAAATTTATTTTGAAATTTTAATACAAAAAAAGTTTCATTTTCCCTCAATTTAAATCATATAATTTATACATAGTGTACACTGGAAACCAAGTACTGATACAAATTTTGCCCATTCTATTTACATATGTGAGCATGCCTGTTTACCTGCTCATCAGAAGCCAGTGCCGTAAAAAGCGGGATGATGTCACTCTTAACATAGTCCAACTCCAGCACTTTGGCAAACTCGCCCAGTTTAGAAGCAGCAGCACGTCTCACCATGGGAGTATCATCCGAGCAAAGCGTACGGAAATACCTACAGAAAAGACACGAGTACCTCAGCCAACTTCCAGTTTATGGAAAAACATCAAACGTATCATAATAAAGGCATGATTTCACTACGTTATAAACACAATGACTAAACGCATGGTGCTCACTGGCGGATCTCGGCCTTCACGGTGCTGGAGACTCGCGGATAGCAGACGCTGAACAGGCCACAGGCGGAGGTACGAGATGTGAACCAGTCGCCACTGGCCAGTCGTTTCACCAGGGGCTCAAAGTGCACCTCGAGGTCTACCGGCGAGTGTTCCTGAGAGATCTTGCGCAAAGACTCCACAGCTTTATCTCGAACAACCGTCTCCTCCACAGTGGCCAGGCTCTCCAGTGGTGGCTGCAGCAAAAAAATATATATATTGATTTAAGGAGGCCTACTAAGGGACATGAGTATATACTGGTCCTGTTTATTAATTTCTCATCATTAAGGTGCAGGCATCATTTCTGGAGAAAGATGCAAACTCAACAACCAAATAAACTCAAACCTTTCAGTTCAAAAGCCCCAAAACCCCCGATCTCCATGCAAATCATTTCATATCTCGAGAACAATGCACATCACTATCCAATACACTTCCTATAAACTCAAATTAACAAGCTACTTTTAATTTATTTTTTTATGTAACAGATAAGTAGCCGTGGCAATTAGTTTGTTTAATGCTAGATTAGGAACTTTCACAGCATTCACTTCTTTTCACACAATGTCTTGTAAAGTGTTAAAGACATACTGTCTATACAAATAAAGAGTTAAAAAAAAACTACAGTGATATAAAAAAAACGATCATGATGCATGTTTGTGGCATTTTCAAATGATACAAATAACAGAAGAGTTCAACAGCAAGTGTAAACCTGGTCTAAGAGCATATTTTGATAAATTTGTTGATATCGTCAGTAAAACCATTGGTATTAGCCATCCAGCATTTTTTTTAAATGGCAAGATACAAAAACAAATCTGGATTTAATATAAAATAACACTAATTAGGAGTTCTTATTCCACACACACACACACACCCTGGTCTTAATGAAAATATTTAAACCCTTAAGAATGTGCTGACCCGTCACTCGGCTAGGGGGACAACAAACTCCAACCCATATTTAATAACCACATCCATGTTAATGCACTATCAGAAGCACCTTACACAGCTTATCTGACAGGGTCGCAAGAAAGCTGGACCCAATCCCTGCTGATTTCATGTGCCGGACACTTAGGGCATGTTAGCAGTGCCTATCAACCTAAAAGCCCACCAATCTCAACAGCCGCAGCCATAAATAAACCCTCTGAATGAAGAGAAATATTATCGTAAAGAGTGACTTGAAAAATTACAGACATTTTATCACCAAATGTAACATCACACAGCCCTAACTATATCCCCCACCCATCTCCGCTCCCCTGCCCTGTGCGCATTAACACATGCCCCTGTTGCTGATTGGATGGAGTAGTGGTTACAGATCTTACCAGAAGGCAGTGGACATACTCCGGACCTCCGACCAACATGGTGAAGTTCCCCAACTGCTCAGCCAGGGCAAGAAGAACTTCATCCTCATCATAAATAGTGTCTGCATGAAAAAAAAATGTAATTGGTACTTAGATACTGAAGATTCCCAATAGCTTTTTTCTAGTACAAGTTACACATATTATATAAGTAATGAAGACCATAAAAACACACCAGTAAGGAAGGGTAGGAGCTCTGTACGGGTCCGCTCAACACCCAGAGCCAAGGCGATAGTCGACAGCTTCTTGATGCTGTTCAAGCGCAACTGCAAAGAAAGAAAAAGGGAGGATTTACATCAGACCACAAAACGAAGGATGCATGGTCTATCCTTATTGCCTATTTCTCTGTAGGTTCTAAAGGAGAATTATCTAATAAACACATTTCTGATACGTAATAGAAAATTTCCACCTTATAACACTTGCATTTACAGGAAGCAAAATGTCCTTCCATTATGCCTGGATATTATCCATGGAAAACAACCCAAACTGCACTGCTAAACCTCAAAAGAAGACTGTTACAAGTGTTACCATTACTAAAAAATGACAGCTTCTCAGGAGGGGAGGGAAGAGAAAAAAAAAAAAAAAAAAAACAGCATGAATATCCCATACAACACTGGCCTAAAACTTCAGCAAAGGGTCTTAACTCTGGTCCTGGTGTTTTCTGATTCCAACCCACCCGAATCAACTAACAGCCTTTTTTTTGCTGAATTTTACATGAGTTGTCTTGATTTCTACCTTGTAGAAATCTTATTAGCATAAACTCTGAACCCCAGCATAAGCGTTTTGTAACCAGCGTTACACAGTGGTTCAGCGAGTGGCGTTTTCACCTCAAAGCTCCAGGATTCTCGTTTGTGAAGTGGCTTGTCAATGGACCTTATGAAAGATTTTTTCCATCAAGCTGCACTATGATGTAATGTCCAGTGAAATTAACAGTGAATTATTACATCCAACAGAGTGAGGTATATTATTTGACTTCACATGGCTGAGTGAAGCAGTAATCTAAAGTGTATAGGAGGAACACAGTCCAAGTGTCAAGTTCAGAGCCTTGATCCTAGAGCACATGTTTTCGTATTTTCCCTGCTTGCAACACACATTAAAACTAATCAGCTTATGATTGAAGGGTGTGCATGGTGATCTGTGATCCAGGGTTTTCACAGGATTCCTCTGGATCTCCTACGACAGCTCTTACTAAAATGAATGAACTATTGATTACCTAAGACTTATTCACAAAACAACACTAAAAATGACATACTAAAATACATGTGCATAACATAACCCACACACCCACTGTGTGTACCTGTATGCATTAAAGAGAAATAAAGCCTTGTTTCCATTGCCATCCTTTTCTAGTTTAGCTACATTCCTTGTGCTCTGAATGATTATGGACAATAACTATAATGATCTCCATGAGACTGGATATAAATAAGTATAAGAGGAATAGAGAGTCCAGGGTGAAGTATCACACTATTCACATTAATTCGGCATCTGATGGTAAGAGCGAGGCGGGAAGGAGATTGCCTCAAATGGTGAAATTACTTTGAATCCAGGATATCAGAAATCAATGTAATGTTATTAATTAGCACTGATTTAAAATCGACTGAGTCACAGTCCTGGTCACACACCTGGAATACCAGCTGACGACCCGACTAGCAGATTAGCATAACTAGCATAACGCTAACACGGAATAAACGAGCTAGCTAGTTGAATTATTTACCTCCCACAAACAAAACACGGTGATACAACAAAAGGTCGAAAAAGACAATCTGCCCACATAATTATTAATGAAATACGCAGTAAATTTACTCTATTCCTTAAGTTATATTTTAATCATATTTATTATAAAACAACACGGTAGCCGGGCTGCTCTTTGCTATCTAACTAGCATTAGCATTACCTAGCTAACATCGAAAGCTTGCTGTCTATTCTGAAGAAAGAGAATCAGAATTAAACCAAACATGTTTCTAAAACAATGTTATATATCTTTTGGTCTTATACCTGGACATCTTCATTCCTTAATTCGTCGATTAAAACTGCAATTGGATACAGCGAATCGTCTCCTTCTGCTCCGGCCATTTTGAATTTTAGGCTTGGTTCCGCTTCCACTGCGCATGCGCAGAGCTCACTGGTTCAGCAGAGGTCTGAGGGAGAAAACCCGCCAAATTAAAAGAGCTGGAGTTTAAAATAAATAAATAAATATATTAAAATACAAACTTTTCTTTTATCGAATTTTATTATTAAAATATTGATATTTATTATTTATTAAATAATTAATATATTTGTCAGTGTGTTTTTTCATGAGATTAATTAATAATGAATTTGATATTGATGTTGCTGGGACAGCTCTTATTAAATAATCTGTTTAATTGATATGACATCACAGTGGGCGTGGTCTGTCATCACAAGTGGTCTGGACAGTGCAACCACATGGCAAATTCATTAAATTGTTACAGCCTGTAAAACTGATTCATTATGAAGTTGTATAACTATGATCTGGAAGACACAGAAGACACAAAAAGATTGCAAAATGGAAAAAAAATACTTGAATGTATACTGTATACACAAACTGTGATATTGTTTAAAATGGATGATTTTGTTACTGTTATATTGCTTAAAATGGCTAACCCCTTCACCTACCCTTCAAGGCCCTTTCAAAGCCACGCTTTTCCCACATGTCCCACAGAGAGTCTCAGACACAACAGAGTAGAGGACCGCGGCATAAACTATAAAATTATGTTTCGTTCAAATTAAGGAAATAATCTATTTTTTAATTATTACTGTTAATATAAGTATACTGCTCACTGCACACCCGAACTAAGATCACTATTTCAACTTCCCCGAGGAAAAATACACATACTTTTCAGATTTGTTTACAGCTATAGCACCACAAACATAAAAATAACATGGGAACCAAACTGAATTCACAGTGACAGATATATATATATATATATATATAATTTACAACATTTTTAGAAAATTATTTATGCAATTAAAGAATTAGTTGTCATTCCCTTCTCTCTAGCAAGACATCACTAAATATATACTGCTACAGGCAATTAGCCAATTAGCCTAATGTGCATGTCTTTGGACTGTCAGAGGAAACCGGAGTACCTGGAGTAAACCCATGCAAGCTTGGGGAGAAAAAGCAAACTCTAAACAGAAACACTGGGCCTTAAACCCAGGAGATTCCTGCTGTGGGGAGGCTGTGCCAACCACTAACGCCACCATGCCGCTGTGCTAATAATTATGAAACTAATGTTATAAACAACAACCAGGAAAAAAAAATAGTCCACAGGGGTCCAAAGATCAGGAATGTGTATTTTAAAGTTGATGTATATCTTTCTTAAACCAAAACCAAAACTGTTGTGTTAAACAATTTAGGTCCAGCTGGCTCAATAATTAAGCGCAGATTTTGGCATGCACCAATCCCAGGCAAGGTACCTGTAAGACAATTCAGCATACTAAATTTTATCAAAATCCAAGCAAGCATTCTCAAGTTATCATCCGGAAACCATACTGTTGAGTTAAATAAATGAAGTCCAGCTGGCTCAATAATTACCCACCCGGACCAGCTGGCGAGCACAGTGAGGGTCAGGTTTTTGACTTTTCCAGTGCATTCAATACCATCAGGCAGACCCTCCTGGGTGAGAAGCTGACAGCGATGTAGGTGGATGCCTCTCTTGTGTCCTGGATTGTGGACTGCCATACACCGGAAGACCACAGTATGTGCCCCTGCAGCACTGTGTCTCGGACACAGCCAGACTGGTCAGCAACACCGGAGCACCACAAGGGACTGTCCTCTCCCTTTTCTCTTCACCCTCTACACAACTGACTTCAGTTACTGCACAGAGACCTGCCATCTTCAGAAGTTTTCTGATGACTCTGCTGTAGTTGCATGTTTCGGTGGAGGTGATGAGACAGAATATCAGGCTGCTGTGGACTCCTTCGTCACATTGTGTGAGCTGAATCATCTGCAGCATAATGTGACAAAGACCAAGGAAATGATTGTGGATTTCAGGAGATCCAAAACACCAGTGGCCCCTGTTTCCTTCCAGGGTGTCAATGTGGAAATGGTGGAGGCTTACAAATACCTTCAAGTTCATATTGGCAATAAACTGGACTGGGTTAAGAACACTACTGCACTTTACATAAGGGGCCAGAGCCGTCTCTATTTTTGAGGTGGCTCGGGTCGTTTAATATCTGCTGAACACTGCTTAGGATGTTTTATGAGTCTCTTGTGGCCAGCACTATTCTCTATGCTGTTGCATGCTGGGGCAGCAGGCTGAGGGTTTCAGATGCAAACAGACTGAATAAACTGATCCACAAGCCCAGTAACATTGTGGGGATGGAGCTGGACCCTCTGACAGTAGTGTCGGAAAGGCGAATGTTGTCCATAATAAAGACAGTATTGAACAATACGTCCCACCCATTTCACAAGCTGCTGATCAGTCACAGGAGAAGGTTCAGTGAGAGACTGATACCACCTAAATGTACCACTAACCGACACTGGAAATCATTCTGACCTGTGGCCATTAAACTGTACTACTCCTCCATATAGCAAAACATCCACTGTTATACATTTACATTTTGCACAACATTTACATTCTACTGTTTATCATATTGATAATACTGTACACTTTACTCACTGACAGGATTCATTCTGGATCTGTTTATATTAGTAACTTCTAATTTTAGACTTATATATATAGACATTTGTAATTTTTCTTATTGAGAATTTTATTTTTTCTTTACTTGGTATGAAGCAACTGTGTGCACACAATTTCCTCCAGGATCAATAAAGTATTTTGATTCAAATTCGCCTACCAAATTTTATCAGAATACAAACAAAATCTGATTACTAAGTTATCATCTGGTGTACAACCAAAGTGTGATGGACAGATGGACAGATGGACGGATGGACGGACAGACGCCACCCATTCCAATAGCTCCTGCCCCACTGTGTGGCGGGAGCTTAAAAACCATAAAATGATACATATCACTTTACACTGAAGTTTATAATATTGCAATTCTCATTCTAAATAGACATTTGTTTTCCCAGTTTCCTGAAACACAAAAGACAATATAACCCCCATATGACACATCATAACATTATTATTATTATTCATTCGATGTGTGATTAATAAATCTCCTGACTGTATTAAAAGCATTTTCTCCAAATGTGAAATGGTTTCAAATCTTCAATCAGCCTGTCTCTGTGCTTCATGGAATGAACATTTGCAAGGAGACTAGAAGGGGACATGCTGAGAAGAGGAGGAGGGGGACTGTCAGCTGTAAATAATCAAGGAGCTGGAGGCCAGTGTGAGTGACGTCAAGCATTCCCGTCTCACAACACGCTGTCTCTGATCCGCCCGCGCTACCACTGAACCATACACTTCTCTTCACATGCCTCCCTCATACTTTCCATCCGGAGCTCATTAATGTCAATGTGCAATTCCTTTACACCCGTCCTGCCCGAGGTCAAGGTGTACCAAGGCCACCACACCCTTGTGTTTGCATGATGTCCAACTAAACTCTTTTATCTGCTCTTCCTCTGGAGATCAAAATAAAGCAGCTTGAATGAGTACTGTCTGAATTAAAGACAGGGTTCTGGCTTTGCACTCGACTTCACATATTATGCTCTTACACGTGGTGCAGATCTTTCTTTCACACATTCAGATTTAGCAACTACAAAAATTAATGTCACTAATGATACTGTGCAAGAGAATCAAGTGATTTGAAAAGATAAGGAGGAGAAACATCTATACAGATTGATTTTAAACTTTACTGATGCATTACAAGCACATTCGCATCATCAGCATGCTATTCATGATCTGTAGTAAAAGTTTACTTTCATTAGTGTCATAAACTCATTAGAGATTATCTATCTATCTATCTATCTATCTATCTATCTATCTATCTATCTATCTATCTATCTATCTATCTATCTATCTATCTGTCTGTCTGTCTATCTGTCGGTCTGTCTGTCTATCTATCTACCTATCTGTCTGTCTATCTATCTATCTATCTATCTATCTATCTGTCTGTCTATCTATCTATCTATCCGCCTGTTTATCTATCTATATGCCTGTCTATCTATCTATCTATCTATCTATCCATCTTACAGCACACTACTTTTTTCCCATTATTCTTGTCTACACTTTTATGTGTAAATGTTCCTCAATGTTCTGTCGATGGAAGACTTATGCTGATTATTTCATAATGTCCGAGTACATGAATCCTGCCTCCCCTACTGTATATATCTTATTATCCCGAAGAGAACATTTGCACTACAAATTAGTCTACTTGCTGTTCTTCTCCCTCACCCCACCCCAACCCCAGCTCACACACACACACACACACACACACACACACACACACACACACACACACACACACACACACACACACACACACTCACTGGCTCAAAAAATATGAAAGTCCCTGAAGAGCAATTTTCTCCAATTTTACAATGTCATTTTCTCTGCACAGTGAAGTGAGTTTCACTTTTGCGAGTGGCATGTGGTACTTGGAATAATCCGAACAAGCAGTCGGGGTGGAGTTTGCATGTCCTCCCCGTGCTTCTCTGGGTTTCCTCCAGGTGCTCCGGTTTCCTTCCACAGTCCAAAGACAAATTGGATATTCTCGATTGCTCCTCGCTGTGTGGGTATGAGTGTGAATGGCCGTGTGTCTGTGTCTGTGATAGTCTGGCATACTGAATTGACTTTCTCATTGTCGGACTATCATTGCCGGCTAGCTCTATTGTAGTCAAGGTTTTTATTGCATGTAACACAGAATCTGAGCTCTACTGTTTGTGTCTGCTTTGTAGGTCTGGTCACAGTCATGAAAGTATCAAAAGGAGCAACATAAACATAACATAGCGATGAGATATGTCTAGAGCCATTCATTTTTGGACTAACAAATAGTTCATGGTTAGTTATAATAGTATATATAATACTTCGTTCCAACTGAAAGAGTTCAATGTTGTGAAATGCAAAAATATGTGTAAAAACATGGAATGATGTTTTGTTTAAAAAAGTGGTTTAACAGATAAATGATTTAATAGGATGTATGCGTTTGGTGGAATTTCTATCCTTTGCGTGTGATATAAGAAGAGTTGTCCAGTTAAATGGTCTAGTCGAGCAATGACTGTAGTTTAATTTAACTGTGCAAATTAATGTACTGAGTGTTTTTGCCTCCAGCATCTTTTCTTTTCAAGTAGCTGAAAAATTGGAGTAAATCAGAACAGGGTTTCGATTGTAGTTAAACCATGGTGTTAACAGCGAAACACATATCTTGAGATAGTAAAACAATCTAGTGCTTCTTGGGTCAAATAAACACATGAAGCTTCTCCTTTAAAATCCAACAATATACAAGAAACTGTGAGTCACCACAGATTCTCACGTAACCCAACATCCTGAAGCAGCCACCCTTTACCACCTATAAACAACCTCCATCAGTGGATGTCCCGGATCACAGAGAACACTTAAGGGCCTGAACCAGCCATGGCTCCTCCCTCGTGTTTATACAGACTTGGAAAATGGCACGGTGTGTTTATTTCTTGATATGAGTGCTGTGTCATTCAGCAACACATCACAAAAGATGCCAGGGGTATAACTCCCTGACCTCATATCACCACAGAGAGAAGCATGAAGCTAAAGTTTCATGACAATGTTTTTATAACTCCACTGTAACATTTTAAACATTTTAAACTTCTCCAGTTAAACACCTTGATTTGATGTAGTTTATTAATTTCACAGTGTGGCACCACTCTTTTGTTTGGGATTTGTTTGCAAGAAAAAAAACACCCACCCTTACTATATAATATAGCCTAAGAAAAGTATGTAACATTTCCCCACTGAACTCATGCACTGGCAATACTGATTCATCCACTTGAGCAATGGGGCAGAACAGCACCATTTATTTATTTCATTCACTCATTTGCCAAATCGTTTAATCCTGCTAGGGTCATGGGGAGGCTGGAGCCAAACACTGGGTGCCCAACACTGGGCAAAGGCGGGTTACACCCTGAAAAGCTTGCCAGACCACTGCAGGGCCAACACACACATACCTATTCACACTCACGATTACATCTTGAGGCAATTTGGAACAACCAATTAGCTTAATTTTCTTTTTTTTTGGACAGTGGGAGGAAACCAGAGTGCCTGGAGGAAACCCATGCAAGAACAGCGAGAACATGCAAACTCCACACAGAAATGCCTGAGCCCTGGATTCAGCACCATGGATATTATGTGCACCTAGTGGTCACAAATTGGAACTTCAACGAGTGCTAATGGAACCATGCTGCCCCCTGACAGAGCAACTGGCAAGACCATTAAGTACAGGATTGTCAGGGTCACAGTCGGTTATAAAGAGGTAGCTTGTCATGTTCTACAGCAATGAAGATAGCAAGTAACTATAATTTATTTAATTAATACATATCTGTAAACAAAGTCAAATTATAAGGACAGACAGTGTGTTCATCGTTACCTTGTTTTCCTCTCAAAGGCTGAGAAAAAGAAAAAAATATGTCTTTCTTGTCTGATACCTCATGGTTTAAGCTTAGTTTCATGTCTTGTATAGTTTTGGACTCTTACTATTACTCTTTACTGCTTATTATAAATTTCTATTAAACACACACACACAAACACACACATATGTTCGCCTGTTTCACTGAAAGAAGGTCATTGGTTCAGGGCGTATCCGTGTGGAGTTTGCATGTTGCTTACCGTGTTTTTTCCGGGTACTCCGGTTTCCTCCCACAGTCCAAAAACATGCACAGTAGGCTGATTGCCCCTAGGTGTGAGTGTGAGTGTGAATGGTTGTATGTGTGTTTGCCCTCCAATGGCCTGGCGAGCTGTTCAGGGTGTACCCTGCCTTCACCCAGAGTCGGCTGAGATGCGCACCAGCCTCCTTGCAAACCTAATTATGATTAAGCAGCTTGGAAAATAAATGAATGAATGACACACAGACATACACAAGACTGTAGCCTCTAGCTTCGGTTATTTTGTAATTAATGTTGCTCTGCCACACCAAAATCTATTGTGTGCACTGGCAAGAAGTGTGTGATATTGAAATAAGCATTATTTGAGATGACAGTCAAGCAATGCACTAATAGGCCTTTTTCTCTAAAATACAAGGAGCCTATTTTATTATGCACGCCACCTCTTATGAAAGCTTTTATGAAACAAAATCACAGTATGTCATCCACAAAGCAAAGGTCAGTGTTCTGCGTAGTTATAAAAGCCAGTATGTAAGCAACTCTCCTCTGAACACACGATTTCAACAACAGATACAGAAGTTCTTTGTAGCTAAATTAAACTCAGTATGTATAAACAAACAAACAAACAAATAATTATTATTATTATTATTAATTATATGCTAGCCTTTGTTGGTCTGTTCATGTTTTTCTCTTTAATATGTGCTTAATCTTAATCTTTTATGTGACTGCAAACTTTCTGTGCTCAATTAAAAAAAAATTACCCCTCCAGACCCTGTCATGAGCACCTTGCACACGGTATCATGTGCAAATCATCTGGCTGTGAAACTGGTGACGTCTGAGCTTGTGTCACCGCATGTTCCCATGGAAACCGCCTGGACCTCACTTTGATGGTTCACTGAGGCAAAAGCATGTAAAAGCGTCTTTGATCATTTAACAGGTGCAGAAACGCAGTTCATCAAAGAGGAAATGAACAGAGCAGTCTGTCACATATATACGAACTCGACCAGTACAGAGGGATTGGTGCAATTTGTTCCATGCACAAGATAAAATAAGCAGGATGTGGTATGATCATTTGGAAAGCACAGATCCGGCAAAAGTTGGTGGGGGGGGGGTGTTCATTAATGAAATAATACACACACAGTTAATGTAATCTTATTGTATTATATCCAAACCCTATCGTATACAGTATATACTGTAATCTTAAGATATGGAGACAGCAAGACAAAAGAAAAAGTACAAAAAGTATGTGGAGATTGTTACATAGTGTACTGTGTACGTATAATTTTGGAGACTGAAGGGGATTTTTATTTTGAAATCATCTAACCTGCTATACTGAGTACAACATTTGGATTTTTTCCCCAAAACCATTTAATAGAAATGTGATTTGCTGACAGAATGAATAAGTAAAGTCCTTAACCAATTAAGACAATACGACAATATGGTTAGCATGTCTGCCTCACAGCCTCGGGTGTTTCTGTGTGGGGTTTGCATGTTCTCCCCGTGCTTGTGTTGGTTTCCTCAGGGTTCTCTGGTTTCCTCCCACCGTCCAAAGACATACACTTTAGGCTAATTGGCTGTTTCAAACTGTCCCTAGGTGTTGATGTGATTGTGAATGGTTGTTTGTGTGTTGGCCTTGCAATGGTCTGGAGAGCTGTTCAGGGTGAACCCCACCCTCGTCCAGTGTCGGTGGATTTAGTAGGATTTAGCGGTTCGGCTAATGAGTAACTGAGTGTTTCAAATGTGTCTCAAATTACTGAGCACATCATTAAAATATCTATAACGAAATAGTAAGCCAGGATTCTTGCTAATATGATGCAGATTTTTTCCCCTTCACATGTAGCGAGTCAGTGGCTTTCATAAACGTATCATGTGTTGGGAAGTTTTATTTTTTTAATTCCAAAAAAGAAACCTTAGAAAATGGAAAAGTTCAAAAGCATTCCCGATATCTTTGAATTCCCCCTACATGCCTTACAGCAAATGAATAATGATCCACTGCTGGTTTACACTTACCGCTTCATCTGGCACACAGTACACTGTGGAATAATGCTGATGATATCATCGGTATCTGGCTGCCAAATATCCACAACAGAGCGTGATAAGACAGATCTTGGGCAGCTTTCAGCCTAAAACTGAAACAGCACTCAGGAATTGTTGTATTTGAGCCATTACAATTGGCTCTGATGAGCTGCAGTCTGGAATCAATTCAATTAAATTCCATAGTATTTACATAATGGTATAAACAACAGGTATAGTCCAAAGCAATTTATCCGAAACTTAAGCTAGATCTAGACCACGGCAAACAAATCCTCCCTAAAATGATGTCATCCAGTAGGATTATACAGTAAATCACTATTCTGCAACTATATACTGTAAAGTTACCAAAAATGAACAACATTAGTACATTAATTTTGCCAAGCTGTAATTGGCTTTATTAGTTATAATGTTGTAACTACAGTTACAACGGTATCAAGTAATAAGGATTTTACAGCAATGAGGTTCAATTTATGAACAATTCCACTTGGCAAATCACAGTTAATTCCACAAAGTTCTCTCTGATGAACTTGCAACTTCAAAATCCTCCATAAATTTAAAACAACCTTCAAGTCAGGACACTGGCTAAGACCACGTGATGCCTTCTTAAATTATTTTGGTTGTATGCTTGAGATCACGGTCTTCTCCCCGGATCCAGTTTCTTGGAGCGTGAGGTTAAATTTTCCTCTACGTCACTCTGATTGTTCCTGCTGCCTTCAGGTCACCCTGCAATTCTTGTCAGATGACTGTTGGCTTTCTTACCTTTTATATAATTGGTTTGCAAGCATGTTTTGAACTCTTACATGACATCACTGTCCAGGATAAATGTCAATGTCAAGAAATAGGTCATTTCTTTCAACAATAGTACAAAACGCTTATTTATTTATTTTTTTTTACAATAAAAAAAAACATGATGACTTTAGCAAAGCAAGGAATCCAGAACGTCTGAGAAAATTAACTGAAAACTGGTTTCTTAACTGAAACTAAAAAAATATAAGGGTTTGCCACTACCTCAGAGGAATCCATTGTTGTTTGATACTAATTCACCAGTGTACTAATGTACTGGACTTCATATCCATCCACACACAGTAACCAGGTTAGATTCCTCACATTGGTGAGTGTATATGTGTGATCAATATGACTTTGGCTGCCTTCTATAAAGTATTAAAGCATGGTCATTGAGCTTGATATGATTGAGATCGTATGGCATGGTTTCTTTAAAAAAATGGCAAGTTTGGGTATGAGCATGAAAATGCAGTCAGCAGGAAGAAAAGGAAGGATGTGGGTGGTGAGTTGGATTGAAGATACAAAAGCTCAAATGAACAACTATGTGAAATAACAAACATGTCACCAAGCCAAGACTTTTGCCACTGACATTTTATATATATTGGACTTATACAGGCTTGAGAATTGTGCATTGCAAAAGCAAGTATTGTTTGATGTTAGAATGTCAAAGAAAGTATGGAACGATGTTGAAAAGTTGTTGGGAATCAACACTCATCACGTGAGAAAAAAGGCTTTATGTGACTGGTGGATAAAATGTTATCCCCATCAGGAGTGTCCCTACGCCAGTGATGTGCCTCGTGTGAAAAATGATGACAATGATGGTCAGATTCGGTTATTATTTCACTGAGAGGAAGACATGTTTTGACAAACTGTTATTTCCAATAATGTACAACAATGACATTGTGATAATCACCTTGTGACCGTCAGCTTCTGAAAACTTCAAATTCCAATATGAGATTCTGAGAATACTGGAGGTAATCAGCTGAAATTCGGAGCAGAAGTTCTTTGGACTACACGCCTCTCAAAAAATGCAGACTTAGTTAAAAGTGATTTTTGTTGTTGTTGTTGTTGTTTACTTTGGCTGGGTTTTTCCAGACAGGGTCACAAAGTTCCTTGAACTTTCTACCTGCAAATTATCGATCCGTTTGTACTGACCTCAGGGTTTTAGTTCTTTGCTGTGCTTCTGTATCATTTGAGGTTTGTTTAATAATGTTTTTGTTTAATAAAGACTTTTGTAATAAAATTTGCACAAGAACACTGATATCAAGAACTTGATTTATTTTTAATCACTGCAAAAATCTTTGCAAGTTATATATCTTGAATACAAATAAATGATCTGTTATTTCTTATTAAAGGATAACAAGATATCAAACCTGAGAATATTAAACCTATTTGTAAACTGCAATCATTCTATTCCAGTTTTTTTTTTTTTTTTTTTTTTTGTACAGTAATAATAATCTGCCTATGCGGCAAATTAATTCCACTGGAATTAAGTAACTGTCTCCTCAAATCTGTTGTTTTAATTTTTTCTTTCATGTATTTCAGCTAATCTTCCTCGCACTTTTGGAACAATTACTTATTATTTGTCCTGCATGATCAATTCCACTATTAAAATGTTCATTTTTAGAAATGCATACTTATTGCCCCTCATTGTATCCCTGTAGATCTATTCACAGCAGTTTGAGGTGATTCATAAGAACCACAAGATTACTCTGTTAAGCAGGACAATCCATCTTTCACTACAATGTTCTCAGTGTGACATGAGAACAGCTGATGGAGTCATGCTCAGACCTATACATGTGTCCCATTTTTCGAGCTGCGTGTCACACTTCCTTTCAGTTAACCCTTCAACATTACTCAACATCTGATATCTTTTAGTCCAGCTATAAAAAATGGTTGGTACAGATGTTTACTCTTATTAACCACCCCCTCACTAAATATAATGCATATTTTAATTTTTACAATACTCTGATGGACTGTTTTGGCCACATAGCCAGTGTTCTCAGAATAGGCTTTGATTGCATTACCAAAAGAAGCAGTTAGTTTAAATATTGTAATATATCCTGTGCATTGGCAGGATTGTGTTAACTTTTCACCACATTCATCTCCTCTACCTACATCAAAAATAAAAAATAAAAGTAAGAAAGAGAAAACATGCACTAACACACTTGAATCTGACATGATTCCTCTAATTGGGTTTACATGAGCTTTATGACCAAATTGTTTAGAATAAGCAAGCTCCATATCACACAAGTTTATTTTTACCTTCATTAGTCCTGCTACTACTGTTTTTTTTTTTTTTTTAACAATCAGTGCTTTATAGGCTCATGCTATATTTGGGGTGACCGATTTCTGAAGTATGCACTTTATCGTGGCAGCCCCAATACCACACAAATGCTCTTGACCAGTGTGGCGTTTTCCCTCAGTCTTTGTTCTGCGTAAAATTTATTCTACCAAAAGGACAGAACAAAATGATCGCTCTTAATTAAAACTGGCTGTGCTGCATTTGATTTGCTTCCATCTCTGGATCATGTGAGAATCTGCTGTATTGTGTTTTTGTGCCAGACACTTTAGTAATGACCAATGTTCATTACCATGGATACACAATGTTCTCCAGCGTGGACACCTTGTGTTTACATGAGAAAGTGGCAATCGGTGATCCGGATAAAGAGCCATCACTTCACAGATACAGCATGTACAGAACACCATTCTATACACGCTTGAAATGTAATCCCAAAAACAAAAATGGGAACATAAAAAAAGACTTTGTAAGGCATGTTCTTTTTAAAGCCGAAAACAGGCAAAAACAAAATGATCACGCCTCCCCCTTCAGGTATTTCACACCTGATGGTAGCAGGAGCCTAACAAATTTGCATATAAGCATTAAGTTCAAAGTCTAAAATAATTTGTAAAAATTATTAAAAAAACAAAAAACAAAACAGAAAAAAAAAAACAAAGAAGGGGGCATGGTAAAAGATGGCTTTCCAATCTGGAGGTGCAGAAGCATAAATTAAATAAAGAAATAAAGTAGTCATACCACCAAAACTAACCTCAAGCCAGCTAAGCAACAAACTCTTGAGGCACACTGCACAACAGAGACAAATTTATGGATGAACAGTGCAGCAGCGCCACCTTCTGGATATTTTCCTCATCTTATATGCATCTACTGTATAAAGCATTCCTATTACTGCTTGGATGCCAGATCATTGTGAGGTACCATGCACACACACTCACACCCAGGGCAATTTTAAAAAGCCAAAATCATTTGTGTTGTGGGTTTTCAGGCCTCTGCACATACACTAAGCTAGGCAGAGACAAACTGGGGGTCCTCAAGCAGTCAGTCAGCACCCCTTCAACCCCCCGTGCCACAGTATCACCCTCAGTATACACTTAAAATAACAAAATAAAAGCACACAACACAGATTTTCACTCTTACCCCAGTACTGTCTTGGGCATTTCTTTTACCTGTCATATGGGAGTAAAATCCCTGAGTTTTGCTTTAAAAAATAGTTTCATTAAAATGTATTCAAAAGCTACAATCCACATAGAGTATAACAGCATATCGAAATCATTAAAATGATATAAAATCATGTTTACCACATCATTACAAAAAAAGAAGAGCTCTACTCAGTGGTGAGGTATGAAGATCAGACTAACAGACATATCAGATAGAGTGCATAATGTAAACTGGTGTTCAGTGTTTTAATCACTGCTAACTGACTGAGCAATGAGGATCATAACTACAGGTGGACTGTGTCAGTCATCAGAGCTCTCCTCTGATTTCTCTTCATTTGCTTTCCAGTTTTTCCTTTTTTTCCTTTCAGGTTCTGTTTGTGTGTCTATTACAGTTCTGCATCTCTTCCTGTGTGCTGTTTCTCGCCCTCTGTCTGATTCACTGTCGTCTGTGCTGCCATCCTCCTCCGTAGCTTTGTGTTTGTGCGCCTTTTTCCTGCGGTGTTTGCTTTTACCACTTTTCCTCTTCGGCTTCCTTTTGGCGCTGTCTGTCGCGCTGCTGTCTGACTCAGAGTCTGACCCTTCGGTCCTCTGCTTCTTTTTCTTCTTCCTCTTCTTTCTCTTTGAGGATTTCTTGGTCTTCTTTTGTTTTCCAGTAGATGTTTTATCCTTGTGTCTTTTTCGGCGTTTAGAATCTTGTGTGTCTCTGGGTTCAGAAAATGTACAGGTTAAAAACACTTCACTGGATCAAAGATGAAACTGGCTCATAAAGTCATAGTGACATATCGACTCTGTTTATAATGAAACTAAAATATCTAAAACAATATATCAGCTAAACAATAAGAAAATTACTGATGATCTGAAAAACTATTATTTTGAATTAAAGAATGTCTTTACAACAAATGTACTGAAATAATATACTAAGGTTGCACAGAGAGTAGCTTAGTAATAATAACAGTAAACTATTCACCCCTGATCAGATCTGTCTGAATAACAGCAGCCAAAAGGAAAGAAATTTCACCATAATATTTTTAATGGCCAGGCCTGGCCATTAAAAAAATATCTTGGTGAAATTCCTGGCCAGCCCTGGCCATTAAAAATATCATGGTGAAATTCCTGGCCAGGCCTGGCCATTAAAAATATATAATTGTGAAATTCCTGGCCTGGCCATAAAAAATATCATGGTGAAATTCCTGCCCTGGCCATAAAAAATATCATGGTGAAATTCCTGCCCTGGCCATAAAAAATATCATGGTGAAATTCCTGGCCTGGCCTGGCCATCAAAAATATCAAATTGCTGCCCTGGCCTGGCCATTAAAAATATCATGGTAAAATTACTGGCCTGGGTAACAGAGAAACTGCTACAGATTTTAATGTAAGGTCGATTTCCCCCAAGACATAAACTTTCACCTATAAACCGGCTTAAAAAAACAAAAACTAACAAACAAAAAATGCTTGTCTTATTTTCACAAATAAATTGTAATTATTGTAATTAGCATAATTAGCAGCCAGGTCAGGTATTTCTGCCATAAAAAAAACAGTCATGGTTCCTTCTCTGTAAAATGTCAGCTGTTTTTTTGTCATTAAATGAAAGGATTACCTTAAAAAAAAACAAGTGAAGAAATTTAAAAATACAGTAGTGTGTAGTGAAAACAGAGTTTATTGGTCCTTTACCTTTACTGTAAAGTTTACTGGTGTTCAACCACTTGCAAAATAGATATTATTTCCATCATTTTGATGCAGCAGTAGCTGTTCCGAGTGTGTGTGCTCACAGTGAATGGGTTAAATACAGAAGTAATAGTTTCCCTTGTGGGATTAACACAAGTATAGCAAAATAAAACACTTGCATATTCTGTGTATGTGGGGTCTATATAACGAGTGGTGTACATACAAGTAATAACAAATTTACCATTTATCTAACTGTGGTGCAGTTCTACGAAATAGATGTAATCATGAACTGCATTATATAGTCTCGCGCGCTAGACTTGGCACCTAGATGCTAAACTTTGGCCGCATTGAGCAAGAAGTAAATATTGAGCTATCTGCCTCAAAATTTATATTTGGAGTTTTTGTACGAAGTGACACGATAATTTAACCTTGCCAGTATAAAATACTAAAGTTTAAATTTTCTTATATTGCTAAGACACACCCCAATACATATACATAAGGAGGAAAACACAAAGAGGAACAAGTGGTTTAATTGTTAGGGCCAATTTTGGTGATTTTTCAAGTAGATTCAATATGGGTAAATTATATATCATGTTTTAGCTTAGGGACTGACCTACTTAAAATCATAAAAACCTTTAGCACGAGCCTTGTTATAAGAAGAAAAAAAGCAGGTCAATGTCACTTACCCACTTACCCAAAATTGCCAACACATTCATTAGTTTGAAAAGATTTACATTATTAATACAATGAAAAAAACTGAAAAAAGATACTTGCGACACTTGCGAACTTTGTTTACCCTAAGCATCAACTCCCAGAATCGAAAACCTAATCTGGGAATAGCAGTAACAACACGCATATGCAGAAGAAGCTCTTGCTGTCACAGCTTCAGGAATAGTGTAGCAAAGAAACAAAATAAAAAAAACATGTATATATATATATATATATATATATATATATATAAATACAAAGTGCATCATTTTCAGAGTTGTTTGGTTACTCAAAGAGAGTGTTGCTGCGTTGAAGCCGAGCAAACGATCGAGAAAGAATGTGGGATGTGTGTCACCTCCATTGGATTGAGCGTCAGAAACAATGGCTTATAGACAACACCAATAAATACACAAAAACTTATTGTGGTGTACTGAGGAACAAGAGGCTGCAAGACAGTTTAATAAGGATCAGCAAAGTCTCTCGATATACTGCTTGCCTATCAGATACGATGCCTGATGTAACTAGTGTGTATCTGAAACTTAAACAGACACAGAGACTCAAGTATACAGCCTTTCACAGGACATGTATTTATCCAAATAATAAAACATGATTGGAGCAAATTCAGAGCGGTGGTTGCAGAATTGTCCGAATTTTGTCACTTTTTTTAATTTAAACAAATGTACAAAATTTGACCAAAAGCTTGTCAGCACCTATCTATGGTGCAGGCTACTTGCATGCAAAATTAGAAAAAAATCCACCTTGTGTTTTTATGCAATCATAATGATGAGAAAAGCTGCAGAGAACAGAGTCGGCAGCTTCACTTTTGGCTGGTGAATCCTTAAAGCTCTACACATTTACATGGGCGAGCTGATTATGGAAATAATCCAGTGGGATGGGTTTTCACTGGCATTAGAACTCTTATTTTAAAGGAAGCTGCACACCTATGAGCTGAATTAAAATTATTTGACTCTTACCTCTCTGGTTGAAATTCCTCTGGATAAAGCTCCTTAAAACCACTATGACCCCATCTGATAAAGTAACATCAAATCATATCATTCATATGATAAGTACACGATTCATAGCATCCACATAAGCCGCATTTAAAAATCAATACTTAGGCACCGACACCGACCTGTCTGGATCATTGGCTTCAAATTCATAGAGTTTTCGGGTCCAGTAACGAGCCTCACGTTCATCTCTCTCAGAAAGATATGCTCTTTCACCAAGCCTGGCACGTGCGGATCCTTCTGATTCTTTCAGGTATCGGTCACAATGCATGCTGCTTCTGAAAGCAGGACAGGTGAGCATCAGGAATCAGTGGAAATTCACAGTGTACTGACAACCAAAGTGGACTTGAACCTGCTCCAGCTGTGCTTTGTTTCATGTGGAGGCAAAGTCTGTAGCTCCATGTCCCTCATCTTCCACATCTCGGACTCCTCCTGTATCTGTGATTAAACACACAACATAAAGTAGGGGTTTAAAACAAATAAATAAAATTAATGTCAGAATAAGTCATCTTAATTAATTACATTAATATATGAGAAAGTTTAACATATATTTTATAAAAAAGTTCTTAATATGAAATTAATATGAAATGCCTGTCTGTATTCATTTATTTAAGAGATAATTAGAAGGGATAAAAATATCCCTTAATTAAAAAACTGAACTGAATGAATTGTTGCTTGCACAGCAATGTTCCTTACTATGAATCTTTAATAAAGTGGGAAGAACAGAGTTTTTGGTACTTTCTTATGTACTGTATATTACGCCAGCATGATGTGTGAGCAAATACAAAGGCGAGAGCGAGAGAGAGAAGGCAGGAAGTTGGGGGGGACTCACTGTGTAACAACACCACACCGGACACAGAGCTGCAATTCCTCACAGACTGTAGTACTTTCACACACATACACCAAAAATATTTTTTTTAAATTCCAGTTAATACCCCCCCCCCCCCCCCAGGTCAGCCTCCTACCCAACATAGACAAACTATCCTTCCTGTTAGAGGAAAGGAAAGAGAGGTGTGTACTAGCAGGACAGTACATGTCCACCTGTCACAAACTGAGGGACAACGAGTAACACACACTGTAATATTATCTTCTGTAACACTGTATTTATTTATTCATTCAGTTTAGTTCCTGTTTAAGATTGATACAATCTTATTTTAATAACATTGCTCAAAAATATGTTCACATATAATTCATGAAGCACTTTGGCAAAACCGTACATGTATAAGGTCATGCTAATAACGCTCAATGAACTGAACTGAGAAAGAGAGTGAGAAAGAGAGCGAGAGAAAGAAAAACAGTTACAGAGAGAGAGAGAGAGAGAGAGAGAGAGAAAGTGAGTTACAGAGAGATACAAAGACAGAGTTACAAAGAGAGAGAGAGAAACAAAGAGAGAGAGACAGAGAGAGAAAGAGAGATAGAGATAAAGAGAGAGAGAAACAGAGAGAGAAAGAGAGTTAGAGACACAGAGAGAGAAACAGAGAGATAGAGAGAGAAACAGAGAGATAGAGAGAGAAACAGAGAGATAGAGAGAGCGCGAGAAAGGGAGAGAAACAGAGAGATACACAGAGAGAGAGAGAGAGAGAGACTTAGAGATAAAGAGAGAGGGAGAGAAACAGAGAGATACACAGAGAGAGAGAGAGATTTAGAGATAAAGAGAGAGGGAGAGAAACAGAGAGATACAGAGAGAGAGAGAGAGAGAGAGA
>JAOUQZ010000049.1:11081627-11093325 GCA_028564935.1 Neosilurus hyrtlii | reverse complement strand
ATATATATATATACACACACAGTAGTGTGCATTGAATATACACCACCACTTTTGTATAAATGGGCTCCTAATAAAACGAGA
The DNA here is from genome assembly GCA_028564935.1 of Neosilurus hyrtlii. NCBI lineage: Eukaryota > Metazoa > Chordata > Actinopteri > Siluriformes > Plotosidae > Neosilurus > Neosilurus hyrtlii. The sequence goes on along the minus strand of JAOUQZ010000049.1, from coordinate 11,093,244 downwards.
AAAAAAACCCAATTAGTTTTCTATAATTTTTGGATGAAAATGTATTGAAGAATGCTATTGTAGGCATTGAGAACAAAAACAAAATCATTCTGACAAGTATATTGAGGTAAAAGTATGGTTAATAAACAACAACACTGAAAATACCAATTTTTCAGAACAATTGAAAGGTGTCACAAATTTTATTTTTTTTGACTTTTGCATAGCATGAACTTCAAACTATGTGGAAATGGTTTAGTGAGTGAAGAAATAAAAAAATATGTGAACACTATGCCCGAAAGGTTAAATGCTGTAATCAAAGTAAAGGGTGGCCTCACCAAATATTGACTTTTTTTCTCAAAGAGAGACTGTTATTTTTGTTAGTAGTATATATTGTTGTTTGTTTACTTATTCTCATCAATATGATCCAATATTATATGAAATAAATACTTGAGTAGTACTTGGTTTCTGATTTGTCTTCATTTTGTTAAGTGTTTAATCATCACTGCACACTACTGTATTTTTTAATTTCTTCACTTGCTAAACCATTCCATATGGTTTGAAGTTCATTCATGCTATGGAAAAGTCCAAAAAAATTAAATTTGTGACACCTTTTAATTTTTTGGAAAAATTGGTATTTTCAGTGTTTTTGTGCATTAGCCATAATTTTACCTTAGTATTCTTGTCGGAATGATATTTTTTGGTTCTCATTGCCTACAATAGTATTGTTCAAGACATTTTTACCAAAAAATTACAGAGTGAGCAATGTTTTAGAGTTGCAATATTGCAACTCTATATTTTAAAGACATGTTTTGACATGCATGTTTTTCGGTTTGTATAATATGCTACAAACTAAGTCTTCACTTCCTTTTAAAAAAACTGAACAGAACCAGCAAACTATAACTTCAGCATGTTACCATAAAATGCTGTTATGCAACATAAAAAACTTTGGTGTGGTGAGAGTGAAACCCAGCCAAGTGGGTACTTCACCTAGTTTTTAATTAAATAAAAATGCATCATTTCTTACAGTACAGTGAATGTGGATAAAATAAAACAATTATTCCGCTCCGTCTCTTTGGATACCACCAGTATATCTATCTGTGTGTGTGTGTGATGTACATGTGTATATGTCAATGCTTAGTTTTGTTTACAGAATAAATTGACACCACCAGTATAAGCCAGTGTGACAGTACAGTTGCAGTGAATTTAGGTTGGTTGAAATGGATAATGTTCCTTGCCTCTTAAACTATTTAACTTGATTGAATGAACAGCCGCTCGCACCAGTTACACTGTTCCTAATGTGGCTCAGCTGCTGACTTTTAAAAGGCTTACACTATTGTCTTATGGTTGTATCGATTAATGACGCACACACCACAAACTTCATGGAAAACATGCTGTTAAAGAAAAAATAATAACAAGGGATATAAAAGATGTACTTGGAGGAACTCCCAAAATAGAGTACTGCAGTATTACAGTTTTAGCTGGTAACATTTTATTTTTTTATTTAATGGCAGAAATCCATCAAGTCTTTCACTGTAAGAATAACTGAGTACATTCTTAAAATTTCATAAACCAGGGCCTGAAATGTTCATCATTTTTTTAGAGCAATTGCTGAGGTTTGCATCTAAATTTTCTAATAACTTGTTTTCAGAATAAAAAGCATAAAAGGCTCCATCTACAGATTCTGGTGTTATTCAAAATGATTCTTAAAGGTTTTACATATTCTAACATCTTCTCTCTCCAAAAAGCACAGTAAGGTTGGGTTGGAATGTGGATCTCAGTAGGGTAGTTAATAACATGCATTATTTCACGTTAATATTCTATGTTTAGTGAGAAAAAGTATACTGAGTTCCTATTCCAGCCTCACTGTTTAATGTAAATGTACAACAAGTTAAAGGAACGTTAAGAACATGGACAGGTTATAATCTCCACTTCTAAGAAAAATCCAGTTTGTACTCACCAGCTACCATCTGCTCAGAACAAGCCGGATTTTACAGTTGGGTGAATTGATCCTGCTTTCCTATCTAAACTCAGAATAATATAAATATTGAGACGCTGGCTAAAGCGGAAGCAAAGATGTTTGGATTTATTTCTGGTAAACAAACAGCCAAAATATAACTTGCTGTCTTTTCAATGGAATTTCGAAAATCTATTTTTCCTCAAGAAAAAAAAACACTGATTAAACCAGAAAACTTCCTTGAAGTGCAAGTGCACGGTGGCGGCAGCACACATGATGGGCTACCTGTGTGTGCACGTGAGCATGGACATGGCAATAAAATAGAGTTCATGGCTTTAGAGCTCCGCTATAAAATGTGAAATAATGCATGTTATTATCTACCTTACTGACATCCACACTCCAACCCAGACTAACCCGATATATTCCATATCATCATGTAGCATTAGCACAAAGGGGTATCATGTAAACACTACGCTGAGGGTTAGTCAAAAACAGTGCAAGCATGTAGAACTGCACAAAGATAAGTTTAAAATAAATAAGAGGAAAAAATAAGCTTAAACCACCAACAGCTTTTAGTTTAATCACTGTTAGTACAGATTGGGTTTCTGTCACCACATAACACAGACAGCCATGTTAACTGTTTACTGATACACATTAATATGCTTCTGGCCATGCTTTTGGGAGAGACAGAATAACTATTGATTATTATGGTGGCTTCAATAGTTAGGAGATGTGCTTGTGCATGAAAGATTATTTTACCATGCATGATCGTGTTCGAAACCCACCACGCTTGTTTTAACTGTCGAACAGTTAATAAATTAGAATTAGATTCATTGTCTTGACAAATCTGTAGAGGTTTGTTAAATGTCGGCAGAAATAGTGGTACAAAGGGAAGAATAGATCACAAAAAGGCTTATTTTAGTTCAGTTCGTTACCGTACATTTTGGACCTTGTAAACAAGTCTATTTTTCTTCAGTGGACCAGTTTCCCCACAATGCCATGTGACTACTGGTGGATAGTGGTGCAAGTGAGAAATCTTCCTAGCCAAGGTGATGCAGCAGTTCTTTAGTTCATAAAAGTGAACTCTGGTGTCTCCCTGGGACCCAGACATAAAAATACATCATGATTTACCAAAACATCTTCATTTATAACCTCAAAACAGTGCTGAATAAATGCTTCATCCACAATTAGGGACAATCGCAGGAGTCGAGGACAGAGTTGTCTCGGCTGGTGAGATAACATCAGTAATCGTGGCATGCACTGACAAGTAATATTAGGTAGCTAGCAACCCGCCAGTCACCAACTGTGACACGAAACAAACAAATCAAATGCTAAGAGGCGTAAATAAATAATAAACACATGGCTGAATTACTTTTCTGCTGTCAAATCACTGTCTGTTAAAGGTCTATTTTCTGCACAGGAAAAATTCTTTTGACCTGCTCTGATACTGAGAATGCTTCGTCTATCCGGCTTTTCTTCTTTTTTTTTTTTTAAATCAAGTTTTTATTACTGATTGACTTCCAACCTAAAACACATTGAAGCCTCTCCATTTCCATTTGATTTGCTGAAGCCAATATTAATAAACTCTCGCTTGCATTTACATGTCAACGACATGCACGCGACCGACAGTGAGGGAATCACATTAGTCACACTCAGTGTTCCCTCAGCCAGAAGCCAAACTCACAGGATACGGAAAAAGAGAAGGAAAGACGGCGAGAAAATCAAAAAAGATTATTATTATTATTATATTTTTTAAACAGCAAGATTTTCTATTTTAATTAGGAAAATGAATTTGCATATCATCAAACGGTTCAAGGGAAAAAAGTTTAGGAATGGGGAAGTTTCGAAAAGCTCAGCTTACATATGAGGAAATGAGATCGTTCATCTTTCAGAGTTTTAATACTAATGATCATCTTGTAGATTACTAATTATCTGATCTCAGCCTCTAATGTAACTCGGTGTAACTATGTTATGTAGCTTAACCATGGCATTCTGGAACTCTCGACAATCTTGCAGGAAAATGGTGGGTGAGAGAAGTTGTTTTTAAAGCTAACATCAAAATCTGGCCAGTTATACAAAATGTTTGTCCTGTGCTAGCAATGTCCCACTGTGAACACACATCAGCCAACTTCTCTCAGGAATAACAAAAATAGGGCACCTACCAAACCACTAACCAAACACGTCACACGATTTTCAGTGTAAACACATTTAATGGTGGGCTGTTCGTTTAACTACAGACTGACTGGAAGAGCTCATTTTGAAAAGCTGTCTTTAAAACAAACACAAGATCGGTGTGGGATTGTGCGTGTGGTGAAGAGCACCGTGTTTATTATTTATTTTTGTGCTTTTGATAATTGCAGAAATAATTGGCATTGCAAAAAGTATTGATGTGTGGAGAGAGAGAGAAAGAGAGAGAGAAGGAAGAAAGGACTGAACTCATACTGAAACCTATGCGTCTCCTCCAGCATCAAGTAAAACAGGAAGAACAGCTTTCGCAACAGTAAACACGCAGAACAGCTGACAGACTCTCACCACCATGTACAGGAAATCCTTTATGAGCTCTGCATGAAGCTTATTTTAATCACTATTACTGAAGGTTTTTTCTTCCGATTCCCTTTTCTGCCTATTTGTCGTAGTCTGTCTGATTGGAACTGTAGTGGACATGGGCAGCATTGTGGGATAGTGGTTACATCAAAAGGCCCTGGGTTTGAGTCACTGTCTCAGGCGTTTCTGTGTGGAGTTTGCCTGGGTTTCCTCCGGGTTACTCTGGTTTCCTCCCACAGTCCAAAGGCATGCACATTAAGCAAATTGGCTTCTCCAGATTGACCCTAGGTGTAAGCAAATGTGTGAATGGTTGTTTCTTTGTTGGCTCTGCGATGATCTGGTGAGCTGTTTAGAGTGTACCCTGTCTTTGCCTGATGTCAGTCGAGATGGTCTCCAGCCTCCCTGTGTCCCTAATAGGATTAAGCGATGTGGCAAAGGACTGACTGAGTTTCAGAGAGAGAGTGTATTAGGCATCATGATGTATTGGTGTAAAAATATACATAAAGATGCAAGTATAATAATTACAAATAATAAAAGTTAAGTAAAATATGCATATTATACAAATATAAAGTATGCATTATTTAATTGACTGGGGGAAACGCTGTTGTAGTGGTTAGCACTCTTGCTTCACAATGAGAAGGTGGTGGGTTTGATCCCTGTGGTCGGTGATGCGTTTCGGTGTGGAAACTGTGCTAGAGTGGGCTTCTGGGTACTGTGGTTTCCACCCACAGTCCGAAGATATACACATTATGCTAATTGGTTATCATTCGTTTTATTATTCCCCTATGCAAATGTGCCAACTCCGGAGTAATTGCGAGGGTTAGAGAAAGACCTGGCAACTTACCCTTCACATTTAGGCATTTGGCAGACACCTTTATCCAGAGAGACTTACATTTACTCCTTTTCAATGGTAACTTGGTAGAACTGGGGCTTGAACCCCCAGTGTCAACTTTCTCAGCTTTATAATTAATCTTCTGAATAATAAACCAGAGCCTTAACCACTGAGCCACCATTACCCCTGTAAAAAGCTTGCCAACAAAAACTCTTCACAAATTTTGAGCTGATTTTAGAAAAAAAAGGCCCTGTCCACATTAGGCTCAAAACCAATTCTGTCATGCCCTGTTCCTGAGCTGGTTTTGGCAAGACCGACTCTGTAGGAATACAGGGGAAAAGCATGCTAAACCACGTGGTTAAAAGTGCACTCGCAGCAGAGATCTTTGCGAGAAATTCATTATGCCATATGATGGAAAAGGATAACAGCAGCACCTTAGATATGTCCTGATGTGTAGTTTACCAGATCAGTATGTAGGCTGCTGCGGTACTCCATCCTAAAAGATCTTCTGTGATGGCTACATTTGGATCTCTTTGATCCAGTAAGCGATATGGTTTCTAGAGTAGATTCGTTACTGTTTAGATTCAGTTTTCGAATAGGATTCCAATTGGTATTCAGGTGTCCAGATATTTTTGATCATGTGTTTTATGCTCTTGTTTTGCGCAATAGCGAACGTGATCAGCTGCTTTGTGCACGTTGCAGTCTTGCCTTTCTCTTTGCGGTTTCTCCTCTCCATAAACCACACCAGCTAAACTTACTTAAACTAACACGCGAACTCCGACCGTCGAGCTTTGACATGTTCCCATAAATGCACTGATTCTAGTTGAGTGAGCATCTATTCTGGTTCGGTTTAATAGTTTGGACACACGGATTTTACAAACGATCTTAGAATCAATTTTGTTTCAGATGTGGGCAAAGACAAGTCCTAAAACTGAACTGCGCAAAACCGATCTTTCCAGAACTCTTCTGTATGGAACTAGATGTGGACACAGCCTATATTTTCACCCTCATACCATCTCAGTGATGTTCACTATCAGAAACTTTTTTTTTTTGCTTCATTCTGTGGTTTCATTTCTTTAGTGCTTTTGGTTTTGTGAAGAAATGGCCTGTTCCTCCATTGCTGCTCACCGATGACCCGTTAACACTTGAGCATTGTGTTGACACGTTTCTCAAGTGTAAAGAGCAGCCAATAGCGAACGATTCACATCCCATTGTGTTTCCTTCTAGTGCTTTCAGAACAAAACCTTTCCACTGATTCACCTGATGATTAACCTCCTTGCTAGGAAACCGACTGAAAGCAAAGTGTATTTCTTCAAAAGTAATTGTTTGGAGGTGAAAAATAAGAAAAAAGGAACCCTTTTAATTCAGACTCGTGCTTGACTGAATTCATAACTCTCCTATTTTAAGTAAATGTATTCCCATTTTGTATTGCTCTCATTTTTTTTTTAAAAAACGGTGCTGCATTTTATCCATTTAGCCCCTGGAAAACCTTAGTGTAGATGAAGATTCCAGATTCCTCTGGACGAACACCTCTCATAGATTGGGAAACTGTATTGATTTTGGCTGCAGTAAAGATTCACAGCAATGGTCCTGAATACTAATGTGAGAACATCATCTTTAAACACTATAAAGAGTAGTTTGGGATGCAAACCCACTGATGGTTTTTAGTTTTTATTTATTTATTCGTTTATGTATTATGTATTATACACATTAAATTTATTCATTGATGACATTATTGTCATCAATGTGCTCTTTGTATGTTAAAACACTTGATGCTTTGCTTATTCCAAGAGCTATGCAGGGCTAGAAAAGGATCTTAACCTCAAATCGAAGCCGTAATAATTTATATGCCTTCTCAAACAGGAAGGAGTTATGGGTTTTTTGCTTACCTTCGAGTTTTTGCCTCAAAGGATGAGTGCAAATAGATAAACGTCCCTAATGAAAGCATCATAATCTAAAGTGGGCAGCAGGTGAAGAGATTTTATTGAATTCCTCCTGAGATCTCAATGTGTTTGTGAGGAACTGTTATAAACAGTGTGCTGGTTTTCCCATCCCGCATGTCACAAGAAAGAAAGCCATGAGTCACCACTAGAGCAAAATCAACACGAGCCTCGTTGTAGGCCTGAAGCTGAGGACATTTCTACCTGGGAACAGTAACACTGGTATAGTCACTGTGTCATGTGTTTTAACATGCTTAATTATAATGAAATGGCTCCCCAGCGACCCGCAGCTTTACCCGTGCTACATGCTATTAAAGGGCATCTCTTATTTATTTATGTGGATATGTTTTTAGTTTTGTGCTGGGTTGATTGCATGCAAATTGAACTGCTGGCCACGGTATCAGTGCTGCAGAGATGATGTCATCTCCATCAGCTTAATGCTTGCAGCAGTGGCTGTAGCAGCACTCCTCCTGTCCCCCAACACACACACACACACACACACAATTGGTAATATAACGTGAGATTGTAAAGAGTCACATACATTTTCCCTTTTTTCCTGTCATCATAATATCTGAAGTTGCAAGGGTCACGGAGCAGTTTTAAATATAGTATAGTACTATATATGCATATAGAGCTCAGCAGACTGTCCAAAAAAAAGAATAGCTTCTTTCTGTCATATCTCAGGATTATATTGTCGTGACAAGATGATTGCAATGTTTCAAAGTTTTACAACATTTGTCTTATGTGCTGTAACATTGAGTATGAGAGCGCGTTGGTTAAAGCCAACGAGCAGCTTTCCCCCTTGAATGTCAGTGGGCCATGGTGAAGGAAGAAAGCGCTGATTTACGCATCTTGGAACACAAGTACCCTTATTCAGCAGCAAGAATGTTCCAGCTTCTGGATGGCGGGTCAAGGCGGCAGTGAAAGCCAACTGGTGTTCAATTATGGTAATTAAAGCTCTCGTACAAGTGGTGTGAATAGCTGAGGAGGGGTGAGCCTCAAAAAGCATTGCATTTGCTCAAAGGGGAGAGGGAGTCCATCATTAATTATTAAAATTGATAGAATTAAACTTTGATAGGAAGTATTTCATGAAGTGGTAATGCAGGTCTGTTTTATTTCTTCTTACATGGTTGTGTTTGCATTTACAGCATTTGGCAGACAGGCCTCATCTGAAGTTTCTTATAGTCCCAATACAAAAAAGATATATATATCCTCACATTGGTTTAAAAATAAAGGGATGGGGTTTAAGAATAACATGGAGCTAAAGGCATTTTAGAGTGTAGCAAGTTGTTGTAGAAGCAGCTTTTCTTCCTTCAGTGCTCATATAATGTTTTTTTCACATGCAGTATGCAGCATTTCAGTATGCAGAATTTGGTACGCAGCATTTCAGTACACAGAATTTGGTACGCAGCATTTCAGTACACAGAATTTGGTATGCAGCATTTCAGTACACAGAATTTGGTATGCAGCATTTCAGTACACAGAATTCGGTATGCAGCATTTTAGTACGCAGCATTTGGTATGCAGCATTTCAGTACGCAGAATTCGGTATGCAGCATTTCAATACGCAGCATTTCAGTACAGTCAGGTGCAAATTGAACTAAAGGGAAGAGCTGTATAAATGGAATACATGTTGAATGTTTGGATTGATAAGCAAAAAAATGCTCATGACACTTTTGCCAGTTCAGTGGTTGTCTTTCTTGGACCACCTTTGGTAGGTAATTACCACTGTGCTCCAGGAACACCCCCACAAGACCTGTTTTGGGGATGAATAGACCCAGTCATTCAGCCATCACAATGTGGCAGTTGAGTAACGGTAGTTAGTATATACTGACAGGAATGGTGTGATCTAATCAGTCCTCTATCTGGGGGTTAAAAAACAAAATGCTGATTGGATATTGCTTGATTTAGATTGATGGACACTCACGGTTTGTCACAGTCACTCGGAGCAGGTGGTGTCATTATTAGTATGCTTTAAAATGGAAAATAGGCCGTCAAATCTCATTAAGTCTGTTTTTTTGGGTTGCCACATAGTATATACTAGAACTTTGAATGAATATACAGCTCTTGAAGTTGGTGTGTTAGAAGCAGGAAGATGAGAAAGAAGTGGAAAAACCTCAGTGCTTTTAAATTGTATGTCAAGCACATTGCACAGATGAGGAATTTTGAGGCCAGCTTTCCTCAGACTGTACCAAGAACATCCAGCATATGCACTTTGACTTGCTGTTGCGATCTACATTGCACTGTGTATACTGACAGTTTTATATCATAGCCAGGATTAACATTTTCAAAAGTTAGTGCTCTTCTGTGGACTCAGACCACACAGAATAGCTTTCACTCTCCACGTGTGTTGGTGAGCCCTGAGTGTACTTTTCCTTTTGCAACTCTTGGAAGTTACTAACCACTGCATACAGTGAACATCCCACAATACCTGTTGTTTTGGGAATCCTCTGACCCAGTTTTCAAGCCATGATCATTTGGCCCTTTTAAGTCATTCAGGTCCTTATGTTTGCCCATTTTTCCTGCTTTCAACACATTATCTTTGAAAAACTGACTCTTCACTTGTGGCCTAACATATCCTGCCCGGTGACAGACACCATTGGAATAAGACAATCACTGTTATTCTCTTTACCTGTCACTGGATATAAAGTTATGGGTGATGGTGTATGTGGGGCTGGAGGTATAATGGTTAGGGTGCTGGGTTCATGATTGAGGGGTCAAATCCCTGTTAGACCCACACTGTGCTAAGAGCTGTGCTAAGAGCAAGGTCTTAACCACAAGTGTGCCTCTGTCCATTCAGCAGTATAAATGGTTACCGGTAAAAATGCTTGGAAGGTAACCTCTGATGAAGTAGCATCCCATTCAGGAGGAGTTGAACTCCTAGTCACTTTACGGTACAGAAACCGGGATAAGCTCTGGCTTTGATGAGCCATTATGCTTGTGTGAAAAAAACCCAAAAGACTTGATGTATGATTCTTAGATATGAAAGGATCTTTTTCGGTCATAAATTCCACAAAATTGTGTTAAAGAGTCAAATTGAATTGAATCCTGAAGCAAGTATTGTCAAGTGAATCAAATCAAATCATGAACAGAATGCAAATGTGTACACCTATAGTGTATCATTAATACTAAATATTAAAGGTCTGCTTACTTTTTAAATAAAAAAAAAAAAAAAATATATATATATATATTTTTTTTTTTTACATCTATTCACACTGTAGTCACTTTTTTGATTCGTACAATTATGGGCAGTAAGAAGACAAAACAAGACAAGTAGCTAATTACTGAACAAACCCACCAAAAAGCGTTTAGTGAAGAGGTAAATCTTCAGAATTAGTCAGCAGACAGTCAGTGACTGAAATGTTTGGACAGAGATAAATCTGAGTGCCAGTACAGAGAAAAGTCTTTCCCTTCTTCTGTCTTTAGGGATGGTGTGGCAAGTTGAGCTGTTCTAGAGGCTCTAGGAAGCATAGATTCATACATCATACTACGTCCATGGTAGATGCGTATAAATATAAAGGATCTGGATTGTTAGGATAAATAAACTTTCAGTTCTATATAAGGACCTTAACTAGACATAGCGACTTCATAACTGCTCCATTTCTGTACTGTTCCTTATTGATGATGCTTATTTGTCAGTGTTCCCAAATGATTTCAGGGAAGAAACAGGCTGCACTCTGAACAAGTCATCAGTCTACTGCAGGGATAACACAGACACAAACCACAATTCTCAGAGCGCTGTTTAGAGTAGCCTGTTCAGTTAATATGCATGTCCTTGGACTGTGGAAGGAAACTGGAGCACCCAGAGGAAGCCCACAGAAACATTGGAAGAACATGCAAACTCCACACAGAAAGGCCCTTGATGACTGTGAGATTTGAAGCCAGAACCTTCTCACTTTGAGGAGATCGGCTAACCACTGAGCCACCTTGCAACGTGAAGAGCTGTTCAAAACCCAGGTTTACGCGTTGCATGAAAAGCTATATGGAGTATGACTCTTTTTTAGCAACTAATTTAATAGCATCTTAAACTTTTGTGATCAGATGCTGATATGATCAGAATGCTGAGAAATGTTGCATATTTTGTCCTGTGACGTACATGGCGTACGTCTCACTTCTGTTGCATTCTGGTTGTGTACCTGGGGATTATATGGGGTTGAAGGGATGTAAAGTTCTAGTGTACTGACGCGCAAATGTAGTGTATATATATGTATACACACACACACACACACACACACACACACACACACACAGTGTGGTTGTGTGTGTGTGTGTATATATACCGTGTTTCCCTCGATAATAAGACCTACCCTTACTTCAGCAGAACGGTCCAAAATAAGCCCTACCTCGAAAATAAGACCTAGCTAAATC
>JAOUQZ010000049.1:11038650-11061709 GCA_028564935.1 Neosilurus hyrtlii | reverse complement strand
CTACAATGTCAATAGTCATGAAAAGAAAGGAAACTCATTGAATGAGAAGGTGTGTCCAAACTTTTGGTCTGTACTGTGTGTGTGTGTATATATATATATATATATATATATATATATATATATATATATATGAAATGTCTATACATAATAGTAGTTAATTACTTCTTACAGCTTAAAATTTCTCATAAGAAGCAAGACAGTAAAATATTATATAATTCAATTATCAAGAAATTAATAAAAAGATCCATCTTGACCACTTTTCTTAGTATCATGCATATGGAGCGGTCCACATCATTGACATAGTAATATGGCGGCCGGCCTGGATTGGCTGGTTTCACTTCTTCGCAGGTTGATAGGCCGAGTGCTTAACCCAGATAAACAAACAAGCAAAAAAAAACCAAAGAATATATTTAATTGTTGATCTTGTGAAACGTTTTGTTTATTTAACATTTAGGGGAGGAGTCTCCAGTGTCAGTGTTTTAGAACCCATGCTAAGGCTCAACATTAAAGATGGATATGGATACGCACAGAGCCTTCTATTTCAAGATTTCATGGTAACATGACAAGCTCTAGAAAAAGGGAGGCTAAGTAAGCAAATAACTATTTATAGTCATAAATGTGAATCCTGATGATCCCACAGTCATCCAAGACTGCAAAGCCAAGAGAGAAAAATTGTTCGTACACTTAGGGTGGGAGGGATGGAATGAACTTTCTGTCCTGCCAATCACAGCAGTGCTAGCTAATCATGGAGACCTCAATGTCTGTGAAGTCATGTATGCGACAGGATGTAAACACCATTTGGTTTCGATCCTGTTACTAATGTAAAACTAATTTGCAGGTTGCTGTAGTGTAAGAGGATAAACTATTGTCACACCAGACTGTGGTTGCTTATATATTTCTTATGCACCCTGCACCATCATGTTCTATTCCTTAACTGCTGTATTGTTGTCTAAAACCTGTCTGGATTTAATCCTGATTTCTTGAGTGATGTTTCATGTCTGCTCCATACACTCAGCTTTGTGTGTCTTGGTTGTGAGGTGGGTGGGGCACTGATGGAACAGTAGTCTGTGTACATTTCTCTTCAGTCTAATCCTTTTATCCATTTGTTCAGAGCTTCAGGAACCAGTCTCAACAAACAAGCCGGTGTGTTTACAAAAGGAGGGCGGCAGGCCTTTGTGCCAGGGAGCGAGAGAGTAAATCTCAGGGCTTCAGGGTCTCTGAAGCCATGACTCAAATCCTAAGCCTGCTGTGTTGAATCATTTATACACAGCAAGCTTCATGGCCTTCAACGTTCCTCAATGTGGAGAGAAATGTGGGCTAAAAAATAGGGGAACATGTTTTAGAAATAGCTTTATTTTTAAGATCCTCGTCTTAGAACATGTGAAATGATATAACTGCTTATTTTTACTGGTTAAACATTCAAGATTATTGATGGAAAAAAGTATGTGAACCCTTACATTTAGTAACTAGTGGTACCTATTTTCAGATGCAAAAAGACCCTGTGCCAGCTTCAGCTCCAGCATTTGAATGAGTTACTCAAATTACACCACTATTTCGAATAATTGTCAGACCTTCTTATATCCTCATTTACTCCAGAATCTACTGCAGCTTGGTTAGCCTGCTAAAATTCGCATCCTACTTATTTATTAATAAACTTTTTGACATAGCTTTAAATGATATTCAGAAGATTTAGATGTTTAGAACTGTCTTTTCAGTCAGCTGTCCCTAGGAACTCGTAGTTTCGCCATCGTATCACTTCATGCAAATTCAACCAAACCTTGTGCGTTCTGCATGACTTTGCAATTTCAACCAATCGCTGCAACTTTCCCCAAAATGTGGCCAATCACTGTATTATAAAAAAATATTTTTTTTGTAATATGCCTAGACGGATGTAGGATTTTACAATTGTCAAATAGTAGTACATATTCAGCCAATTTACAAAATATTAAAGTTATACCAAATTAAAAAGACTGATCTGCTAGTAAACATGCTCCTGAACTGCTCTGTCTTTGTTCTAAGAAGCCTGGAAGGTGCCCATCCCTGGATGAATCACTGGAAGGATGAGGTCATCCGGGGCTATGTGATTCAGTCCAGTGACCTTGTTTCAAAGTTTGTAGTCATTGCTGCTACGAGTCTCGCATATGCTGAATCTACCTTTGCAGTACCTAACTTTAAATGCTTTATTGGAGAAACTTTTTTGATATTATACTTGCTCAGGTATTATACCACAAGTTGCAACAATCATAGTATTCCCCCAAGCAAACCTTTTATCATACGCTACTTCCATGTTTATGCTTTTGATGACAGCATGTGGACATGTGAGCAATTATTTTTGCAATTTTCGTATTATTTCGCAATTTCATTGCAGTAACCGTGGTAATCCCACTGGGGCATGATGTCCACGATCTCTGTGAATAAAAAAAAAAAAATGGTGGAGTCCCACAATTTATGAGCACTCTTGATGCACAATTTGGGTATAAAAATGAGGCAGGATGCATCCAGGAAAAAGAAACTTGAAAGAATCGTGTTTCCAAGTTCATTAAGGTACCCTACGATGGTGCGCTCTGTTAAGGTTTGTTATGCTATGATTCCCATATTCTATCAACACTGGTATGAAATAGTAATACATCATTACAATCGAGGCAAAATTTGTGACAGTGAAACATTTTGCTGTGATCATCACAAATCACCAAGTTCCTTCAAGATCATCACGATTTGATCCCATGACCCACCACGCTCATCATTATTCTATCATATCATGGAAATTGTGGACATCGTGCCGCAGTGTTAAACCCAGGGTGAACGCTTAAAAACAATGCAACATGCATCGCAATTCTTTTTGAAAATCTTCCTCACAAATTGCTATTTTAGACCGCAATGATCGAAAAAAATGCCCGAGAGGTCCTGGACAGACCGATAAACAAAGAAGAAAATTTTCCATTATCAAAGCTGACATGATGAGCAATTCATCTGTAGAAAAGCTGAAAATATTCCAGTTGATTATATTTAATGAATCTTTAGGCCAGAAATTGTGATCATGATTCTTCACAAATTATTCTTTCTCCTTTAATTAGCTATTAAGCTAGCTGCTATCCAGAAACGACCAGTTTTCAGTATTGAGTGACATCGACTGTTCGTGCATATAATAAAGATAAGACACTGTTAAGCGATGCATGTTGTGTTTGTTAAACAAGGCGCCTGTTAGGAGCCGTTCATGCAGAAATCAAGATAATTGCAAAGGTTTCATAAACATTCCTCTCAGCTAGAACTTCGATAGGCAAGAAGAATCTGTGCTTTTTTTGTTGTTGATTGTGCAGCTGTTGCAGTGTGGCATTACTGTATATGTTCTTTTAGGGGAGTCGAGCCATACGACAGCCCAACCACAGTGCTGATCCAGAGGCATGAACCCCAGGGTGTCTCCAGCATTCTGAGCAGCACCGACTTCTTCCAGAGTGAGGAAAACCGGCACATCATTCTGGAAAGGGTGGACAGCTTTCAGCTCCGAGACAAGTACATGTTCGCTACTACAACCAGGGTAAGATCTGCTGAAGCATGGCAACTCATGCTGTTGTGATGTAAGGATTGTACAATATGGTCAGTATTATGGACTGAGCATGACACTATTTACATAGGTTGCATGGGGGCATTGTGTGCATGAGATGAGCTAAACAGAAAAATTTGCCTAGTTCAATTTCTATACATTAGCTTGCTGACATCACTGTAAACTGTCATTGGAGCTGCATATTAAGCATAAGTACAGATTATGAAGTGCAAGTGCACATACTAGTGAACCTGGTGAGTCTGTTTTGTATGCAGTACTCAGATCACATGATTAGGTATGTGCTGAGGAGCCTGAATATCTTGGGTAAGAAACTGTGAGGGGGTGAATAAATTATTAGCAAACAACTGATTGATTAGCTAGCCCAGCCAAGCTACATCAAAGCTCCAGCCTTAGCTATGAGTGGCACCTAAGATAATATATTATCGGGGTGAGCAGTGGGACTTGGAAGTGATTGGCCACTGTGGCTAAGGGTTCTGAAAAACTTTTTGCCATGGTTGAGCTAGATTAGCCACATTATGTTTTGTTACTGGGAAGCACAATGGTGTAGTGGTTAGCATGTTCACCTCACAGTAATAAGGTCCTGGGTTTGGCAAGAACGTTTCTTGTGGAATTTCCATTCTCTGGTTGTGTGGGCTTTCTCCGGGTTATTCGGTTTCCTCCCACAGTCCAAAGACTTGCACATGAGGCTAATTGGCTGTTCCAAATCACCCCTAGGTGTGAGTGTGAATGGTTGTGTGTTGGCACTGTGATGGACTGGTAAGCTTTTTTGGGTGTACCCTGCCTTAGCCAAGAATTGGCTGAGATAGGTTCCAGCCTCCCCATGACCCTAGTAGGAAAAAGTGACTAAGCGAATGAATGAATGAATTTTTCTTTTACTGATGAGAGGCAAGTTTCCTGTAATGGTTGGCAGAGTGATAACTGTAAAGTGTTAAACAGTACAGGGCTTTCTACAACCTTCTTTCACTGAATTTCCAATCAAAAATTCATTATTCATATATGCAGGCAGTGTTTTTGCCACTAATTGAGCACAGAGACAGTAGGCGGATCATATTAATGATGGTGACGTGGTGAGCAGCCAGTGTTCACCCTGTAATAGACAATACAGTATGTAGCAACATAGTTATATGGTAAAGTGTATAACACCGATCAGCCGTACCATTAAGACCATTATGACCACTGACAGGTACAAAGAATAACACTGATTATCTCAAGGCAGGTGATGTATTACATCAAACAGGAAAAAATGAGCAAACATAAGGATCTGAATTCTTGGATCTTGGATCTGAGATTTTTTTTGACAATGGCCGCATTGTGATGGGTAAACAACTGGATCTATTCATCTACAAAACGGCAGGTCTTTTGGGGTGTTCCTTCATGCAGTGGTAAGTGCCTACCCATAGTGGTGCAAAGAAGGACAACCAGTGAACTGGTAAAAGTGTCATGGGTGCCCAAGGCTCATTGATGCACATGAAGAGTAAAAGCTGGTGTCTAGTCTAATACCATAGAGGAACTACTGTAGCATAAAACTGCCGAAACTGTTAATTCTGGCTCTGAGCCCTGTGTGGGGCTGCCAGTCAGGTGGTGTTAGTCTGATGTTGCATTTAAAGGTCATAATTTGTAGTTCTGGACCTCCAACCAGTAAAAGCCAAAAAACCAACCATCAACTCCCTATTTCCACTTGTGTACTTTCCTCAACTATAAGTTCGTCTGAGTGATATGCCCTAAACATATAAATGAATCAACATGGCTGCACGCACTGTGGCCACAGGGTAATCTGTAAATGTAGTTTGTTGCAAAGAAACAACGATAGTGGCAGTATCGGTGTATTTTGTCCCACTTTGTATTTTGAAAACATGTAGGATGAGGTCAGTTGATGAGATTTCGTGCTCCAATGTACCTTAGCCAAGATAAATAAAATGCAGCAGAAGGTCTCAACATTTGACTATGATGTGCAAAGTTTTGAAGCTAAGCTGTGTCCCCAAGTTGTTGCCTGTGGTCTTGGCTGATTTGTGATATGGCAGATTTGCACTTGTTTATTTTGCTTTGTGATGCCACATACCAGTGTGATATTGATTTGCAAAAAGATTGCCTGTCGCTCGTGATTGGTACTTTAGCCACCTGGAAACCACCTGGTAGAAAAAAACCCAAAAACATTCTACAACCAACCTTTTGTTTTAAAGAGTCAAGACTAAGTAAAAAAAAAAAAAAGTTGGAAATAAAATTTGTATCCTGGGTGACTGTCCGGGCTTATGATTTGTCCATCCATTGTTCAGGCTGGTAGCCTTGCAGATGAAGTACTTCCGGTTTTCATCATCTTCAGGGGAAGGTAGAGAGACTCCAGTGATGTGCTGTTTTTTTTTTTTTTTTTTGAGCCCACACTTGCTCAGTGTTTTCTCGATGCTCCTATGGAATGAATTGAAGACTTATTGAGGAGAGAATATGGAGATGCTCCTGGGCATTTTGGCTAGAAAGACGATGTTAAGAGCCTATGTGAGATCCTCTGTGATGTACATACAAAACAGCCGGGAGCACTTCACTGTCTCCTTGGTCTGTGATTTACAACAGAGACAGATCACAGTAATTCCCTTTTGAAGGCAGTAATCATCTGTTTTGTATTATTAAACTGTACAAAAGAGATGGTTGTGGTCTTGCATATGATGATCAGTCTCTGGTACGAATGAAGCGGTAAAGAATGCCATTATTTGCAGAGTAAACTGTTTTCATGCAGTTTTGTCTGTCTTGGTGTTCTTGGAATTTTTTTTAGACAGAGTATAGAATTCAGTGCAGGTGCAGTGCATTATTTTGAGGTATGTAAATACTGTCCAAATGAGCTGTCAGTATAAACAGCTGCCTCCTACACAGAATGCTGGTGTATTGACAGTGATGCTAATGAAAAGAAAACTGTATCATGAAATAATTGCATAAGGCTTTCTAAGTAGATGTAAAATGATCCAAAAGGGAAACAAAATGACCCCAATTTCTAATTTGGTCCTTTTTTTGTTTGTTTGTTTTTTTGAGAAGAACTTTTCCATAAAATCCTAATCATGTACCACTCATCATATTGTCATTATGAGCTGGAAGGGATAGTGGCTGCAATGGAAGGCAATACAAAACTAAATGAAAAAAAAAATTTTTCCCCTAATTTGCAATGCCTTATACTTCCATGTGCTTGGATGTTATGTAGAAAAGTTAGGATTTTTAGCAGAGCGAGCAGTATAATATATTTCCAGCAGACACAGGGTGTTCAGTGTAGTCTGTGCCCCCTGTGTGTAGAAACAGAGG
The DNA here is from genome assembly GCA_028564935.1 of Neosilurus hyrtlii. Lineage (NCBI taxonomy): Eukaryota > Metazoa > Chordata > Actinopteri > Siluriformes > Plotosidae > Neosilurus > Neosilurus hyrtlii. The sequence continues at coordinate 11,054,865 of JAOUQZ010000049.1, read as the reverse complement.
TTGTTATAGTAGGATTTAGAGTCTGAAGAAGCGGAGTTTCTCGTCAGCCTTTTCTTCACTAGGTGACATGAATGCTCAATTGGCTTACAGTCTAAAAACCTTCTACTTTTTCCCCCGATGAATTCCTTAGTTGTGTTGGCTTTAAGTTTTAGGTTATTGACTTTCTGCATGATAATTGGGTGCTGCATGATGATTGGATGTATTTCTTTGTAAATCGGCAGGCAATGTTTCTGTAGACTTCTGAATTCATTCTGCTGTTATTATCATGAGTTACATTATCAGTAAAGCTTAGTGAAGCTTTAGCAGAAATATCCAGAAGTCTAAACCATTACACTATCGCCACCATGCTTGACCAGTTTTGAATTGCATGTATAATCAGATCCTTTCTTTTTCTGTACTTTGACGTTTGGAGATTTTTTTTCCCCGAACGTTTTATTTACGGGGCCGGTGGTGTAATGGTTCAAATCCTGAACCTAAGATCCCTGGGCAAGGTCTCGACCACATGTGCGCCTCTGTCAACCCAGCAGTGGGTAGCAATAAAATAATGAGAAGGTAACCTGTGATGGTCCCGTGGAGGCTGGCGATAACATCACTAACTGCTGTTTTTAAATTTTTTCTTCACAGCTTTCATAGTGTTTTCCTCAGCAACTGCTGCTGTTTTTCTTGGCTGATCTGCCCAATGTCTGGTTATTAGTTGGGATGGGAATCACCAGAGACCACCTGATACAGTGTTATCATAACATAAAATTTTTTTATGTATCGCGATCCTATAAATTCAATATTATGCTTTTTTTTAACCATGAGCCATATAAAAGAAAACTGAGTCATACATCTCTAAAGCTTTAAACTTTGAAAGCTTATTCAGGAGCCACACAACTGAATTGCCCAAGTAATTAAATGTAACCTATACCTTTGAACTGTCACTTCCATGCTGCCTCCTTGCATGTGTGTGGCTCGCTTCCGGCAGCAACCTGCTTCATTCCCGTCTGCCTCTGCTCACTGACACTTGTGTTACATGCCTCCAGCAGTGTCGTGCTCCATATATGAGGAGTACTGCATCAATGCATGACTGAATCGATTCTTCTCCCCTTTTCTAGTTATAAGTTTTTTCATTTTAAAGACATTATTATTGAGATATTGGTTTTGCCCAATACTTCTGCAATGACTTTAACAGAGTTTCCTTCTTTTCTCAGCTTTACAATGGTTTGCATTTCCTAATAGACAGCTCTCTGTTCCTTATGTTGATGTTTTTTACTATTAAATTAAATTAAATGTAACATGTCTTCACAGGTGAAATGACTTAAACAAAGAATAGACATTCCGAGCTTTTAAGTGTGCACTGGGTTTAATAATGCACATCTTGGCAACATGAAACATCTGTGAGCTTAAAGGTTCTATGCTCTAAGTTGTTTAAGACCTCTAGATGTAAATATCCGGAAATGAAAGCTGATCTGATCTGTCATCTCCTATTTGATCTCAAACACAAATGTCTTCAGTTAGAAAAAAACCCCAAATGATTGGATTATTTTACCAATACTTTTAAAGGAGTCATTGAATCAGCTTTCCACCTGATGTAGTGGACAATTTTTCATGAAAATGAAGCCTGAGGTATTCAGCTAGGCAATGCTTCGATTGCTGAAACAGCCAGCAGCTGCAGTGTTAACCACTGAGCTTTTGCACTTTAGTGGTTATGCTGTGGTTAGATTCAGCAGTTGCGTGCAGCTAAATGGAGCGTCTGGTGTTTAGCACAAGGCCAGATTCTGTGAAAAAGCACTTTGCCCATGCAAGGCTTTTTGAACATTTTCTTGGCTCCCTCTTTGCATTGCAGCTCTTGTAAAATGAAACTGACATCTAACCAAAAATTTCTGTAGAACACTTGGGAATAAAACAACTGCTCATTGTTGTGTTTTTAACTTCTGAAGCTGTGAGTTGGTTTATTATCCTTACTGGAGTCCAGACTGTGAGGGTTTGTTCATCCCAAAATTTTAGTGGTTACTCATGCCTGTGTGTACACTGGCTCTTAACCAATTTTGCCCCGCAGTAAATGTTTGGACTGTTAAAATAAACCTCGAATGCTCGTCTGTCGAACCCAATGCGGCATCGGTGGGTCAGATTAGGTCCAGATTATCATTGCTGCATGAGTTTTTATGGTCTCTGATATTACAGTTTGTAAGTGAATCGTCTTAATGAATAGCTTCTTATGTCCAAGTTGTTAGAAAGATTGCATAAGGTGTAAATTATTCTGCGCAACACATCTATGAGCTTTCAATGAATGTGTGGTTTGCTTTCCCCAGGGCATCTTCAGTGCTCATGCACCACTTACCAGTGTTCCACTAACCCGTACGACCATATGGTCATGTTGTCAGCACTACGCTCCGTAATGCTCATGCCAAGAAGTTACTGCTCACACATACACAAATGTGGGGTTTCATAACTACTTGCGCCTGTTGTGCAATGGTTCTGAGCCAAGGTTATATTCCTAGGCATTGATTTTAGGATTGTAGGATTGTTTTCTCTATGTCTACCAAAGAAGAACGGATAGTCTTTTCTGAAATATGCACTAGAACGATTGAGTTGCCTGTTTGAGTGCTAGATTTGGCACTTTGTTTTAAATGACAAATGGAGAAGTTACAGAATGAGCCTATATTTCCTATGAGTTTCCCTATCTTTTCATTATTTTTCTCTGTGATAGGATGAGTTTACCATAAGATAATTACAATTGCTTGGTGCTGCTATTTAAGAAAGATAATATGGTAATGACCAGGGAAATGATGGTGACATCTAAACAAACACACGTCTGTGAGCCTAGTGCAGACAGCCAGAATGGTTGACTGGATATGTTTCTATGCTCAAGACCAAGGCCCTGAGCGAATTACAAAAGTTTTGGGACTAGTTCCTGCCTCGTGTTACCCAGGTGGTGCATCTCGTTCTGTCTTTCTTTACTTTTCTTTTCTTTTCTTTCTTTTTTTTAGATCAGTAGAACATTAGTCAGTCATGACTGGAGTCACTAGCGAGCCAGAGTGTATTAGCTGTTTTGAGGAATTGTATGGCTCAGACTGGCTGTGTTTTGGCTTTCTCTCCCTATATTGCTGTGGCTAAGTCTGTCAGTAGTCCTGAAGCTTCTAATAGGATTACGATAATGAATATCACAAGGACCCTTTGGCTCCAAGCAGCATAAAAGATTAATTAAAGCCAAGGAAATCTTAGTAATAATAAAACTTCCTTGCAGTGCACATGGTCCTGAAAAAAAAAAAAAACAAATTTTTTTTTTTTTACATAAAAAAAAAAAATGTTCTCTACTTCTCATTATCCCACTTTTTCCTTTTATCCAAGAAGATGGACAAAAAATGGAAGGAATTGAAGTATTAATTATTGTACTTCCACTTCCAAATGTACTGTATGTACCATGCTATTATTATCGATTGTTACCAGGGCAGTTACATTGGGACGCAGGCTTGCTAATTGAGCTTGCAGGTCACATCACACACACATTGAAAGTTTAACACAGCTTAATCAAGCTGCAGAAATCTACAAGCCTGAGCTCTTGCTCATGAGTCAGGTCTCTCTGGTCCGTAGAGCTTGCCCGCACAGTAAGGCTCTTGTTTGACATAAAAGCCTCTCCTACAATGAAGGAAAAGTGCCTCTAGGAGAAAAATATGCAGCAAGTCTGCAAGAATCTGCTTCATTCATGTCTTCAGACAGGTCAGAATTAACAAGCAAATTCTCCCTGGCAGTAGAGGTCAGTTCTGAGACCGGAATCACACCTGTGTATGTTACATTCCATTTGTAGAGGTAGTACAATTAAAACAGTTCTGTGCAAGCCGGTTTACCACAAATACTCACTCCAGAAAAAGTGTAAAAAGATATTTTTAGGTGAGTGATAATGGAACTCGTCTATCAGATGTCTACATGCACCACTATTAGAAAATTATTTGGACATGGCCCTGCACTCAGGTCAGTTGGACCGAAGAAGGAATGAACAGCTAGAGGAACACTGCATCTCCTTCGTGACAGTCCCTTGGCTCCACATAGCTGTGTCAGTTTTGCATATTCAAACCCAGCTTGTCCTCTTTGTCAGACTAAGCCGTTGTTACCACGCTACTGGCTCTTTCTCTTCATACTCCCTCAGCAACAGCAGCCCTTTTCAAATCCCTATTCGCACCCTTCGCTGCACTCTAAAGCCACATTGTGTTTTGGCTGCCTGTGACACCGCTGCAGTCTGTTCCTGGAAACGGCCATTAACAGACCGATAAATCAGGGCGATGGATGCTAGGACTGTGACGAGAGGGTCCGCGAGAGCAGCGACACTGCATGCTCTGTTTTCCACGAGAGAACAAGAAGTGCTTTTCCGCCTCATCAGGGGAAATTCATTAATGCTGGGCAGATAGTTTGCAGCCTGTCAAGCTCATGGCTTTCTCTATGGCCTGCACAGGATAGATAAATCTCTCTCTTGTGTGTTTTTTTGGCTCAGGCCTCCAGTACCATCTTGTGGGGATTGTAAGCTTGAGCTGCTAATCCAGGCTGATGCAGTAAACCTAGTGTAGTCTTGTCAACAAGCTGCCGATTAATGGATATCGGCATAGATATTTGAGTATAGCTTGAACATTAATGAAATTATTAGAGGATGAAATAACTAACTGTATATTTTCTCAGGCTTGTGTCCATCTGTAAATATTAAATAGTAATTAACTTGCCAACTAGCTACGTTCTGTTATACCATAGAACTCAAATCTGATTGGTCAGGTGTTGATTAATTTTCTGTAACCTGATTTGGATTGTATTTTGAGTGCAGAGTTTATAGTCATGCTTTTTTTTTTTTTTTCATGATTTTTCTCCCCTAATATAGTCCCACTGCTTTTTGCTCCAATCATATAACCACCATCACTAATCAGGCAGGGGCAATAGAAAGGGAAAGCATTATCCTCCTCCTTGTATAAGCTGACAGACGTGATTGGCTTATGAGACAGGGAAGTCAGGCATGCACCCCCCACCTCCCTGTTATGGGGTTGACCACTCCGCCTGAATTGAACCCCCAGACACGGATGGCTGGATACTAGATTCAAACTCTGGTGGCACACCTTGTCAATGCACCGCTCTGAATTATATCAGTGCATTTGTTATAAATCATTTCTAAAGTAACTTGCACAAGGACTTGAATGCAGTATGGTGGGCTCTTCACATGTAACTGTTGATACGTTTTCTGTGAAGTGCTGGTGCTGTGTACCATTCAGAGGTGTAGCTGTGACCTTACTTATCTATCCTTGAGATGGTAACAGTACCTCCACTTCATGCTGGGCTGACTTTGGTCAACTTACCATTATGTCAGCAATTCAGATGTCTCCATTCGGATTTCAGAATCAGACAATGGTTCAAACAGGGTTTTATTTCTCTAATAATTGCATAGTACACCTTAGGATTGTGTGACCAGGATAGTGGGGCAAATTGCATCTTTTTAATGTTCGTAGAAAGACATTCATCGTGACAGTAAGAGTACTACTTTTTTTCCTTTAATAATGAAGATTTGGGGAGCTGGTTTGGATTTTTTTCTTTTGTTTTGATTGCATAACTTGATTGTAAGGCCATGTGTGTTCATACAGACGCTGCTTGGGAGCCATGAGCCACAGTCTGTACAGCTGTGGGTGTCCTACAACCGCCAACCCATGAGAGCGGCCCAGTTTAACACTCGCCACCCAATCACTGTGAGTACTGCTACCCATTGTCTCATTGAGCTGTGCTTTCTCGGATGTTCTGTACTTGCTATGTCACATCATGTTTTCTTAACATATTTCATAGGAATATTACATAGCGGATGCCTCAGAGGATCAGGTGTTTGTGTGTGTGAACCACAACAGCAACATCACACACCTGTACATCTCAGACACGCAGGGGCTCGCCTTTTCTCTCTCTCTGGAGAATGTGCTCTATTACAGTCCCGAGGGTTCGGGAAGCAACACCCTTATCAGGTAGTACTGTGATATGTCATTGCTCAAAAACAAATTTTCCAAAATTACGCATGTACAGTAATTCCACTTCTTCTGTATTTCTCATTAAGACTGTTCATCTGTGAGGATTGGTGGTATTCCTTGGTTTACTGATATTACTGAAAGCCTTCCAAAAACTTTTGTTACACTGAAAATATGTATATTTTCATCTTCTGGTGGTTTTTACTTTTCGATGGTGCAATCTGCTAAAATGCTTTCAGTAGTTCGCATTAGCCTTTTTGAAAATGTCAGCATTTGTAGTCCACTTAACTATCACGAGAATACCATATCGCAATAGGACGTGGACGAGTCAGTTCCAGCAAGGCAAGATAATGGCAAAAATAACAGTATACAGGTTTTAAACTAACAAATCAGTCACAAACTAGTAAATTTCTGAATAAATTAAAACTAGTCAAATCTGCACATATTACATTACATTTACATGCATCAGACAAGCGTCTGCTCGTATATGTAATATGTATATAGCTCAGTGCACTTAAATGCACAACACTTCTGTGTTTACAGCTGCTTCTACCAGTTACGTGTCACGTTTTCTAATACAATGGCACCCCTGAATGAGGATTTATTATTCGTTTATTTTTTCCCCCATGAAAAACTTTTTGATGCTAAGTACGTATAGGATATATGCTGGCTTTTATTAGGTTTAGGTTTAATTCCCATTTAACTTCCAAAACATGGCCATTTATCGAATAGAATAAAGAGTTTAGTAGAAATTGGCGCTAGCTGTTAAGCCTAAGCTTCTTGTTTCTTAACATGTCTCAACACATGTTTTTGTGTGTCTGGGCGGTCTTCATATTGACTAGTAAGTTTTTTTTCTACTTTTGTTTTGTCTTCACTCACAGTATTTTTGAATAAACTGTGCTGGTTAAGATCCCACAAATGAGCAACAGTGGAATGAAGAACAGTTAATTTCAATTTAAAACAGTAACCGGGGAGATGTTACAAAACTATGTCATTATTCTTTTAATGATGATTCCAGATTTAATGGAATTTTTCAGTGTTTCTTAAATTCTTCTTTTCAGTCAGTGCAAGTAATTTTAAGGAGTATATTTTCCTGAGCAAGTAGTGCAGTCCAAAGTGCTTGGCATTCCAGAAAGACAAACAACTGCACAGGGTTCTGTTTTCATACCATTATATACATGAAGTGGATATACAGTGTACGAATGTTTGGTGTAAGCAATCAGTGAGTTTGAAGCATGAATAATATAAATTCATTTAGAAGTTTACATATACTCATGGATGCATCATGTCATGGAAATATTTGGCAATATTTTCTTTTCGTGGCATGTCAGTGGTTTAACAAACATGTTTAATTTAAAAAAAAAAAAAAAGTTTATTTTATTTTATTTTTTGGGGGGGATTTCTGAAAACAACACAGTCAGAAATATTCAGCACCTCAGTGGCGTCTGCTCTAAGAACATAAGGGAAGCTCTTCTATAATATCAATAAAGATTTTGTCAAATATTTATTGCAGTATTTACATTAATATTTCAAAAAGAGTGCTCAACTTTATGGTTAGTTAATTAAGAATCAGCAAAAAGTTCTTGCATGCATTCTTTTTTCACACATTCCTGTGGCAGTGCAGTCCATTAAGACCCATTGACGCACAGCCTCTCTGAGGTCTTATGGCGTCGGGGTGGCGCAGCAAAGCAAGACGTTCACTGGACAAATGTTGAAAAACACAGCTGAGCTTCTCTGAGACTATGAGGAGTTGGCGGGTCAGGGCACTGGGATGCTGCATGTTGATTGGAGGAACTGTCAAAGTGGCTGGAACCTTTTTTTTTTTTGATTGACAGTGGTCAAGTTTAGATGTACTGCTTGCTAGCTATTTTCGAGCTTTTTTTGTGAGCTATATGCTTAAGCATACAATTTTTATTTGTGCGTATGAAAAAGAAATAGATAATCCTATTCTAAATAAGAACATAAATATAGCATTCTTGTATTTGTTCCTTGTTTTAGTTTACTGATGTTTGTTTGTCTGTTCAGTAAAGTTCACGAGTCAGTTGTGCATATTGGCATATAATACAAGAAACTGAATTAAACAGCAGGGAAGATCACCAGCCTAGACTGATTTTATTCAGAAGTCAGAAACAATAAGCTGTCTTTTCAACTTTCCTTGTGTGAGAAAGTGAGCAGGCTGACTGGAAGTGCAGTGATAAAGAGAATGTACTGCTGGCTTTTTAATGAAACCATCTCAGAGTGTTAGGTCAAAACTGGGTTTTTGCGGATCTGGCTAACTTTGACAGAGCATGCAAAGGATTTACATATAAATAACACGATGCATTAAATGACAGATTTTATGATGTAATGCTTCTCCACCAGCCCCCACTGTAGCACAATCAGTATTTATGTAAATGTCTCTTATTAGGTTTGTCCTTAGCCAAATGCTTTTAGTACCAACACGCTCAAAAAGGATATCTTGACTACTTTTCTTGGCAGAATTGGTAGAATCCAAGTTGTGTTGGTTTTTTTTGGCACAGACTTTTTCTTTATTGAGGAGGGGCCACATTTTTTCCATTGGGCTGAGACCATCCCAAAAGCTTAATGTTAGTCTAGTGATCTGTGTATAGGGGTATTATCTTGTCAATGCACCTAACTGCATATGAGTTTCAAATGTCCAGCTCTGCGTACAAGTTTCAACTGTCCAGTTGAGGGTTCTGCTGAAGAACTCTGAGGTAGTCCGTCATCATTAATCCGTCCACTTTGTTCAATGCACCAATTCCGCTGGCAGGAAAACAGTCCCAGAAAATGATGCGACTACCACCATTCTTAAGAGTTGGTACTGTGTGCTTAGGGTTGAATTCCTCACCTTTACTCCTCTAAGCATATCTGTGGTTAGCTTCCAGTTTTTGGCAGGCTTGTGGTGTGGAGGTTAGAGGGTTGTTTCTGACCATCCAAACCAATTTCCTCTCAGCTCTCTCAGAAACATTCGTGATTTGTAAATCTACGATCTGCTTTCTCAGATCCGCACTGTGCTCCTTTGGCTTTCTCATTGTATTGTGTTTTTCTCTGCCCAATGAGTTTGACCAAACAAACCTCTTATGTTGGCATGGAGAATCTACCAGCTGGAGTCAATCATGGTTACTAAAAGGAAGTTAAGAGACCTTGGTGTTAAGGCATTCTGGAACATTCAGAAACATTTAATAAATAATCTGAATGTATAATTTAACCCTGTATTAATGTAAAAAAATAAAATTAGTTAAAACTTATTGACCAAATTTTTTGGTTTTATTTTTGTTGAAAGAGAATGAATCAATGAAATAAATGACCGCCCAGTATTTTCAGTGCATTTATATCCATGATGAGTGTATATAAATTTTAAATATGTATAAATTCCCACCTGTTTGAAGGTTTATTACTAATTATTATTTATTAACGAAGTAATTGTAATTAACTAACCTGTACTTTCTTATTGGTAATTATGATATAATGCTTATGCTGCTTTTGGATGCTTACCACATGATCATATATACCAGATGGTGAACTTTGTTTTTTTTTTCTGGTGGTTTTTGGTAGAGACGCCTGTAAAACAGACAGAAAAGTCACTCTGCTGTTGCTTTGATGTGTTAAAAACATATATAAAGTTTTTAACTTGTTGCTGAAAATTAATGCAAAAGGTGTAGGCAGATTTAAATCCAGGCTCACCTCCTGGCTTGAGAAACGATGTTTGAGATGATACAGTGGATCTCTTTGACACCTGATAGTTTTTGGTCAGGTCTGGCACATCACTTGTATCTAAAACTAGTCGAGCGAGTGGTTGGTAGTGAAAACAATCACAAAATATTGATTTGATCTGAAATATTTGCCTGATTGTTATACCTCCCAGTCACCTTAATATAGCTGCTAATGGAATAGAAGCATTAGCACTAGACTGTCTAGTTAGCTGGCAAATTTAGTGATATGGCCCTTTTTGTACTAGTTTCTTAGCAATGTCTATAAAACTGTTTTATTTTATTTTTTATTAATTTTCTTTCTTTCTTATTATTAAAATTCAATTAATAATTTCATGAAACATGGTAAAAGTATTTAATGGCTTGTCCTGTAGTTCTATTATTTGCATCTGAACAAATGCTCTAGAAAGCAAGTGTACTAACTCCAGTTACAGTCTGCTTTCCAATCCATCCTCTGTGTGTTGAATATGGATGTGGATGATGATCTTGTTTCTGTGTCTGTGTGTCTGCATTCTTTCCTGTACATAATATTGACACAAACATGCATGATTTTGCATTGAAAATTGTATAAAATGATTGTTTTAACAGTATTCTATGTAACTGTGTGAGTGTGAATGAGTGCGGATCACTGCGGTGTACATAAGAAAGCTTAGTCCCTTTAACACAAAGCAGTAAAAACAAAACTGTATGAAACAGCAGTTCTTTTTTTCCCCATTGGAGCATTATGCCTTCATTGACTTTATCATGGGAATGAGGGGAAAACTATTGGCTGATAACAAATGGCCTAAAATTAGATTGCAGTTTAAGGCACGGTGGAATGAAACCTTTGCTCTGTGATATTGAACATGTCAACATCACAGCTGGCAAAGGACCAGTCGAGTCATTTAACATGCCACCTGTCTAAGTTCCTGTATCAGAAGGATGTACATCAAAATATGATATTAGGTCATGTTGGAACAGTGCTACTGTATTTACAACCATGTTCAAATAGACATTTGTTATTTATTATGAGTGAACTTGTTGTTTGTTTCGAGCCAATAGAAATTATTCTGCCATCAGTTTGTCAAATAGACACTCTCGTTATTATCAGCACTCACATTGTTTGTGCGAGTCTCTTTTGTCCTTGAACATTATTTTTGACTGCTCTCTCTTGCCACCAGCAGGATCCAGATGCACAGCTTGAGGTGGGTTAGGAAGGTTTCATGCATGTAGCCTCCAGCCTTGAGCAGTTCTTCTCATTGTCTCCTCATTCAACCGAAAGTTACCTGTGAATGTAAAGAACTGCCAGGACTCACAGTGTCAACCCTTTTAATTAAACACCACCTTATTCATCTGTGTGTTTGTGTGTAGGTACTTTGCCAATGAGCCATTTGCAGACTTGCACCGTGTGGAGGGCCTGCGCGGTGTGTTTGTGGCCACACTCATCAACGGCTCGCTTAGTGAATACAACATGCGCTCTGTGATTACCTTTGACAAGGGCGGCACCTGGGAGCTGCTCCAGCCACCAAATTTCGACAGCCTCGGGGGCTCCATCGATTGCCAGGTAGCACAAAACCCGATCACCACAGAAGTGTCTTGATCACTAGAGTGTGGTTTCTGAGTGTGAACGTGGGTGTCTGCATTTTAGAGAGGAAGTGGTAAGGGTGTTCTCACTTATTGACTGATTCTCTTAGCACACAATAAGCCTATAAAGTATATCAAGCTTTTATTATTGCAGAAATCTAATTAAATAATATTTAGAAATAGAATTATTTTCTTCTGTTTGCTGATATCGAGTAGACAGTGGAAATAAGTATAACTGAGAAACACTGTAGCTGTGGCCGAGTTGTAAATTTGTCTTGCTGCCATGCTGTGTATACAGTTTATACAGGCAACATGGAAATGACTTCATCTTTGGCCATTTCATGCACACAATAAGAAAGAAACACAGAAGTAAGTGCTAATCAGTCTGCTTAAAAATATGTAAACACTAGCTAGTCTTTCTTATGTGTAGTTATAAGGTATATAAACATTGACCCAAGTCTTATAAGTTTAGTAGGTGATGAGAGAGAAGGTTGCAATCCTTCTGCACTGTCATGTCCTCATCAAAACAGAGAATAGCACTTATACATTCGGTACAGGTCACCTTGAAAGGGTTAAATGGACCAGACATTCCCGATGGTATGCTGATTGTGATTAGAACTGTAGCAGTGAATGGATCAGACAAGTGAAGAGGCGAGCTTGTTAAGCTTTTAAATTAGTGACTTGCGTCAAGTCATGAAACATGTTTGTTTTTCAGTAGATTACGTGTTACTTGTAGATGAAGGTGGGGTGTCTTTCACTCGAGTTGAAATGAAAGTTTTAAAAATGAAGTTGTTAAGATTGCAAAGATGCAAAAGGGAAACAAATTGACAGTTTTCAGGGGTTCCAAAATTTTCTGAAAGTTGAATGTGAGGAGTTTCAGTTATAGTTTTTTGAAAATGGACATAAACAGACACATGTCATAGAAAACGCTTGAATTAATATATTTTGTGCACAAAACAAATGTGAAAACCTTGGCTTATTAAAGGATCCAATCTCAACCACCCAAAACCAAACCCCACCCATCCCCCTTCTTTGCCTTTGCCTCAAGTTTTGAAGTGCATTTGACCCATTGGTGATCCTTCAAGTCAGAGCTAGAAATGACTGGGTTTGAAAATGTTCCCTAAATCAGGATACCACTCATTACCTCATCAGTAGGCGTCAATGGCACAAAGTCATAAGCCAGTGCCAAGGAATTCCCATTCCAGGCAGATGTTTAGTCAATGCCAGTGCATTTGGATTGCCAGTGAAAAGGCCAGACGACCACTACTCCTCAACCGCCAAAAGACAGGGGACACCCTACACTATGCAGAAGTGCACAAAACAGACTGGAAAGAATAAGTGGCTAGGAAAGAAGGCTAAGGAGGGGAATTGGGACTGAGCAAAGATTAGCAGGGCATCTATATAGCCCAACTCAGAGCCTGCAGTGAATCTAATGGAATTAACCTTGATCCATGTCTCAGTCTATGTCATGTCAAGTCCTTGAATTTGAAAGAATCGGGCCTGGAAAGTGCAAGAATGTCTCATAATTCAGAAGGTGTGGGAACCCTGATTTCAGGTCAGGACTGTAATCTTTAGAACTATATATAGAAGAAAAGGTCAGAATTTCAAGATATGAAGGTTTTTTCAGGCCTCCTGTGATTTAGCTCCTATTTTCTTTCTCATCCCTCTCACTGCAGATTTCTAAAGGCTGCTCCCTGCACTTGGCTCAGCGCTGGAGTCAGTTGTTGAATATTCAGCTTCGCAGGATGCCCATTCTGAGCAAAGAGTCTGCACCTGGCCTCATCATGGCAACAGGTAAGTCATGTAACCAGCACAGCAACCTGCGGCATGTTTTCTCAGAGTATACACGTTTCGGTGTATCAGAACTCTGAGCCGTGTGTGTGTGTGTGTGTGTGTGTGTGTGTCTGCCAAGTGAACACGTGCTTCTACTAAAGCTATAATAAACACTCCATACACGGTGTAATGATACAGGATGAGTGTGGGTTTGCTCTGGAGCATGCTTTCTTGTGTTCACGCCTGTTGGGAGACACTGACTTTCCTCTCTGCCTGTCTCAAGGGCGCACATGTTTTTTTCTTTTCTTTTCTTTTTGTCTCTCTGCGATTGCCAGCAGCAGCCGGCTCTTTAATTAAATGATTATTAGATAATGGGCAGCATGGTGAGAGCAGAGGAACAGGCTTTGCGAAGATGTCGGCCCACTTTGGGTGCTATCGCTCAAACACAGATGCGCTAATTACTGCTGTTTTAGCCACAGACTAATTATCAGATACACACACACACACACGTGATTTGGGATTTGCTGGATGTCACCCAGCACCCAGAATTTTATAACAGAACTTTTACATTTTTTAAAAATACTCTATTTAAGTAGCTTTCACTTGACAGATCTCTTTGCTTGTTTATGATTTAAAGGGGAAGGTTGGAAAAGCTCAAAGCTTTAAATTCTGGCAACTTGAAACAGGATATTGTGTAAAACCTCAGTTTGTGTCTGAGTCAGTGAGCACTGGGAGGTGTTGTCTAAGAAATGTTGGATCTGTTTCACCTCCCAGGCTCTGCTTGTGTTACTGAAGTGGAGATGTGTATATAGTAAACAGCCTCTTGCGTGGAGGTTGCAGCCAGGCATCAAGCTGCAGAGTTTTCAAAGAATACGTCCTGGAGCTGCTAGAACTCACTTCCTGTCTCTGTTTCCTGTGCTGGTTAGTGGGCTAAACTCTTGTAATTTGTCGCAGTGGAAATGTAGTTGAAATGTAGTCTTGTGCAAGCTTTTTCAAGAAGTCAAGAAATTATTAAAATGTCTTAGAATCCTTTAACATTCGTGTCATGCAACATGTTTAAAGCCTAGTTCACATGTCAGCAATCACAGCCGAGTGTACAAGTGAATTTTAGTTTGAGGGTAACTGTAGTAGGAAATATTATTGATTCCTCCAGTAGACATATTTGCTTTGATGTGTTGGTTAAAGTGGGCATTAACAACACATTTTAAAATGGTGCACTAGAGAGAACGCTGCTCAGCAAAATTTTATAGTTGGAGAATAGGTCGAGTGTGAGATTTTCTGGAATTTATTCATTCAATTACTTGAGGTTAATAATTCAATTCATTATTTAAATAATTTAGTTATACCCTAGCAAAGAACAGAGTAGTGCTCAGAATTACAGCACAACGGCACACCACAGGAACCATGGTCATAGGAGGACACTATAAATATCAATTTATAACACTGCTTTCTACAGTTCTTATATATCATGTTTACATAATACACAAACGTCTTGAGTAGCACGGTAGCGTAGTGGTAAACACTTCTATCTCACAACAAGAATGTCCTAGGTTCGAGCCCCATGCCTGATGAGGGTGTTTTTTGTGTATATTCTTCCTGGGCTTGTGTGGGTTTCGTCCAGGTACTCCGGTTTCAGTCAAAAACATGCACGTTAGGCTAACTGGGTGTTCCAAATTGCCCCTACGTGTGAATGTGAGTGTGAATGGTTGTAGGTGTGTTGGCCCCGCAATTGTCTGGTGAGCTGTTCATGGTATCCCGACTTTTCCTGGAGTCAGCTGGGCCCTGCTCTGTGATACAAATAAAAGATAGGGTTGTTTATGAAAAGCAAGCCATGTCATACTGTAGCAGTGTAAAAAGCAATTTGTGTTGTTATGCTTTTATACACAGAAGTAGAGCAGTGTGAATGCTGTTTCACTGTCGGAATAATGAACAGAAAATAACAGGAATAAAATGTTCTGAAGCAAATTTACTTGGGGAGAAGACACCTCGTGGGATTAATTATATCAGTGTAACTGCTGTTTAAATCTACGGGATTAAACTGTCTGTTAGACTGAATTACAGCTGCTATGGTACCTCATACTTTATATACAGTATTTAGAATAACATTCTACTATGATGGGTGATTCTTGATTTTTGCAGTGAAAAAGGACCAGTTGGAAAAAAGCAAGTGTACCAGACACAGTCGTTGCCATCTGCGTTATCATGACATTACTTGAAATGTGCACAGCACCATAATCTACTGCACAGATTCAGTGTCAGCCTTAAGAACCCCAGTTTGAAATCCAGACCAACAGCTACAAACAACAAACATCCATTAATTTTGATGCCTACTTAATTGTGAAGCATTCTAATTTGTTTTTTCATCTGCTATCGAAATATGATTCATCTGACAGACATATCTGAAATAAGACCGAAAACCATCTTACTCTCTTCTCAAGTTCTTGGTGCTTGTGGTTCAGATTTTTCTTGGCATCAAAAAAGTAGATTAAACTGGTTTCTTTCATGGCTACTGTAGCTCTGTTGCTCTTCATCAAACTTTGTTTAATTCAGCATCTTGGTAGGTATCAACACTTTTTAGGGATGTGGGAGGGGAATTGTTAGGTTTTACCTTTTGATTATGTGTACGCTGAATTTTAAGAGAAAAAGACACGATTGCATCGCAGTTCAAACAAATAAATTTTCGGTTTTAGATACCCCCACCCCAGCTCAGACAATACCATATTTCATTAGGCCCGAGGAGAACACATTTCTCCTTTAAAGAGATCAATGTTTTTCTTTATTTTATGATTCCTCAGACGTTTACACACATTTACTAAGATTGGTCTGATCAGAAAAAGAAACCACTACATGCAGTTTACACAGGATCAGCTATGTATATATTACATAGGAACATAAAAAATGAGTGTTGTTGGTTGTGTATGTGTTGGCCTTGCAATGGTCCAGTGAGCTGTCCAGGATCTAAGCTTAAGTAATCCCCTAGTTGGATTAAGTGGTTTGGCAAATAAGTTAATGGAACATAAAAAGCAAATTAAATTAAGATTTTTATTGTTTATTTTCATATATTTGACATGACAGAAGTATCATGACACAAAAATACAAGAAAAGCAAACAAAAACAACATATATGTATACACACACACACACACACACACACACACACACACACACACACACACACTACAATCTCTCTCTCTCTTTCTCTCTCTC
>JAOUQZ010000049.1:11013191-11027356 GCA_028564935.1 Neosilurus hyrtlii | reverse complement strand
ATATATATATATATATATATATATATATATATATATATATATATATATATATACCAAGATAGAACTGATTTTGGGAATGGAGTAATACAGTAATGGGAAAAATTGAGAGACCACTTTTATTGAAAATCACATTTAAAGTTGTCTCATAAATTTTTCATAGCTGTGTGTGTGTGTGTGTGTGTGTGTGTGTGTGTATATGTATATGTATGTATGCAAACAACTACATTATATTTGCATACATCTTGCTCAGGTCTCAAACCCAGATGGGGATCTAAGATACACCCTGGTCAACTCATCTATTTTGGAGCATCCTCGTGCACTAGCCCTTATGCCTGGAGAGAGGTATAGGATTTTACTGACTTAACTTTTTAATTAATTTATTTGTTTGTTTGGTTATTTATTTATTTGTTTGTTTATTTATTTGTTTGTTTGTTTGTTTGTTTGTTTATCTATCTATCTATCTATCTATCTATCTATCTATTTATTTATTTAGAACTTTCGAATCATTTGTTGCTTCTGTAATAAGTTTACTTAATGGCACACTTTTCCATCTAGCTTTCTGTCAGGTTTTGGTGTTATACTCTTAAAAAAAAAAAAAAGAACAATACTTTCTTTTACCACATACCATTTTCCAGGTATGTACATTGTACACTGTCATGTGATTAAGATATCTGACGTACAAATAGTGAAGACCACATATTCTGGATTTACAGTTCCAAAAAAGCAGAGCAGCCAGTGTATCTAACCTTTACTTTAGGATAAGTTACATCAGAGGCCTGTCTATTCAGCAGTGGAGCAGATGACAATCAATTAATGGTGGGGGCATTAAATTTGAAGCTTTGTAACCTATTTGAGTGTAGGGTATAAAGGAGAGGATGCAACTTCCAGGGAGACTGAAGTTACTGCTATGGGTAAAGAGAATAAATTAATAATAAATCATGCTGGAGCAGCCATTTTGGACAGAGATAAATCTCCTCCTGTGCTGCTATCAGCTGGATGTCAGATGGCATTCTGAGTAATTTAGGAACCTGTTACCTAAAATGTAAAGCAGCCAACATGTTGATTAAACTAAAAAATAAATTTCCAAGTTTATTACACAATAAACCTTGGGGCACTGTTGAAGATTTCATGTTTTGATTTATGGAGTCTGCTTCAACTGCTCTCGATCTTACAGTTGCATTGTCTCGGTAAAGTCTAGTATAGAACACACTGCATGTAATTCGAATAATTTAATCTAGTGGCATGAACTTTTCAGAAATTGTTCTTGGGTACAAGATGTCAATAATTTCTGTAGTTGAAGTTCCACAACAGCATTATTTACTTTTTTATAACTTGGGGAAACCTGTAAAAAATAAAATACTATGGAACTAAGTTAAGTTATATACTATGGAACGCTTTGGTTTTCTTATCTCCACTTTTAAACATGTCAGCTCTTTTAAGTTCTATTATTTCTTATATTGTAGCACTTTTTTAGGCAATAAATGTTTGTTAAACAAATACATTTTTTTTATATGCATTATTCAAAATATATGATGCATTAAAAATACAAATAAATTATTTCACACCCATATTTTAAATGCACATTGCTGATGTATGACCTGATCAACCATAAATAGCATCAAGTGTCTTAATTAGCAAAATATTAACTTGGTATCATGAAGCAAAATATTTATTAAATGAATGTATCAAATACGGCATGTTTTAAATATTTGTGACCCATCACAGCAAAGTGGATATTAAGTCAGAAATTATTAATTTTTAGGTATTGCTACCATTTTTGTAACTTTAAAATGAATTTTCTAACATAATTGCCTACTTTTGGAGTAACTTACCAAAACCTGCCAGGAATTTTCAGCCTTTTAAGCATTCAACTTTGGAGAAATCAAGTTTAAAGTTTAACTA
The DNA here is from genome assembly GCA_028564935.1 of Neosilurus hyrtlii. Classification (NCBI taxonomy): domain Eukaryota; kingdom Metazoa; phylum Chordata; class Actinopteri; order Siluriformes; family Plotosidae; genus Neosilurus; species Neosilurus hyrtlii. The sequence continues at coordinate 11,025,454 of JAOUQZ010000049.1, read as the reverse complement.
AGTATTTAATAAATTCTAACTTAATACCCACTTTGCTGTGATGGGTCACATTTGAGTTGTTGTCACATTACTGCAGTAATTAAAGACATGTTGCATCTAGCTTAAATGGTTCACAGTTACTTACATAGTAAGGGCGCATTAACAGGGGAAGTGACGAGTGACCATGCAAAGTCAGTGATTGCCTGCGAAATGAGTGATGAGAGGTGAAATTTTATGAGGCAAGTTCAACTTAAGCTGAACTTTCACTTGAGCGATTTGATCGATTACCAATTAGAGCTTTAAGATAGCGTTGATCGACAGATGCCACCAAACACTAAGTTTGCCAAAACCTTCCCATAGGGGAACAATGAACACGAGTTTAATTAATCCATCTGCATCATCATGGAAGAGGAGCTTGTTATTGCTGTGTCTAAATATCCTGTGCTTTACAGCTGCATACATAAATTTTACGAGTATAATAACTGGAAACGCCATGCTTGGATACATGTATTTGAAACAGTAATCATTTCCTGTGAGTATATTTGTATAGGTTTAACTCTTCCTGATTCATGATACACAAGAGTCTCTGTTCTATGCTTGCTGCGTGATATAAAAATGAAGAAAACAAAAAAGCTATATATGATGATAATGAGCTAAAATAAATTAAAATAATATAAGATACTGATAAAAAACTCGCACTGACCTGTTGTGGGGAACTAGCTGGCTGCTGATCACAGGTTAGCTCAGTAAGATTTCTAATCGGGAAACATGCGAGGGAGTTACCTAGGCAACGAGAGCTGAGCGGTGAAGCAATTCACTTTTCTCACCAGGCAATTCACTTGTCACTCATTGCTTCCTGTGTGAATGCAGCTTTTCAGTAAAATCTAAGCCCCACCTCAACTATTCAAGCCCTTATATTTAATAACTGGCAAAGATACAAGGCTGAATATTCTTTATTTGGACTAAAGACAGTATTTTAAAGTAAATCTGAGATGGTCAGTCAGAAAAATTTTCTGAAATCTGATGAGTATGTAGAAGTAATTATAGGTGGCTGTACTTTATGATGTTTTGCCACACCTTTGAGTGTCTGTGTGTTTTCTTTTTCTTATATTAAAAAGGTTCTACTGAGTGCACCTGTAGTCCTCAGTTTCTTGCAGAATGTTTAAAGATGTCTTGTTGACTTTTTAATATTGACCTGTAAGCCTTTGTAGTTTGTGGCGTTGAAATCCTCACTGCATTGTTCTGTGTTTGTTAGCCTGATGTTCTGGACAGACTGGGGGGACGGGGCAGCCGGCGTATACCGCGGCTGGATGGATGGCTCCAATGTATCCCGCATCGTGTCAGATGGTGTGCGCTGGCCCAACGGAATCACGGCCGATGAGCACTGGCTTTACTGGACTGAAGCGTACGGAGATCGCATTGAAAGATCTGACTTCTCAGGGGGGCAACGCACAGTGCTCATGGAAGGGCTGCCACATCCCTATGCTATAGCTGTATTTAAGGTAAAGCCTATAAAAAAGTGCCTTTCTTATTGAGTACATTTTGCGAACTGTTGTAATTTATTTAACTGTTTGAGTAAGTAATCCATTAATGATTGTATTATTAATGTACTTTATTATAAACACTTGGACTTTTTAATCTAAGTAAAGCACATTTACATAAATATTTTACATATTCTATATAAATACATATTCGCTGTTTATCCAGAATGACCTCTACTGGGACGACTGGTCAAGAATGGGTATCTTCAAGGCACCTAAATCAGGCTCACCGAACAGCGAGCTCCTCGTTGGTAGGCTGACCGGTGTCATGGACCTTAAAATCTTCTATAAGGGCAAAGCTCGAGGTCAGCCATTAGAACAGCTTCAAGTCATAGGGATGTGTGAGAAGCTCTTCTGTGCTGATCTAATGTCAGTTGTGTCTGTGTTATCTGCAGGTCATAATGCATGTGCGGATCAGCCATGTACTCTACTGTGTTTGCCTCAGCCGAGCCACAGGCATAGCTGTGTGTGTCCTGATGGAGTGGCCACCACCAAGCTACCCTCAGGAGAGCTCCAGTGTCAGTGTCCAGGCGGATACCAGCTCCGGAACAACACGTGTGTAAAGACAGGTGAGAAACGCACATACATCAGGAAAAGGGTGTCTTTTGCTTTATTAAATAAACTGATATGGAATTTGATCAAATACTATAAGAGGGAAACTGGTCTTATGGCATACTGTTTAAAAACTACAGCTAAACTTTCCTCCTCTTCATTAAGATGGATGTGTTTGGCTTATGTAAATGAAATGGTGAACAGAATATTAAATACACTGTGAAACCTGGACTGAACATCTGCTCATGTTTAAGTGTGGAGCCCTGCTGTTGTGGCAGCGTTCCCTGTTGTCGGTTAAAATTCAGACTTTAAAACTTAGTGAAAATCTTGCTGGATTAAGGAATTTTTAAAGCAGCAGTGCTTAGAATGTTAATCTGACTGTCAGAACATGCATTTACTGAACTAGTGAATAAAACAGAAGTGAATAGTCCAGCCGGCGTGTAAAATAAAACTTCTACTCTTGGTAACGAGTTGCTTGGGTAATGACACCTCTGATGGAAAAATAGCTTTAATCTGCAAACTAGAGGTGTTTGTTAGTGTCCAGAGGAGGTTGTTTTGTGTTCTGAGCTCAGAAGTTTGCTTGCACTCATCATGGACATGAATGTCATGGCAGTATTAGGTGTTCTTTTTCTAGGACAGATTGTACAACAGTGCACAGGATGTAATGTATTTTTATTAAATATCAATGCAAACGTATACATATTCCAAATTAGATCAGTAATTTAGTGGTGTTGAAAGTTCCAGAATGCCTTTTGTCTTTGCTAAGACCTCGTAAATTCTTTTTAGTGAGTGTAATTGATTACAGCTTGTAGCTTCTCCATGCCAACAAAAAAGGTTTCTTTGGCAGCACTCATTGGACTGACAAACACACATTACAATGGAAAAGTCCAAGGAGCTCAGCAGATCTGTATAAAAGAGTATCATACATCTACACATCAGGAAGACCTCTTGGAGCCATTTCTAAACAACTGCAGATACCGAGATGTTCTGGACAGTTCAAACAACTGTATGTGCAGTTGAGAGGAATGAGGTTGAAATAATCAGACCAACCCAGTAAACACCAGTGAACAGGCCTCCCATGGAGGTGGTGGTATCATGCTCTGGGACTGTTGTGCGCAGTGTAACTGGTGCTCAAAGTTGATGGAATAATGACGAAGGTGGACATTAGTACTCTTCATTATGACCTCAGACCGGACAAAAGTTAATGTTTCAACAAGACAATGACCCCAAACACACACTAAAGCTGGTTGTGTAATGACGAAAGCAGGCTAAAGTTTTTGGAATGGCCTTCCCAAAGTCCTCCCCTCGGCCCTGCTGAAAGTATTTAGACTAAGTCGGGTCTGTGCCAAGAATCCAATATATTTAGTCAAATTCTTTTAAGTGAGCGGAGAACTATACAACTGGAATTCTGCTAGAAACTTGCTGATGGCTCCAAAAGGCGTCTGGTCAAAACTAGACTTGCTAAGGGACATTTGATTAAACTTGTGCCGTATGTATAGTTTTCACCATGTGATTTCATAAAACCTAAAATATGATTAAAACTCAGGCACCACATTCTTGTTTTTTTTCTAATGAATGTGTATTTTATACCATAATTCTAGGGGGGAAAAAAACCCAGTATTGCCATGATATCCATGTCCTTGTTGCGCGTGTGTAAACATCTAACTGCAGCCATCATTGGAAACATGTTTTCTCTCTTTTCCTCCCAAGTTTTATATTTCTCACATCTCATCGAGCAAATTCCCTGCAGTTTATTTGCAGATATACTGATGTATTCTGTCTGTTTTCTCTTTTTAATAGAGCACACTTGTCTGCCGAACCAGTACCGATGCTCGAACGGCAAGTGCATCAGCAGCATCTGGAAGTGTGACAGCGACAATGACTGTGGAGATATGAGCGATGAGCAGGAATGCCGTGAGTGACAGTAGCCCTGGCTCCGCCCACCTACTGTACTGTTCAGATAGAGCTGCCATTCTCCTCTTTTTCCTAAGGTTTACAGTAATCTCTCTCTCTTCCTCACTCTCTTTTTCCTTAACAGCCACTACATCTTGTGATCCATCTGTGCAGTTCCGCTGTGTAGCTTCAGGCTCATGCATCCCCTTGGCATTCAAGTGTGATCATGAAGACGACTGTGGTGACAATAGTGATGAAGAGCACTGTGGTGAGCTTGTGTGTGTGTGTGTGTGTGTGTGTGTGTGTGTGTGTTGGGGGGTGGGAGGTAGAGTAGTCGCAGGAAATATAGTAAAACTGTTTACGGTGTCATCTTACCAAACAATAAGGGTTGTAGAAAATCTTGATGATGTAGAAGTCTGAAAATGATCACAAAACATTTATTTTCACCTGCAAATTCATATTTATAGATCATTCTAAACTATAATATTTTGTTGACAGATGGGTACATTATAGACTGAGAGATGTATTTACAGTTTCTAAGGAAATTTCTTATAGAAACCCAGTTTGCTGCCTTGGACAGTGTGATTGAGTTTGTATGTGTGTAGTGTCATGGCCTGATTGGGATTGTTGATGGTCATGGTGTACATTGTCACAGACTCTCATCAGTGTGGGCCTGCGGAGTTCACGTGTGCCCGAGGTGTGTGTATCCGTGATGCCTGGCGCTGTGATGGCGATAATGATTGTCGGGATTGGTCTGACGAAGCCAACTGCACTGGTGAGAATGTACTCACACTTACATACGTACCCTCTTATCTGAATACGTTGATTGTAAATTTATCTTGCAATTGCTTAACCTCTCTCTCTCTCTCTCTCTCTCACTCACACACACACATGCACACTCACTCAGTGGGCCACCATACATGTGAAAGCAGCAGTTTCCAGTGTCACACTGGTCATTGTATTCCTCAGCGCTGGGTTTGTGACGGTGATGATGACTGTCAAGACGGCTCTGATGAGGGACCTGGTCACTGTGGTCAGTGGTTTTTAATGCTTGCACACATACACACATAAAATATAAAGCACTCAACAACATATAAGGAAAAGACATGGAAATTGATAGTTGCAAGCGACAAAATTTGATCTTTCTAAAGTGCGTCACCAAGTGCTAATTCTTTGAGTTCCCTCTGTAGTGCGCTGCATTCAAGAAGATTTTGAGCCAGGCTGTATTAGTATGTGTTCCCATTGTGCACTGAGCACTTCCTTTGGTACTAGGGAATCCCCACCAATTCAGACAAAGCTGGCTCAGTGACAATGACGTTAGTGTTATTATAGCCTGTTTTATGGTTTGGCTTTGGAATTAAACCGCTCACATTAGATGTGCTTTAAAAGCACTGATGAAAAGCCTACTAATTGAAGATGTTTTTAAACTCTTCATCTGTGAGGCATTGCAACAAATGAGCTGGGTAATCAAATGGCCATTGATTATGACAAGACAAAGAACTGAACAAGTCTGAACTGTGAGTGAATCAGTTCAGTTTCTGTAGTATTTTCTTCTTGTGTTGACTTGTGTACGTGGAATAAAGCAGAAAAAAACAGTGTTACTACTCTGTTGGTATCACTTGTCTACCTTTTGTTACTTGTTTTGAGCCCATGGTGGAAAAAAACCCCAAAAAAACAACTTTTAGTCATTACCACTATGTACTGATCTTGTGATTTACTTCTGTACTTTTGATTACATCTCCAGAGGGAGATCGCTGTAACGGCTTCCTGTGTTCCAATGGGACATGCTTGCCTGCCAGCTCTCACTGTAACGGCGTGGAGGAGTGTCCAGGGGGCGCCGATGAGCAGCACTGCGGTTAGTATTTAGGTGTGAGCAGACACAGTGGGGGCTTTTGTTGTCATGCTGGGTGTAGGTCTCAATTGTGTGTATGTGTGTGTGTTCTGGCAGATCCGTTGTGCACACGCTACATGGAGTTTGTATGCAAGAACAGAGCTCAGTGTCTTTTCCAGTCACTGGTTTGTGACGGCACAAAGCACTGCTCGGACGGCTCAGACGAGGACGCAGTGTACGCCGGCTGCTGTGAGTGCACTGGGATGCGGTGACCTGTTTTTAAAATCACTGCTCCCTTTTCGTGACTACATTGAGTAAACAGTTGCTCAGAGCTTTGTGTACATGTCCCTCCCCCAGCCACACATCCTGAATTTGAGAAGAAATGTGATGTCTACAATTTCCAGTGCTCCAACGGCATGTGTGTGAGCTTGGACTGGAAGTGTGACGGCATGGATGACTGTGGAGACTACTCAGACGAGGCAAATTGTGGTAAGCACCATTTTGCTCATCAACCGTAAATATTGCTTAAACGTGTGTCTGTTGTCTGGGTGTGCGATTCGACTTTGAGTTCCGAGTTCCCTCACAGCAGGTTCTCCCACCGAGGAGCCAGGCTGCTCACGCTACTTTCAGTACGAGTGTAAGAACGGTCGCTGTGTGCCCACGTGGTGGAAGTGTGATGGTGAGAATGACTGTGGAGACTGGTCTGATGAAGCACAGTGCACAGGTATACTGTCCAAAAGTTACATTGTGTGTCTTACACTTACATCTATGGTCTTATGGAATGAATGTTCTAAGCAGTGTTTCAGTATATATGCATATTTAATATAACACAGACACACACTATTATGCCATGTGTTCCTATTACAACAACCAGTGCATAATTATGTATTTACCAAAACTTTGGAATGCTGTGCAATGATTTGCAAACCTCACAAATGCATATTTTCTTCACAGTATAACATAGAAAATGTCAAATGTTGAAAATGAGACATTTTACTTATCACTTACTCAGTCATTTGCTGAACCGCTAAATTCTACTAGGGTTACAGGGAGGCTGGTGCCTATCTGATTGCGAACGTGGTACACCCTAAACAGCCTTCCTATCCATCTGCCAACCCATTTAATCCTACTAGCTTCACAGGAAGGTCGGATCTACCTCAGCAGACTATCTGACCATCGCAGGCCAACACACACAACCATTTACACTCACACCTAGGGGCAATTTGGACGAGATTAATGTGCATGACTGTGGAAGGAAACTGGAGTACCTGGAGAAATCCCTTCTTGCTGTGAGACAGACATGCCACCCAGGCATTTTGCTATTTTATGAAAAATACAAGCTCATTTTGGAATCGATGGCAGCAACATGGCTCAGAAAAGTTGAAACGGTGCAACAAAACATGGGAAAAGTAAGTAGTACTAAAAAAGAAACAGTAAAAGTAAAATTTTACAACTAATTCAGTTAATTGGCAGCAGAACAGTAAAATGGTTGGGTATAAAAAGAACATCTGGGTAGATGCGTCAAAAAATTGTTGAACAAATTTAGAAGTTTTTTAAGGTTTTAAAGTTCCTCAACATTATAGTGCAAAGACTTTAAATATATTATTATTTACAATATGAAATATCATTAAAAGTTTCAAAGAATCTGGAGAAATCTTGTTTGCAAGGAACAAGGCCGGAAATCAATGGATGTCTGTGATTTTCAGGCCCTCAGGTAGCATTGCATTAAAAACAAACATGATTCGGTCATTGAAATCACTGCATGGGCTCAGGAATACTTCCAGAAATCATTGTTTATGAATTGGGGTTGTGTTTTAATTCCTATTGTTGTAATTAGTGTATAATTTGTGTGTCGGTAGATGCACTTTCTCCCCATACTTCTGCCCCGGGTCCTGCAACATGTGCACCTAACCGATTCCATTGCGGCTCTGGCGCTTGTATAGTGAATAACTGGGTGTGTGATGGCTATGCTGATTGCCCTGATGGGAGTGATGAAGTGGGCTGCCCCACAGGTAAAGGTGGAACCTTATACACCCATGACGTCACACTCTCGTACTCATACCCCATCATCGCCGTGCCTGTATCTTACTCTGTATGTGTGTGTGTGTTTATGTGTATTAGCTTCCAACAGCTCTGTGACTCACAAACCTGTGCCCACTCATGCACCTGACCCCCGTGGCCGTTGCTCCAGAGGGCAGTTCCTGTGTCGTAAGCCACCCACATGCATCCCGGAATGGCAGCGTTGCGATGGCCATAGCAACTGCCAAGACAACTCAGATGAGTATGGCTGTCGTAAGTGTCCACCTTTGCAACCACATTTTTGTTTCTATACTAACAATTTACACAGGGACATGTGGGGTAAAAACTCTGTATAAGATTGGTATAAGGTGGAGTGTATATGGTGTCGTTCTATAAGGAGACATTTGTTTAGTGAGTCATTAACATGATAATTTCATTGGAATGGAGAACTGCTTGTTTATTTATTTATTTACTTATTATCCAATTAAATTGAAACAGAACTGGTGCGGGATAGCTGCTGTAAAATAAAGTCATGTGACAAAACCAATACATCTTAAGTGAACAGACAGACATTTTAGGTAAAGGTGACACTTGAACATAAGCACAGGAATAATTATCCTTGTCATTTTTACAATCATTTATTCAACAAAAATAATCATTAAATCTGATATTTTTTCTGTAGGCAAAGTAAGTACGCCTTTGGCCTCATATGTTAGTATTGCCCCGAATTAAAAATCAACACTTTCTCGAAGATGCACTAATATTTTTCATATGACTGTAAGGAATAATAAGGCGTTATATAAGGAATACAAATGAGAGAGGGGGGGGCTTTCACTTTGCAGCTATAGTAATTATTTGCCAGTGATCCAGCAGGAATTGATGTACCTACCACTGATGTGAAGATGTTATTGTATATTTAGGTCTGGATTCCCATAAGTTTTCATGCTTCACAGATCCATCAGCTTTTGCTACACACCTGTAAAATAGTCAGTACAGGAATGCAATACACAAACAATCCTTACCCTTGTCAAATAGGCACCCACTTTTTATGTGACCTGCACCCAAAGGGCCGACTTCAAGTATTAGTGGTTTGAAAACTGAATCTAGAATGATGTCATCAGTACCCAGCATAACATGGAGTATGGCTTTATTCTTAATTTGTGCTTATAAATATTAATTCCCACTGCACACGAAATGATTTAATCTAAGCTTTTTGACACTTACAGACAAATCTGTCAATAAATGGCAGGAATGTACCAAAAGCCTCTACTTGTACATTAATGAAGGCCTCTAATAACTGCTCATAAAATCATTACAGCAGACGGTTTTCCAACAGAAAGAAATTATTCTCGAGATTTAATTGAGATTAACAAGTGCTGCCTTCTCCTTTAACTCAAACACGTCATAGTTGGCAGATTGTGGTGTTTATAGGAGTAAAACATTTTGGGATGTGCTGTTATTGGAAGTTAGGAACTGTAAGAGTGGTGGTAGTAAATCACACCGCATCACCCAACCCTAAATTAAATATTTTTTTTATAACATCGCACTCCATTATGTGACACACTACTGTCCTTAAATAAAAGCCGGATACTGTCTCTTATTTTCTAGCTCAACCTTCCACTAAGATGGGCAACTAATGATCTCCATTTCTTTCTCCAGTAACATTAACAATAAATCCAGGATGAAATACACTGCCACTGTAGCTTTGTGTGAGATTTTTTCCCCCTCTCCCTTGTGGTTGGGCGTTTGGCTTGGCGTCCTTGTTATGATAACTTTCTGAATCTCAGAGTTGACAGACGTGATGACCAGCTGTGCATGAAGGATATTATTATTGCATAAATCATCACCAGCTTTTGCTCTTACTGCTGAGCTGCCAAAAAGATAAAAAATATTTTCTTCTTTTTTATTTTTCACTGGATGTTTAATATTTTAATGCTTATTTTTAATATTTAATATTTTCACTTGAAATTGAAGAAGCATGATGAATTCTTCAATGAAATTCTATCATTTTATGGAAAAGAAATCCTGGAAAGTCAATCTGTGACAGTACAGTGTTAATTATCACTGCCTCTGTGTCATGTTACTGACGCTTTCAACCTATTTTTAAACTTATGTTAATCTCCTAGGAACAGGAGGTGGAAATGGTTCACTGGTTCATTACAGGGCACCAGTCCCAAACTCATGCACGTACACACAGTCATTCACAGAGTCATTTGCATAAACACAGACACTCTTGTACACGATCTCATACATATTCATTCACACACACCTTCACACCTTGCGACAGTTTACTGTAGCCAGAGTCAACTGGTAGCCGTTACTTTATAGCAAAGCTCCATATTTATGCAAATGTCGTAAAGCCACGATCTCCATTTTGTTGTCACGTCTGTGCTCATGTGCCCCCACAGTCAGCCGCCACCATCGATGCTGACTGCACTTGCACCTTGCAGAAAAACTTCTTGTTTAGTTAGTGGTTTTTCATCTTGAGGAGAAACAAGTTTTTGAAAGGGCAGAAATTTATATTATGTTTGTTAGTTTACTGCAGATACATGCAAACATTTCCAGAGCTCTGCGTTTTGGCAGTACTTTAATATTTATATTACCTTCTTTAAGTGTGAATCACAGTATTCATATTCTAGTTATTCATACTATTTAAGTTTCTCATCTTTCGCATTGCCTAAGGACAAAATAAAGTCAGAAAATTTCCATTTAAATCAACTCATTATTGATGTTTTTTCGTTATCATTATTAAATAGGTGAAATATTATATTAAAATATTCAGAGTGGAAATTGAACTTTCTAGTGTAATATAAAGTGTTTTTGACATTAAATAATATGCATTGAATTATGTATACATTAAATAATGCATTACATTAGAAAAAATCAAAGGATTAAATAAAAAAATTAATTAAAGGTAATTGATCTTTTTATTATAGCACAGTTCATCTTATAGTTTATTACAGTCTTATATACATTTTTATTAAACTATATACATATATATATATTAACTATATACAGCTAAAAAAATAGAATTTTTTATTTTATTATATATATATATATATATTTTTTTTTTTTGGTAACAGGTTAATTTTCTTGTTTTCACACAGAACCTACATGTAGTGCTAACTTCTAACCAATTTTTCATACATGTTTAATTCAATACAAAAAAAATTAAAAGGTAAAAGTTACATATTTTACCCAATTGTCCCTTATCACATACCTCTCCCCTGTTACACAACCAAGCAGGTGAAGGCTATCATATGCTTTCTCCTAGGCAGGCAAAGCCAGCTGACCACATTTTTTTTCAAATTGTTTTTCCTGAAGCGTTAGTGGGCGGGGCAATAGACTCTGAGAGCTGTATTGACAGTATGGCCAATTTTGCTTTCTAGTTGGGACTGCTGTGACATCACTGGCATTCAAGCTTGTGGACTGTACATGATCTTTTTCTGTTGTGGATCATTCTTCTCTCTATGTAGCCACACGTGAAGCTCTGGTGTGTGTGAATGGGATTCTGTGTGCTGACCGTGAGGCATGTGTACTGGAGAGTGAAAGGTGTGATGGCTTCTTAGACTGTTCAGACCACAGTGATGAGGAGAACTGCACTGGTGAGAGACACTGAGCATCTTAACATACACTCATGCCTAACTCCCAGAAAGCAAGTTCCCAAGGTTTTGTTGTTGTTCTGGTTTGTGTAAATCCTGTTTTGTGTTTCAGCTGACCAGCTCGTGTACAAAGTTCAGAACCTGCAGTGGCACGCAGACTTCTCCGGCACTGTTACACTCACCTGGTCTCGGCCCAAAAACATGCCACCCTCCTCCTGCTCCTTCCTCATTTACTACAGGTATATGTCCTTCATCATGCACCTCATATATACTGGACATCCAACAATGTACCATGTACTCCCTGTGAGGTTCTGTAAAAAGACTGCAGTCCAAAATGCAATTCAGATCCCTTGTTTCCCACTACTGAAAGTTTCTGGGATTAAAAAAAAAATGAATGTAGCCCTAATAAATATCCAAATTATGTTCGTATGCATTTAAATTACAGCCCTAATATTTGTATATTTGGCTTCACAAATCTGTAATGGGAGCATGAGAATTTTTTTACTGTCAACAAAGTCCTCGGCTTTTAGGTTTTTATTTATTTTTTTGTCATTGATGCATATTTTGGCGACATCTGCTGGCTACAGTGTGCATATGTACTGCATTTCATATCACTGACATCATGAATTTCCATTTTGCTGCATCATCCTATCTACTAGATGCTTTCATTTCATGTAATATACAGCATTGATATGAATGGCAGATTACATTTAGCCAAAATCACTCTTTTTATCTTTATAACACCACAGATGTTCTGGATATAGTAATAAAGCCCCCTGGTGTCATGTGATCCTTGTTTGTTCAGCGCAACTTGCATAGCTTCATTGAAAAGTCTAAATAGGGCAC
>JAOUQZ010000049.1:10998353-11008665 GCA_028564935.1 Neosilurus hyrtlii | reverse complement strand
TGTGTGTGTGTGTGTGTGTGTGTGTGTGTGTGTGTGTGTGTGTGTGTGTGTGTGCGCGCGCGCGCGCGCGCGTGTGTCATTGTCAGCTGGAGTACAGTGAGAAGGGAAGTCCAGAGTGGTTTTCCCAGAGAAGTACTAGCACCAGTACTGAGGTTAAGAACCTTCAACCCAGCGCCCTCTACAGGTTCAGGGTGAGACTCAACTCCAGTGCTACAGATTTAACATGATGCTGTGGGGGAATGCACTTTTAATAGAGCTAACAACAAATCACACTCAGTCATTTGCTGAATCACTTAATCTTACTGGGTAAGGAAAGGTACACTAGATGGGAGAAGGGTTCACCTTGAGCAGCTCACCAGACCATTGAAGGGCAGCACACACTTACATGTTTTAGTGTGCAAAATTTTCTAAAATATCATTTGCCATGTGTTTGTACAAACAAAGTTTGGAGGGAGTAGATAGGAATCAGCCTGTCGATCTGTCCATGGAAGCTTGTAAATGTAACTCCTTCTAAACCGCTTAATGCATTTTGATGAAACTCTACAGAAATGTAGTTTACCACATGAAGATGTGTATGAAGTAAAATAATCCGGGTCCACTGCTTTGAATGGGAGATCATTCAACGTATTCACTTCTATAATTCCAATATTTTTGAATATGGCGATAGGTTTGTAAGTGCAACTTCTTCCAAACTATTGGATGGATTTTGATGACTTCAAGGCAGTTAGATCCTGTTGGGTGTGGCATGGGAGTATTCTGGAGTGAGTTTAATTACAGTTCTCGTGTTTTTGTTCTTGTTATGTAAAAAACAAGATTTCCTTTGGCTAATTTTTTCCCCAGGAGTGTACTGGCTTTGAAATGCTAATTTTGAATATTAAAGTTATCAGTAATGTTAATCACCTAGCTTGTTGCTAATGTTTCTTGCTGCTGTCTATACCACAGTTTCAATCCACAAGTTAACTCTGCAGTACCCGAAGCCACTCAGCCCTATAACTGTGAAAGTGCTCTTAAAGTGGCTTATTGTTTATGGGTCCCCCCCGACGTTAATGATTTTATTACAACTTGCAAATTACCACTTAACTGGCACCACCAACACAACATTACTACATTACTCAATTAAAGATTTTGCTCTAGCATCTCATTCTCTCTCTCACACTCTCTCTCTCACACTCTCTCTCTCACTCTCTCTCTCTCTCTCTCTCTCTCTGTCTCTCTACGTCTCTCTCTCTCTCTTTCTCTCTCTCTCTCTCTCTCTCTCTCTCTCTCTCTCTGCAGGTTGCTGCAGTCACCAGCAGAGGGGTAGGCAACTGGACGGAGATCAAATCTTTCATCTCTCAGAAAGGTATCCGTGTACTCCCAGTTTATAACTTCTAAATCTCTTTCTATACCAAAAGCAATATTTACAATTAATCTGACTCCATGATGGTTCACATCTGTTTGAAAATAGCTATAAAAAAAGAAAACAGACATGTTGCTGGCTGCTTGTAGTGTGAATATGAATAGTTTTTGCTTTCACTCCTTTTATGTTTAGCTTTGGCTCCTCCCATAACAAAGATCACAAGCGTCACAGACGACACAGTGAAATTAGCCATCAGCTCTGACTACAAGGTGAGAAGACATGTATGAGTTTTACCTTGTTTCTACACTATTTGGTCATTTTGTTAACATCCTTATTGACCTCTGTGTTTTTTTTTATCTCCCCAGACTAAACACTTTGTGGTGGTGCTATCTTGGGTTTTCGACAAACATGTGAAGGAGAACCGGAATTACACTGTCTCAGATATTCTTACAGGTACAGTTCTTCAGATAACCTAAATGTTGGGGTTGGTAAATTTTCAGCTGTATATACAAACTCTTCTATTGGTTTAAATAGTCTTTACACACCGACAGAACTCAGTAGTTCCCAAAAAATGTCCCAAAAAATTCTGTCATCTGTGGTTACTGTAATCTTTTGAAAACACTGACCGTTCACTGCTTGGTGGCCTTCTGGGAAATATCAAATCAAATGCTGCCATACCTCTTCAGTTATGTGTGACCTTACTGTGTACAAACCTGCAGACAGTGTGAGCTTGTGTTTATGAAGAAGTGGGTGGGGTAGCTTGGGAAGGGACCCTGAGGGCAGGGGAGGGTTTAGCTTGAGCCCTGAAGAGATGCTACTTTTTGCTAGTTTTCCAGATTACCAACCCCAGCTTTAATGCACACACCTTGTTTCAGCACAGTTTTGTTTGTTGGCAGTATTTCCATAATAATAAATTATACACAGCATGCCCTCTAGGGTTCAGTGCAAGGAGATGCATTTCTTTATGGACGAATCCAAATTCCACTCCATCATATGTAATCGTGGTTGTGAGGCTGATTTATGTCCATGTCAAACTGTTAAAGATGATCTTTATGATAAACAGGCTACAGGCTACCAAAATACAAGTAAGCTAAATGAAATTCTTTTTAATTGTACAATTATGCATCCATTAAAATAGTCAAGCAACTTGATTGAAGCATTCATTTACACAGTGATAACCCTGTGCTAATGTTCTGTGCATAAGGTCTCTCTGAATTCTGCCACAAATGTTTTGTCTACTGGAGGTAAATTATGGACCAGGAAAAAAAAGACAGGAGTGTCACAAACACATCAGAGATCATAGCCATTCCCATAGGACAGGGGTGTCAAACTCATCTTCACTGAGGGCCACATCACTAAATTTCAAGATCATCGAAGGCTGAATAATCATTCAACATCTATTTAAAAAGGGCAACCATAAATTCTGCATAGTAATACTATTAGTTTAAGCATTTTTCCTACTTTTTTTTTAATTGGTTTTCCTTTTCTGACAATGCTTTACAGTGACAAGCTAGCTTGCAATCTTTCCTGAGTCATGAATGTCTACTTGTTTAATTGAAATAGGTTGACTCCACCTAGTGGATGGATAATGAATTACATTTCATGGTAACAGTTGATGCAAATAGTGTATGATAATCATATACTGCAAAAGCTCTCACGGGCCGCATAGAATGAGTTGAAGGGCTGGATTTGGACCGCAAGCCTCAAGTGTGCCATAGGACCTTAAAAAAAAGAAAAAAGTTTTTCGATTTTAATGCTTAGCATGATTAAAGCGTCTCTCTGTGTCGAACAGCCAGTAATCTGACAGCAGGGACGGTGTATGAAGTAGCAGTGTGGGCACATACCACTGAAGGAGACAGTCCCACTGCCCTGACAAGTGTAGAGACAGCAGGAACACAGCCAGCACAACCACTGCTTAAAGCTCGGGCACTCAATCAAACCGCTGTGGACTGCAGCTGGACTGGACCCCAGGCCCAGGTACACACACTCCCCAAACACACACTGTATCCATGTGAGGACCTTCCACTGACATTAATAAAAAGGAAACTATTCAGCACTTCCTTTTAAAACAAGCAAAAAAGGAAATAGCAAAACAGTCATATATTCCTATCCTTGTGGGAACATTTAGTCTCCACCAAGATCAAAAATATTGTCCACACACACACACACACACACACACGGCTTGCAGGTTTTGCTTGGAGCTACAAAATTTATAGAAATGTTGAATGAGAATAAAAGCAATACAAATTCTGTCTGTCGCATAGAGCTTATAGATTTATTATTATTTTTTACTTTCCATATACTGGTAAAAAAAAATTCTGCAGAATAAGTTGATTCACATAAAGCAGCTTGCGCATAATCCTCAGTTTCAAAACATTACCTTTTATGAGATGCTGTATTTCATCACACTAAGCTCGGCAATGAGAGCAGCACAAAACCGAGAAGCCGCGGGGTTGTCCAGAGTTCACAGGTTTAGCACGTCTCTCTACAAGCGTATCTCTGCACACAGACTTCTGCATGCCTAATAAAACAGAAAGAAAGAGAAACACTGGTGCTGAAGAAACAGGGATTTTTACAGGTTAAGTTAAATAAACTAATTTTCTCTTTCTTCAGTTTCCACAACTTGTTTTTACATGGGATATTTAAACATGGAACAGTATATCTCAGATCAAATGTACTGTACATTTTCAAATTAAGCCGTGAACATGTGGCTATTTCTGAAGACTGTGATCAGCTGCTGCTCAGCATGGCTTGAGTTTTTCTTTTTGGTCACATGATGGTCTGAAAGGATCAGAATAAAAACAAAGTCGAAGCCGGGATTAGAAATAGACCAGAAGAAAGATATATGTTTATAATTCTTCTTGTTGTTTTATTATCCTGTCATCAGTGCTGTAGTGGTAAAAAAATAAGTGGGTCAACTATGAGGCTGAGAACTATGTAGCAGCATAAAGTAAACGGCATGTGTAGTGCCTGGGGGTGGGGGGGGTGTTGATGGGGTTTGAGAATTTCAGTGCTGTTGATGTTATTTAGTGACCGTTTGTAATATGACATATATATAGTGTACAGACTGTAAACCAACTTTAGCCTACATTATAGCTGCTCTCATATATGCGTAAGGACAAAACATATGTACAGCGGTCTTATACTGAAGCCTCACTACATTATAAAGAGGTAATAACTTTTATTTATATACACAAATATTTAATATCATTGTAATGTGTTTATGCCACAGATGCTTGAAAAATAACACCAGTAAGGGCACAACTTCATAAATCAAAAGTGTAGCTTTACAAACACCACATGCATGAGTGGTCCACACTAATGTGGACTTTAATACGCTCATTTGACCAGGCATTGCCCCTGGTTACAACAGAACGTTCCTATACTGTAGGCCACACAAACAGTTTACCACACCAAAGGATTCAGGCTGATGCAAAAGCTCTCTCTAATTACTTTCATAATGCCAAGCAGAGATACCTTCAGAAATTAGCTTTGTGTTACGGAATTGACCCTTACAAACATGTATCACAACTGAGTGCAGACTGAACACCGGGCAGTCTGAATTGTTCGTAAAATATATTAGTACATAAAACCGCTGCACATTACGTGCCGTTAGAAAAGGGACTTTACTCAGCATGGTCTCGACTCGTTGCCTCTACCCAGCCTGACCATCTAACAACAATGTTTCTACCCAGCCGAACTTGATATCAACACAAACGTTCTCTCAGTGTGTGCTTTGCTTTCAATATAATTCTTTCTAATGAGTAGCTTTCTCATTATTATGAACAAAACAAGACACAAAATATTAGCTTTACATGTGAACTCACTGGTTATAGTAAAATGGTCATTGCAAACACCGACCTTTACATCCAAATCTCCTCTGAAGATGTTGCTGAACCATTTAGCTCTTCTTTTTCTGGAAAGTTCTTCAGCATGCTCACCCTGGCTTTTAATAATTGGCAGGACGTGGAAAAAACGCTTGTCTCTTTCCCTCTCCGCACGAGTGGAACAACCGATTACAGCACATTTACTCTACGTTCTGCATTCACAGACCTCACAGCACTACCAGTATGGTACCGGTGCAGGGTTTTCTCACTGACTTCCGGTGACACATGTTGCAGCAGATCTATTGGCTAGAGGCCTCCATGACAATGTCCAGTTGTGGCATGGGATTTATATTATTATTTGGCTGTGAACACATACATGCCAACGAGATTATATATAAAAATTAATTCACTTATAAAAAATACATGTTGACACACGATCACACCAGATCGGCCTTTGAATGAATGGAACACATCTCTTCCTGCTTGAGGCCACTACGTTTTTTTTCCTGGAAGATATTCTGAGCTAGTTACCACGACAACGTAAAAGAAAATCTAGTGCAGTAGAATGAAATGTGTGGTAGTGGCCTGGGGAAAACCTGTCACATCTCTGGCTCCAAAAAAAATTATTTTTTAAAATTCTCTTGCACAAATCAGGCATTATCCCACATCCTTTAACTAATATGTAAGACAATCATATCTAGGGCCCGAGCACTGCATTGCACCCTATTGTGGGGTACTTACCAAGCCCAAACCCCCACCGAGTCTCCATATATACTGTAATGTTCCCTGACGAGCGAACCCTCCGCAGTTCCAGTTTAACCTCCCACAAGGGGTTCGCAGGCTCATATCAGTATTTGACACTATTGGCTATGCGAACAGTGTAACAAAACACCTATAAAGCTTTGCTCATCACACGCCGTCTTCCTACCTAAATTAGTTCTGGCAAACAGTAGTTTTACTATTTAGGTTACCATCTAAAGCCTTGCCCTGGACGGCCCCCATGCATTCCTTGATTTTACTCAAACTTCACAGGTTATTGGATAAGATGGTTCAGATGATACATGCATGCTCAAAGTGACATCCTGGAATGATGCCATCAGAAAGAATGGCTTTTTTTATGAATCACTGCAATATTTCTTTTAGCTGAATAATCTAGATTGATTTATGTCAGATGAAGTATCCGTGATGTCAGCATGTTGCTAATGTTAAATTGTGAAGAAGTTGTTGATATCTTTCTCAGCATTAAAAGGTCTGCAGTCTAAAAATGTATACATAATAAAAAATGTAAACATTTCACCAATGGTGTTTCCTAAATTTGCCAAAGCAGCTCTATGTAGCAATGAGTGTGTTTTTCTCACTCTCTCTGTGTTGTGTGTGTGAGTGCAGATGTATGGTGTGTTTTATGCCACCTCCTTCCTGGATCTTTACCGCCGGCCGCACAGCGTGAACAGCACCAGCACCAGCATAACTGTCACCGTAGAAAGTGATGAGCAGTATCTCTTCCTTGTAAGCGAGTACCATTACCCTCACTTTAAAGTTTAGGCAAGTTTGTAATAGCATGTCATTTGTACAGAAGTGTTGAGGAATGTTTGTTTTGCAGGTGCGGGTGATCTCACCTTATCTGGGCCCTCCATCAGAACTGGCTGTAGTAAAGATGATCCCTAATGAAAGGCTTCCTCCACGCAACCTGCATAAAGTCCAAGTGGATAAAACACAGGCTACACTTAAATGGCAGCCACCGTTCGACTCCCCCAGCTCTCCTCTGGTAAGAAAACGAATAAGGTTTATCTGCTGGTCTACCGTTTCTACCTTTAAAAGGGGAACTACATGCATGCTGGTTGTTGGCATGTGGCAATATATCTGGATTTGTGGATCTCTGCAGACATATGTGGTGCATTTGAGGGACACTGTGCGGAAGACGGAGCGTGATTATAAAGTCACCACCCAAAACAACACAGTGGAGTACAGGCTTAAGGGACTAGAGCCTGGCGGTCGTTATAGTATCACTGTTCGGCTCCGCAACATGACCAAAGAGGCCAGCTACACTCTTAACACAGGTATCCAACACGCAGCAACCATCAAAATCCCAACACAGCCCTCATTTCCAACATAGCTCACAGTTTCTGTGCCTATTGGGGCTCTGCATGCCACCTAATGTCCATAACACCCCAAAAGATCCAAACATACTTCTCAGAGCCCATAGGATTCCAGCATGTCTCTTAATAATTATTGCAGCTCAAAATATCTCTTTATGCCTGTTAGACCCCAGTGTGGATCTTAATACCTATTAAAACCCAACATGCTTCTTACGGTCCATTAGAACCCATCATGTCTCAAACAGGCATTGTGAGGTACCCAGCATGCTTCTTAGAGCCCATTAGCCTCTAATATGCTTCTATGAACACCCAACTAGTTATCTTTGCCAGACACAGCCCAACACACCATGCAATGGCTGATCGAGCACTGTGTGTCCCTCAGAACTCATTACAGCTCATCGCAGCTCTCAGTTATTAGTAGAACCCAGGATGCCTTTTAACAGCCATGAAAGAGAAAGACAGTTCTCATTGCCTCTTACAATCCAGTACAGCTAATGCATATTAAAGCCTAGCAGAGCCATTACAAGCCATTATAGAACAACATGATTCTCATGCCCAACACAGCCCTCAAAACCATTTAAGTCCCAATATACTGTAGAGTCTTATCACTCCCACACAGGTAGCAAGGTCTAAAAATCAATTAGAACTTCCACACCGGCTGTCAGTCTCGTTGCAGAGGGTCCATGGCTAAAAAACCCATTCTAGAATAGCAGGAATGTGTCTGTATATGCAGGAGGGACCAGAAAGTGTAGATGGTTCGTGTAATACATGCACAAAGTATTAAACGCAGCCACTCATATCCTAGCTTTGAAAACTGTAGGTTTTTGGGTTTTGTAGAATACATAAAGCTAAACATAAACAGACAAGAGGCAGTATGTCATTAAATTAACAAAAAAACCCAACTGAGACGTTTTTACTGTCCAACGACTGCTCCTAAAACCTGGTGAATTTCGGTAATACTCCAACTCTTACTTAGAAAACATTAACTTCAGAATATCCAAACGGAATATGCTGCTTCCACTACCCGTATCAAGTATCATATAATAGTAGGCTTTTAGTGTGATTAAAAATCTACTGACTGTAAATTTAATTAATCTGTCTCAAATATTCAGCTTCATTAAACCATAAATCAATAAATATTTTATCATATCTTTTATTACATATTCCAGTCTGAATTACAGAACCTCAATTTCCTATTGAGAGAAAATATCAGTGGCTTCTGAATGATTAGTTTGGCTTTGTGTAGTAATAAAGTAATGACCAAGACAAGGAGATAATATAAAATACAATGAGTAATAGAAAGGCTATAGGAAAAGTGTGTTTGTGACAGAGAGAGAGTGAGTGAGTGAATGTTAAGAAAGAGAGGTGTGTGTGGGGATCTAAATACAGGTGGAACTGGAAAAATTAGAATATCGTGCAAAAGTTCATTAATTTCAGTTCACTTTAAAGGTGACACTAATATATTATATAGACTCATTACATGCAAAGTGAAATATTTAAAGCCTTAATTTGTTGTAATTTTGATGATTATGGCTTACAACTTATGAAAACCCCAAATCCAAAACCTCAGAAAATTAGAATATTACATGAAATCAATAAAAATAGGATTTTGAATACAGAAATTTCAGCCCTCTGGAAAGTATAATAATGCATATGTACTCAGTACTTGGTTTGGGTTCCTTTTGCATGAATTACCGCCTCACTGCGGCACGGCATGGATGATATCAGCCTGTGGCACTGCAGAGGTGTTATGGAAGAGCCTTCAGCTCTTCTGCTCTTCAGTCTCATGTCTCTCATCTTTCTCTTGGCAATGTCCCGTAGATTCTCTGTGAGGTTTTGGTCAGGCAAGTTTGTTGGATAATCCAGCACAGGATTGTACCAAGAACATTGTACCAAGTTTTGTTACTTTTAGCAGTGTGGGCAGGTGCCAAGTCCTGCTGGAAAATGAAGTGAGCATCTCCATAAAGTTTGTCTGCTGATAGAAGCATGAAGTGCTCTAAAATGTTCTGGTTGACGGCTGCACTTAATAAAGCACAGTGGACCAACACCAGCAGATGACATGGCATCAACACAGACTGTGGAAACTTCACACTGGACTGAAGCATCTTGGATTGTGTACCTCTCCATTCTTCCTCCAGACTCTGGGACCTTGGTTTCCAAATGAGATGAGTAACAGACCAGTTCTGTTTTTGTTTAGTCCAGGTAAGACGCTACTGACGTTGTTTGATGTTCAAGAGCGGCTTGGCGAGAGGAATACGACATTTGAAGCCCATGTTCAGTATCCGCCTATGTGTGGTGGCTCTTGATGCACTAACTCCAGCCTCAGTCCACACTTTGAGAAGCTTCCCCACACTTTTAAATGGCCTTTTCCTGACAATCCTCTCCAAGCTGCAGTCAACCCTGCTGCTTGTGCACCTTTTTCTTCCACACTTTTCCCTTCCACTTAACTTTCTATTAATGTGCTTTGATACAGCACTTTGAGAACATCCAACTTCTATTTCATTTATCTTTTGAGGCTTTCCCTCCATGTGGAGGGTGTCAATGATGGTTTTCTGCACAACTGTCAGGTCAGCAGTCTTCCCCATGATTGTGAATTCTACTGAAATAGACTGAGATACCATTTAAAGGATCAGGAACCCTTTGCAGGTGCGTTGGATTAATTAGCTGATTAGAGTTTAACACTTTGACCCTACAATATTGAACCTTTTCATAATATTCTAATTTTCTGAGGTTTTGCATTTGGGGGTTTCATAAGCTGTAAACCATAATCATCAGAATTATAACAAATAAAGGCTTGAAATATTTCACTTTGCATGTAATGAATCTATATATTATATTAGTTTCACCTTTTTAAGTTTGTTCGTTCATTCATTCATCATCTTCCGCTTCTTCTGGGGTCAGGTCGCAGGGGCAGCAGCCTAAGCAGTGAGGTCCAGACGCCCCTCTCCCCAGTCACTTCCTCTAGCTCTTCCGGGACAACGTCATCTGCAAAAAGCAGAGACGAGATCCTATGGCCACCAAACCAGAACCCCTCAACACCTTGACTGCGC
>JAOUQZ010000049.1:10977465-10989907 GCA_028564935.1 Neosilurus hyrtlii | reverse complement strand
GTGTGTGTATGTGTGTGTGTATATATATATATATATATATATATATATATATATATATATATATATATATATATATAATTGTGTGTGTGTGCACTAAGTTAAACATTCACAGTGAAGCTCAAATCACTGTGATTGTATGGCACTGTATCACTGTTTATGTCAACGTTTGTTTCACCATATCCTTGTCTAATCTGGGTATCAGACAGGGCAGAGGATGCCTGGGTAGACAGTGCAGGTAAAATAAGCAAACTTTTATAGCCCTAAAACTCCACTGGGATAATCTGTAATTAAAGAATCTCTCTGTGTAATGTACGATCAGGAAAGGGGGGAAGCATCCAACTCTCTAAAATTATATTTAAAATAACATAAACATGATCTGTTATCTATTTCTTTGACATCTTACTTTAACATAATGTGAGATATTTGTTTGTCTAGCAGGGAAGGTCCCACAGAAAATTTGTAACAACGGGATATTGGGGTGACAGGGAAAGCTATTTAAATAACTGCTATAGTTGAGCAATTCTAGAAGCGTTATAGATAGACCAGTAGAGGGAGTATCTCTCCATAAACCTTCAGACATGCAGACCTGAGTCTTAAGCCCATGTCAGATAGAGCATTTAATTTACAGATAAGATAGATAAACATAAGATGACAACACAAAGGGCCAGGAATAGAAAAGAGAACGAATATACCCACAGACAGTGTAAACAATAATGTTAAATTAAGATAGCCTTTTTTCTATTTTAGGTATTTCTTAAATATTTTAAAAGCATTACCAGCAATTTTTGACTAATGTAGTAAAAGGTCTGAGCTTTTGAGAATCCAGCCACATTTTTTCATAGTAAGCTCTAAGTAAAACACATATTACTGTATAATAATATTATACAGGGGCATTTGCATCCAGAATAATCTGAGTTCAAATATCATCCTTGTTTGACATGTGATTACTATCGGTGTGGATCTGATCAGCAACCCCATGTTATCAGTGTCTAAATCCGGTTATTAATCCACCTCTGCTAACGTATCCTGAGGCTGTTTACTCAAAACCAAGCTGATCCTGGCTAAAACCTGTCTGCATGCCTTTACTGAGCTGCACATGATATTAGAAGGCAGTTATTCAAGATATAGTTATGCTTTGGCTATCTAAAACCCTAGTTACAGCAGCACATCTGTGTTGAATTCATTCATTCGTTAATACAAATGCACCAATTTTATTTTCAATGTAGGGGATGTTGGAAATTGGGTCTTGTGGATGGTGTTTGTTTTCAGAGAAGAAGTACATTCAGTGTAAGCAATGAAGTATTTCTCAAATATTTGCCAAAGTTTGGTGGAATCCTTAATTCCAAAGTCCTGTTTTCATTTGACAACTTTTATTACTTATTGAAAAGTAGATGATTATCTAGCAACTATGCTCTTTAGACTTAAGAAAAAAAAGAAAGAAAAGTAAACGAAAAGAGGTTATTCAGTCTTTGCTTGTAAGATAGTGTGCTAATGGATTGATCTATGAATGAAATAGAATATAAAGTAAATAATTCATATATTGCTAACGGCATAGCCAATTTATTTTCGCTATTGGAAAGAGTGTTAGCCTAGCTTCACTTTAGGATTCACTTTAGGATCACTTTATGAAAGCAGGATAAAATTTGATAAATATAGCCAGTTAATGTAAGTAAATCAGTGAAACTTTCTCAAGCATGTTTTTTTGAAATAGATGGCTTCTAGTCGAGCAAAGGAGATGCTTGATTCCTTACAAATCTTGGATTACACCAGCATATTTCTACATTTTACTGAAGTACTGCCAAAAGCGTTCATCCTTAACTCTGACACTGCAGACTAATGGATTTTCCATCTTCAAACATCCATGCATAGCTATAGGATTAGCTACATTATATAGTATGAGAAGGTCACCTCAGAGGAAGACTTGGCATGATTTATGATAGTCCTCCTCACACTGATTAACTGAACGATAATTGCCAATGATTGAATGCTAAACTAAAATGAATTTATTGCTAAAATGAGATCATTTGACTGAAATATTCCATTCAACACAAATTAAAATGAAAGGAGTGAAATTTACATTTTCTTTCTCTTGGAGATGTAATTGAGTAAGAGTACAAGCACCATTCAAATAAAATAATAATCAAGTGACGTATAAATTCCTCAAATAATACTTAAGTATAGCAACAACTTTGAGAGAATACACTTAATACTTCAAATATTTTCCTCCTATGAAATTAGTATAGTTTAGTGACATCAGTGACACCTTTTCTGAGTTTTACTACCCCAATGACCATTATGTTTGATTTCACTTGAGGGTAAACCTACCTTTGTTTTCTTTATAAACACTGGTTGAACAGGACATGTATAGGATATCAGACAGAATGTCACATCTGAATGAGAGACTGCACACTAAATCTCATTCCATTCATTTAGCTCCAATGTCACAGCCAATCCTTACCCACCCACACAAACATACGCACTGTGGAAATTGAGGCATGGGATATGGGCATGTGGTTGTGTAATCAGCCACCAGAACAGCAGGGGTAGCCCACATTACTCAGGCACATGAAGAGCTTCCTGACCCTGTGATCACTGCGAGGCCAGAGGTAAAAAAAAAAAACTAGTGACCGCATGAGGTCAAGGGCAAGTTTGCCAGCCCAATGGGGAGGCTTTAAACCAAGAGTGGCACTGTTTGAAATTTGTTTAACTATAACAGTTTCTAATATATCAGATATCTGAATAGAATGCCTCCCGAATGCCTCCCTGGTGTGGTGTTTCGGGCATGTCCGACCGGGAAGAGACCCCGAGGCCGACCCAGAACACTCTGTAGGGACTACATCTCTCGGCTGGTCTGGAAACGCCTTGGCGTCCCCTAACCTCCTGGAAGAGCTGGAGGAAGGGACTTCTGGAGCTCACTGCTTAGTCTGCTGCCCCCGTGACCCGACCCCAGAACAAGCAGAAGAAGATGAATGGAAAAAATAACGTTTCTAATATAAAGCGGCTGACTTACTTTGCAGTGAAAATTTGCAGTTTATTCTGTTAATATTGAACTCAGTTAGCCATGTTAGTCACTGGATATTAATGAAGAGGTGTTGGAAACAGAAGAGTGGCTAAAAAGCAGGTGCCTTGATTCGCTTAAGGTGTATTTGGTTTGGAATACCTGGATTCTGTGAATCTGTGCCCATCGTCGCCTCAGATTCTGTTTTTGACTGATAGGATTAAAACCCAGTATAGTCATCTTCTGTTATAGTCCTTCTGCCTCAAGTTCTGTTCATACTGCATGTTCTGAGATTGAGTGCTTATTTGAGTTACTGTAGCCTTCCTGTCAAGTCAAACAAGTCTGGCCATTCTATTTTGGCCTCTCTCATAAACAAGACATTTTATCTGCAGCACTGGAAAAGTTTTTCTTTTTTGTTTGTGTAATTGTAGAGATCGTTTTGTGTGAAAATCTCAAGATTTCTGACAGCAGTTTCTGAAAATATTCAAACCATCTGGTTTCATACCAGCAACCGTACCACAGTCAAAGTCTCTGAAATAACATTTTCCCCCATTCTGCTTGATATGAACGCAAACTCCATCTGTAGCTACATGCATTTAATCATTGTACTCTTGCCTCATGATTGTTTTATATGATAAATGAGGTAATGGGGAGGTGTACAGGGGTTCAAGGTAAAGTGGAGGATAATTTTACATCCTGGCCAGAATAATGTGCTTTGAATCTTGTATAAATGCACAATGTAGATATTTTAATTAAACTCCATCATCACCCTGAGTTTTATTTCCTATGTAATCTTAAGCACAGATGTATGTTCAAAATCTCATTCCAATCAGTGATTTCACATATACAAGCAAACAGACAGTTCGATTTTTTGGTTTTCCAATATTCCTTGAATCTTGGTCTCTAAATTCTGTAAGATTTTTCTATCTGAAGTGAAAACACTTTCCTAAAGCTGGGCTCCTTTTTATTGGTCAAACATGCATGTCTTTGTAGCCAGTGAAAGTGAATGGTTCAGTTCCTCTCCTAGCAACAGGACCCTTTAGCATTGCAATACAGAGAGCTGATACCCCAAATATTACGTCATGAATAAAGGAAAATTAACTGTTCCCCAGAAGGGAGCTGGCACATTAACCTCTGATCCATCTCATGCACTCTTATTTTCAGTCCTGATAACTCTCATTGATTTTGGAGACAACATGTCAGAGACAGCGTTGAAAACACTAACACTGATATGACTGGGTGATCTTGCTCCTGCTAACACCTTGTATTTAAAAAATGTGTAGAATCTTTGTCATGCAGCTTAGACATGGTGATCTCGGTAGTTTTATTGGATAAGTAAAGGCAGACTGGATTGCATCTTTTTAGCAAGTTTTTACTGAAATGGCTTTTTTGGGCCCCTCAAATATATGGCATGCTTTGCCAGCAAGCACAAAGCCTCTCTGTCTCTCGTTACACATGGCCCTGCTCAGGTTGCTATGTTTAGCTTTAGAGAGGTGTCACTGTGTCTCTGTCAGCACCAGCCAAATGGCCACACACAAACACATAAACACTGGATGCAGTTGAACTGGTGTACCAACCCCTCACCCAGTGCTTGGAGCAAATACAAGAACGATGCTGAGAAGCAGAAGAGATATCCCAATCCTCTAGGGATGGTCCTCATCATGGCTGTAAGAACATCACTTCCCCAAGTCCCTCTGAGAAAAATAACTTTGTTACTGAACCCTAAAAGCAACAGATGGATATTGCTGTATATAGAAGGCTCACAATTTTGCTGAGGTTTAAGATTAAAGCAGGTATAATCAGATTTCTTTCCCGTATAAGAGCAAGATTCAAATACTGTGAAGACGAGACAAGTCAACATGTCCAGCTGTCACTGAACTGCTTCCTTGCCAGGAGCACACAGTGTACATGCATGTTCACAAATAGGATTTAGGGTGTTTTCAAGATGAAAGCGCTCAACAATTGTGTCTGGTTCTTGGTTCAATCTGCTGAGCAAGGCAAACATTGTGCCAGTGTGGTATTATGTGTGAGAAAGACAAACTGGCTTTTCACAATCTCAGGCCTCAAACAGCTAAACAAAAGAAAAGAACTGTAAGCTTATTCGTTCCCCTCATTTTAAAGGGGTACATATCCTCTACAAACCAGGCAGACAAATGAAGCTGCCTTTCTTTTCAAGAATTCTCTCAAAGCTTATTTGGCTGCCACTTTTTTAGTGTGGATTGAGTTTAAACATTTTTTTATTAATTGCTAATATTTGCGGAGTTTTGGCAGACATTGGTATATTTTGCACCTTTAAAACACAAGGATAAGATGCACCACAGCACCAAAATACACCACATCCCACATCCACTTAGTTTCTCAGTTCACATAGATACTTCAACAGATTTGATATTCATGCATAGTAAACTTCTGCTACTCCAATTATCCTTTTAAATATATTCCCCAAATCATTTTATTCTTATGTATATTTACGTATACATGTGAACCATCTTGGCAAAGTGGGTATTAAGTCAGAAATTATTGAATACGTTGTTAAACTTTTTTGTTGATTTTCTCCACAGTTTTATGCTTAAAAGGCTGAAAATTCCTGGCAGGTTTTGGTTATTTACTCCAAAACTAGCAACATATGTTGAAAAGGTCGTTTTCATTTTAAAGCTTAGGATATCAGCTGCAAAATGCTACCAATAACCAAAAATGTATCATTTCCATCTTAATAGCCACTTTGCTCACAGTGGGCACAGGCTCACTCAAACTGTACAGACATACAAAAAGAGACTGGAAAATAATGGCGCGTTCTTTTTTCCTGATCTTCATGTGACAGGTTCAGTTGAATTACCAATTCCTGGACACCCCCCCCCCACACACACACCATTTTGTTTAAGCTCCTGAGACTGTTGTGTGGGAAAATCTCAGGAGATCAGCTGTTTGTGAAATACCATGCCCAAGACAGAGTGACTGCTATCACATTTTTCCCTATTCAGAAGCATTATTTGAATGATGTTTCCTCATGTCTGTGTGGGGAAACCCTCTCTTTATTCCTTGATTCTTAAAAATCATCAATACAGATCTTAAAAATCAAAACAAACAAACAAAATACCTCTCTCCCAAGCCAACTGACTACTTTAAGTACTGCTCATACATGTAAATGGTTGAACTGCAGTAGACTGGTAACCTGTTGAGGGTGTACCCCATCACTTGCTAAAGCCAGTTGTGATTGTTTCCAGCTTTCCTCACAACACTGATGGATACATAGTACAGATAATGGATGGCTGGATGGATAAATAATTCATCCACAAGTGGCCCAGATTTCAAATGACTGCCAAGTTGTTCCAAATGGGCTGCCCCACCTAATTCAGCCTGAGAGCATCATATTTGATGTAATTAGAAATCTCCAAGTATGCAGAAATTTCATCACAGAAGCTCTGGTATCTTTTGCAACTGTTGGTGTGATGTCTACATATATGCCTACAATCAGAAAGATATTGGACAAATTTGAACAGCATGGGAGGCATGTCAGGGAAAAGCCTTAATTCTAAAAAAAAAAGAACACTTGGACAGAAGAATCAAGGATAGAGTTCTTTGGCCGCAATCAGAGTAAACAGAGATCGAGCAGCTTGCAGTCATTTATTCACCTATGAGTTTTGCATTATATTAAAGAGTGTTTGAAGGTAATGTAAGGCCAACTATCCAAAAGGGAAAGTCGAACTGAAGATGGACTTTCAACAGGATAATTATCCTAAGCACACTAGCAAATCCACCATGGGATGGCTAAAAAAATATGAAAGGTTATGGTCTAGTCAAAGCCCAGATTTAAACCACGTTTAATGGGGGATATGGAAATGGTAGTACATGCAACTCTAGGAACAAGGGTCAAGAATGTCAGCAAGCCAATGTCAGTGACTGGTGGACGATTATGCAAAATACAAGAAGTTATTCCTTCAATACTACTTTCTGAGGGTGTACTTACTGTCTCTAAAGAAGAATATTACATCTATTGATATTTTTGTTGAAAAAATAAAGTCCAAATTAATTTTTTTGTGATTTTGTTTAAATATATAATCTTAATTTGTCGGGACTGTGTTGAAAACGTTGAAATTGTTTGCTTGTTCAGTTATGTCGGACAAAAAAAAAAAAAATCCACAATGTCCATGTGATGTACTTTTTTTTTTCGCATGACCCCAAAGTTAAAATCAGATTTAATTACTTGCTTACAGCTCATCATAACAAATCAGTATATGTAAAGACTGCATATTTCCATTATATATGAGATAATATATGACACTATGCCAGTAATTGGTATAGTCCTTTTGACATACAAAATAAATAGTGAATTTGCTTATCTCTAGTGCAACATAAAAGGTCACATTAGAATGCTGGTAAATGTCTCTTGTATGGTTAATCAGCCATTATTTCTCCAGGGTACCTGGAGCCCCTGAGAATGATTGTATCCTCTGAGCCTCAGCACTGTCTGTCAATGCAGAGTCGTGGTGGCGCCTGGCTCAGATCTGCTGCTGCTGCCAGGGACAGTGCAGATATTGTCGTTTCCTCTCTGAATGAATCTCTCCCCCCTGGTCACCCCGCCTGTTCCAGCACATAGCACCCTCTTCACATAAAAGCCACGTTTGTTTTGACCCTTGCAGCACGGACTGCCATTGTTCTTCAGCTACTGTTAATATCCATCACAAATCTGCTTATTTTCAAATTCCATCAGAACCGCCACACAAAGGGATGGCTATTACACACAGCATAGACGCGGGCACAGAGCAGGCGCGGAGAAAGGAGGAGGAGAAAGCGCACTGGATATTGCAGTGGTGCAACTCGGAGAGCATGACAATGGCAGCAGTGTAAAGCAGCGGCGTGATTGATAAGGATCATGTTCTGAAAAGGGGGGTTGGGTTCGTGTCTGTATTGCAGACACGGTGAGGTTTAAATTCGGACTTTCACCTAACCAGATTTCAACTCCGGATCTCTGCAGAAAGTCGTTGCTCTGATAGGGAAGAGTCGTTGATACAAGGCCACCTGTCATGATAAGATTTGTCTGAGCTGGTAGCTGGCAGTTTCTAAAAGAATATTTAGTTACGCCATCAGTTGCATCTTGAAAAGTGCGTCTACCACAATGCTCTCTGATGGTTTTTTCTGGATTTCCATCTGCCATAACGTGAACTCCTTAAGATGACATAAAAAGTAAAACCTTGAAAGAAAATATGAGTGACAATGGATAGTGGAATTATAAATAATTACTTTTTTCCCTCACAACTACATTCCATAATGTTAAAGTACCTTCTGTTGAAAGGGATGTTCAATATGAACATACACAGTCTGTATGATTACAGAAGTAGTTCTTAAGTACCATGTAAGATTTTATCCTGAAGAATAAGAGTTCAATAGAAATCTTTATTCATTCAGACTTATGGGCCAGTAGTTGAATACAGAGTAGTACTAAAACACACTCGCTGTGACATGGCATGTCTGACCGCTTGCAAGGAAAGGTAAGTGACATTTTGGTGCTGTTAAATGACATTATACACAATAAAATAAAACCGGAATTATGCAATGCCGACACAAGATTGTGGCAAAACTCTCCTCTGAGTCTAAAAGAGAACATTGCTGGCAACATGTTGTAACATCGTTACAGTTCTTTTCCATGAAACAGCCATGATACTTGTTGTCTCCCGCTGTCTACAGTCTTTAATGAGATGCAGTATTTTATTTGTCTGAAAACATGTATAAGTTGAATAAAGTACTGCCTCTACATATATATCACCCACTGTTCCAGCGTCTAAAGAACATAACATTCTGGAAATAACAGCGTGCATTCATAGACTGCAAGGTGTCTCCGGTCCATGGGAAGATAATCAGTGTTCTAGTGCTTGAAGAACACTTTGCAGTAGTGTGTACAGGACATCCAATTAGTCTAGGTGGAAAAGCACTATATATACTGAAGTGTAAACAGAGAAACTCTTGGCTTGGTCTCGATGGATTTTGCCCTCCCTCACTAACCTCATGACTGGCTCTGTCTCTGGCGGTGGACCTGATAAAGGCTCACCTTCTATAGCAGGCTCTTTGTGTAGTCAGACTCCTAGAAAGCTTCTGTTTCCTTTTATCTGTCTACCCAGGCTTGTTTAATGGATTGGCTTGCAAAGTGAAAAAGCTTCTTAAATCTGCTGTCCTTTCCTTTGTCCCTAATCATCATGGAAAATCATCTTTAGTCTAATATCTTATAAACTGTCTGGAGAAGAGCAATTTATGTTAGTAGCTCAGGAAAAGCAATGTTACGTTACACATTAATTTTGGATAAGTGTTATTACAAGTTATTTCCATTGCTTATCAGAGCAGGTCTTCAGGGAAAGCTCATATAAGGTGCAGTCATTCCTATGAACTTATTATTAGGACATTCCCTTCCTGAATGGTAGGTGGCAGAGTCAATTTATATGCCATGTTTAATTCAAAGTAATTTCATTGGACTGTCTGTATGTTCCCTGTGCATATGACTCACTCCTTCACTCACTCATTTGCCAAACTGCTTAATATTCATGGGGATGGTGGTGTCTCTCCCAGCCAAAACTGGGCGAAGGCAGGGTACATCCTGAAAAGCTCAACAGACCAACACAGGGCAAACAAACACAACCATTCAAACTCAAATACAAGCCTCTGGGCAATTTGGAACAGCCAATTAGCCTTATATATGTATTTGGTCTGAGGGAGGCACCCAGAGTACCTGAAGAAAGCCCACACATGCATGAGAAGAACATGTATGCAAATTCTACTTAAAAGGCCCTTGAGCCCAGAACTCGAACCCAAGACCACCTTGCTGTCAGGTTTATGTGCTAACATCTACGCTACTGTGCAGTCCCTGTGCATATGACAAAGTTTTGAATATTAAAATTGCTTCCTCCTAGTTATTTTTGTTTATTGTTGAGGTCAAAAATTCCTTTTGATATTGATCTAAAGCCAGCCTTTTTTTGGGAAGGTGACTCTGAAATAAATAGTTACTTGGTAGCCTGAATATTTGTGGTAATTTCCCCAAGAAAATAACAGAATAAATGCCAAAAATTAAATTTTTTAGGCACAAAATTGGTAGTTATAGCAATAGTTTTTGTGTTGTGATCAAATGGCACAAAAACTAGTCACATTTAACAGCATTAGGTATCTGGCCCACAAATAACCAAAAGTGCAACAAATTCTTTTGCTCCAGCTTGGCCAATATTGCCTCACACATGAATCTCTTTTGTATGCTGTACTTGATCAGTTGGACCTACCTGATGTTCTATTTCTTCACCTTCCTTCATCTGAGAATCACTTGCTACTGCAAACAATGACCCCATATGAATACCCTAAAGTGGGTACTTGAACATTAAATAGTACAAATCATTGCATTTGTTTCATGATAAGAGGTTGAAAGCTTTTTGTTAAATTAGGATGCATGCCTGTGGAGAGATCTGATTTATGAAGGTCTCATTTTCTGAGCCTTTGTTGTAATAGAATTCACAACTTGGTGCATACCAGAAAGAGGCATGCATGAACTGTTGTGTATTTTGAATAAAGTTAATTAAGATCACATTAATCAACTACACAAGGGTTCTGTTAATCTGTGGCAGTATGGCCTATACAGCGTCTATGGAAGTGACAATGTGCATTAAGTATGCATGCACATATGCATGAATTTCCAATTGCCTACCTGAAAGGCAGTTTACTGTACCAAGTCTCATTTATTATTTAGTGTACAACTTCACTCTGAAACTAATGCTACACTTTTAAATGGAATTAAAAACACCCTGATGCGGAGTTGAAGAAGTACTGATTTATAATTGCACTATAAAAGGATGTGTCCCAGTTTGGGTTTGGCTACTTTTAAGGTTTCTTTTCTAAGGGAGATTTTCCTTGTTGCGTCACCTCTTTCTGTACTGACAGAAATATAGATCTGTAACACTACTTTGTGACAAATTATTAAAGGTTCAATGTGTCACATTTTGGAAGATCTATTAGAAAAAAATATATCATCAATAAATAAGTTTTCATTAATCTTTAATCATTAAAAAATATCTGAGTTTTCATAACCTTAGAATACAGCATTTATGTCTACATGGGAAACGGGTCCTCTCTTGTGAAGCCCACCATCTTACACAGTCAGATTTCTACAGAACCCTGCCTAACCTTTTGCAGTGTAATGGTAAACTGTCAGTTAGGATTTGATCAACCACGTGGGTTGAAAGTTGACATACACTAAAGATGAAGAAAAAGAACAAAGAGAAAAAAAGTTATTGTTGGTACTGACTAACTATTGTTGTGAGAAGTTTATGATTCAAATTTGGATAAATGGCAGATAATCCGTATTATGCACAATTACAAAAACAGATGGATATCAAGTCAGATGAAGACTTCATAAACATTCATATAGCCTTTCCAAGATGGAAATCGCTAATGAGAGAGAAAAAGATTTTACAAGGGATGCTGAAGTTGCCTGCTTTGTGCTGGACAGGTAATGTTGCCTACCAGTATAAACTCTCTCTCTCACACACACACACACACACACACACACACACACACACACACACACACACACACACACACACACGTGATATTATTGAGTCATTCTACAATGAAATAGTTCCATAGCTTAAGTTAGCTATTGAGTTATTTTGTATTAGCATGCTGAAGAGCTAGCTAACATTGCAATAACACGACTACAATGTGAACAAAATATTACATTTGTTGTCTTTATTCAGAACTATGATAGTTTTACCTATTACAATTTAAAAATATATTTAAATTTTAAACTTACAGAGGAGTGGCTGATTGCCTCATGAGGGTGCCCTCATGTCTGTCTTCCTTCTGGTTCTCTGTTTTTACTTATTCTGTCATAGTCAGTCACACCGAAGTCCCTGCTTGTACTCACTACTAATAAACGCTCTTTTTTAACCATAACACAGTTATGAATATACCTAACAACCTCTCTCTCTCTCTCTCTCTCTC
Organism: Neosilurus hyrtlii; assembly: GCA_028564935.1. Taxonomy (NCBI): domain Eukaryota; kingdom Metazoa; phylum Chordata; class Actinopteri; order Siluriformes; family Plotosidae; genus Neosilurus; species Neosilurus hyrtlii. The sequence goes on along the minus strand of JAOUQZ010000049.1, from coordinate 10,977,936 downwards.
TCTCTCTCTCTCTCTCTCTCTCTGTGTGTTTTTGCTGAGGTGCAAATGCTACTTCTGAGATACCAATGATCCACTTTCTGAATCCTGTGATCCATCCTGATGTGCTACTACTGGTTGGAGTTCTTATCTTCGAAATTGACCAGACTACACTATTAAATTATAGTGAAGTTACTGCTATATAGTTTGTATTTTTATCTGGTTTCACTCAAATGAGCATGGGTTTCCCTTTTGAGTCTGGTTCCTGTCAAGGTTTCTTCCTCGTGTCAACTGAGGGAATTTTTCCTTGCTACCATCGCCATGGGCTTGCTCACTGGGAATGTTCAGGGTTTATAAAGAAATGTTTGAATTATTTATCAAATTTGTTTTTACTATGTAAGGCTGCTTTTGCAAAAAAAATGTATACAAATAAAACTGAATTGAGTTGAATTGAATCAAAGAATTCCATTTGATATATCAGTGCTACTGGATGTG
>JAOUQZ010000049.1:10962390-10977365 GCA_028564935.1 Neosilurus hyrtlii | reverse complement strand
AAAAAATGGATGTAATATATCATGGTTTCTGGATGTGCTTGTAAAGGATATATATATATATATATCTTATATATAGTTATATCTGGTGGTAACTAAAAAAGGCTCTTGCAGGCTTTAAAAGAGGAGGTGTTGAAAACAAAATTTCAGTTGGATGCAATTTGTAACCTCACCACTAGATGACACTAAATCTAACACTCTGTTCCTTTAAAATGTTTGATAAATAAAGCTGAAATGAATGGAATGTGATGCAAACCAGAGGTAATGGAAAGTGTTGGCCTTCATTTGGCCATTAGTCATTTGCTATCAGTGTAAGTTGTCTGAAGTAATTCTCTAAACACAGGTTTACAGTAATAGTCCTGTGGTGACACATGTTCTGCTCCCAACTCATCAGCGCCTCAAAGTTCAAGTGTGTGTTTGTGTCAGGGAAAATACGAAAAAGTGTAGGATTGGGAACTATACAGTTGCACTGGAGGAGACTCATTCATTCATTCATTCCTTCATTCATTCTTTCATTTAATTCTAGTGACAGCTTGATCCTGATCTGGGCTGTAGTGAATCAAGTGTCTATCCTGACAACATTGGGTACTCTGCAGGAATATGTTCTGTATTTGGCCTTTATTCTTTATGACTACATAAAATAGGAAAGGTCTGATACATAAAAAAGGACTATACGTTTATTCAGCATGTATTTTTCCCTAGTTATGTTTTGCTCATTGTTTACTCCAGATTTGTACTCTATCTTCAGCAAACACACTATGAGTCATTCACAATAGTTATGAATTAAACAGCCTGTCCTGCATCACAGGCTGATCCACTTCTTATTTGTAGTGCAGTGGCAATGAATGACAAGACTCTTTGTAGGAAGCTCTGTTTGCTATAAGACCATTTCCTCAATTATTACAAACTGAATGGAGTTCTTTGTATCACTGAAACCTCAAATAAAAATACAGATAGTGTATGTTTGCTGCACAGACTGAGGGTGTCTTCACACTTGTGCTACAGTATGAACTCGCAGCTCAGTGGTGCTGCTCGCTGCAGTGCATGTAATGGGTGGTGGGGGGAGAAGGCAGCAAGGGGCCAGGTGTTGCTAGATTTGGCTTCTCAATGTCGTTGGTGATGTGAAAGGACAAAGGCAGTATTGAGGGCCCAGGCAGTGGGCTGGGAGCACTCGGATAGTTTTACAGAAAAGCTAGTGTTTGTGCCAAGCCTGCACTCATACACAACAGACACTGTGTTCTGCTGCTCCGCTCCCAGCTTTGTCCCTATGCACCCACCTCCCCCACGTTTTTGTTTCAGAACAGGTAGCAATAGCACTTGCATCTAGGGTGCAGATGAGAAAGCTAGATAGCTGACTGTTAAGAACATGGTTTGGCATTCTACACTACCTCTTAACAATCCACACAAAGACACGGAGCCAGTGGGAAACATGATAAAGCAATGCACCATCTCACTCATGGAGCAGAGGAACCATCGACGCCCCTCCTTTCCATCCTCACTCCCTCCCTCGCTTGCTCACTCCCTCCCTTCAGATCTTAGGAAATCTCACTCCAGCAGATATCATTTGTCTGTGTACACTTACCTGCTGTGAATGCATATCAAAACTCATGGATCTACTTGAAATGCAGTGTTTACATTTGCGTAATGCTTTTTAATGATGCTCTTACAACTCATAAACTTCCAGAACAGTTTTTGGGTTTGGAACTTAGATGTTTTTGCTTGCCAAAAGTTCTTTAAAGAACCAAATCCCTGTATGATTTTACACAGTGTTCTAACGTGACAGCTATTTTACAGTATGCATAAATCTGTGCCATCCACATAGGAAACAAACGAAGCCACACCAAGGTACACAATCACACCCACTCTGTCCTCTCTGAGCCGACCCCCGTGTGTGCGCGGCTGGTTTGATTCTCACAGGGGTGTGAACTGCCTGCTGCATGAAAACGGAGAAAGATGACACTGATGTGATAATGAGGCCCAACCCAGTGGCCCTAGACAAACAGCTTGTCTTTGCCCAACTGATACACCATCAGGAAACGGACAGCAGTGATGTTAATCTCATGAAGCATAGGACTGCGAGACGTGCATACTGTCTGAATCTTATTTGTGGCCCCGGGCCTCTGTGCAAGCTCTCCATCCTTATCACACACCACCCTTCCAGCAGGTCCCCTACATGGGCTCAGTATTAAAGCAATGCAAACAATGTCCTGAAATGTCAAGTCAGCAGCACAACAAGCTAGTCTCCACATATGTGTATTAGTCATGCAGTGAGAGATCGAACACAAGAAAAAGTCAGCAGGTGTTTCCTGGGGATCAATCTCATTTGCGAAATATCTTAGTACAGGCTATGCTACAGTCAGGTCATATAATGAAAGCAGTTGTGTTTGCTTATAAAGGTGACAAGGAAGGAGAAATGATGGGCACAGAAGTGCTGGGGGCGTGAAAAAGCAGCCATCGGTAAAAGTGTTTCAAATCATTCATCTTGTCTATTATTTCACCTGAAATGAACAAGAACAGAAAAAGCAATGCCAGTTAAATCACTTTTTTGCAGCATCATAGTGCCTTGGCTGGGTACACTCACATCTAAGAAAGCAGATATTTATAATGCCACAGACACACCGATTTACTTTCCACATGAATTCAGATTACATTTTTATTAAAATTTATTTATTTATTTGTTTATTTTAAATATTCCATCCTACTATGTGCCTTCAGATTTCACACTGCTACATTAACGAGAGCTGACACTGGGGATTAGTAGCAGACAGCTGGAATGCCCGGCCCTTTTGTGCTACGTGAATCTCAGCCAAAAGCCTTCTCACCAAGGCCAAGAGAGACCTGGGAAAAAGACTTCTCCTTGGAAATAAACACAAGACTGGCCAAAAGGAAGGAATGTGCCACCAACGGACAAAACAAGTCGGGGACTGTGCAGTGATCAGACAGAACACACTGTCCAGGAGCTGCAACCTGTCAATCTTTATTCTGTTTTCCTCACCTTCTTCAAATATATCACCTTTAGTAAATGAACAGTTTGTCGAAGTAAATCTGTGTTAGTCTTTTTGTAATGTTACTTTGTGTATGAAATAAGCGGAACATCCAATAATCAGCATAGTGAGTTTTAACATTTATAAAAATGTTGAAGACGAAATTAGCCCGTGATCATCAGTTGACACTGAAAATGGATTACTTTGGTAAAGCAGTTTCCTTCGTCTGTTTTAATTTTAATTCTGTTACAAATCCCTGTATCTGTAACAGAATATTGCACTTGATCGTTTATAGCATTTATTCTTACATTAGAGGACACTTATACAGGAAGCACAGGGTTGGTTTGGGGTCACCGATTCTCTCAATGGACACGGGCAGGCTGGGGCCTATCTCAGCCAACATTGGTGAAAGATTAAATTATTATTATTATTAAATTTAAGTCATTAAATTGTCAGACTTTCAGCAAGGTTGAATTGTGAGTCAGTCAGAGCCACTGACAAATAGTCGACAATTCTCCGTCGAGAATTTTCATCTGTCAATGGTTAAAAAGTACAACAGTATGACCACCACGCTCCATGACCAGTTCAACCTGGACCATTAGAAAGATGCCTTCGTTACATGAAGAGAGCAGGTTGCGAAAAATCCCCGTTTCAAGGCCTCAGGCATTGCATAAGACATCCAAACCAGCTCGAAAGCTGTTATCTTCATCAAATTGGCTATTATGTCCGAGCAGCAAGATGCAAGCCTCTTCTTCGACCAGCAAATATTCATACTGACATTTTTGGGTGTCTATTTAATTATGTTTGGTCCCTGTATGTACAAGGCTCATGAAAACTACTCCAGGGTTTAAAAAAGTGTCTAATGGCTGTAAATTAATTAGTAATTGGTATATATTGATTATTATAGTCTCTTTTGAAAGAGCATAACCAGGGCTACTCAGGACTTTTATGGGTCTGTCACCAATATTTCTCCTCCTAACAGCCCATCGAAATAAACCAAAAGCTCAATCAAACTCAATGTTCAGTGTTTTTTTTTATCATCCACAAGCATTTATACATGTTTAGACATGCTTTTAAGCATTTAGACCAATCATTATATAGTATAGTATATATGTTTACCTATAAGTACATACCAAATTTTCTAATCTTGCTGTTGCCGGTGTTACGATGGCAGGGCTGAAAAAATGTCCAAGATATTGTTTACACTATTGACATGCACATAGGATATTCACTAGTGAAAAAGAACATTTAAATAGTGGCTATTTGAGTTATCATAGTCTTCCTGTCAGTTCCAGCCAATCTGGCCACTCTTCTCTGTCCTTGCTTATTAATAAGCCTTTAATACTATGAGAATATTGGAGGTAATTATATCACACAACATACAATTAATAATATTTCTTTATAAGCATAATTATATAAATAGTGCAAAACATCTCGTTACAGAATATTATCATATTAGCCTAGTAAGTGCTCCTAAAAAATGTGAGACCAGTGCTTTAATTCAATATGGCCTCACTACCTCTAAATGGTTCAACTATAAAACTATGATCCAAATATAAGAAAGGATTTGTCATCATTTATGTTTAAACAAATGATAATAAAAAATAAAAAAACCTTGCATTTTGCTTTGACTCTGTGTAGAATTGATAGAGAAATGATGTTACAGGGATTTGATGGCATTGCAGAAGCTTGGTGAGTGTTTCTATGGTAACTCATGAGTCTGGTCACACCTCATTAGAGTACACAGCATTTTTTGCGTAGCCCAGATAGTTCCGGAATCTGCTCTCTCCATGCTAATTGCCTTCGGATGCCATCGGCTCACTGCGCACAGCAGTGTCACACATCCCCGATGAGACTCTCTCTGATGGCAAACCTTCAACCCTTCATGCCACACATAGTATTTGTTAAGATCAGGCAGCTCTGCCGCTCTGATAATTATAAAATACTTTTTATGTGGACTATGGACTTACACCTTTGTGATTAAGTTTGTGTATTTGATTAGCAGTTCAGTGTGAGGTCCTCAAATAGGTCTGTTTAAAAGATTTAAATTAATTCAAAACTGTAACTAAACAACAATAAAGTGGCAAAAACTTCTTGAGTCAAATTTCTGGGGTTATAAACAACACAAGTAAAAGGAAAAACCCACTGTGTGATAAAATGATCAATAAGCCGTAAACAGTAATGATATGATGTGATAATACAGTAGGTTTAATCAAAAGAATTTCAACGATTAAAATTTTTTATTGCTTAGCTATATGATAAAAAATTAACTATTTATTAATCAAACTACTGTATTATGCAAAGTAATTTCTTTGCACATAAAATTAAAAAAAAAAAAAAATTATACTAGATATTGAAGTCTACACACCCCTATTAAAATGTTAGGCTTTTGTGATATAAAACCTACATAAAGATAAATCATGTCAGATCCTTTTAGGCCATGAATGAGGCAACAAAAAAAACAGTAAATGTTTTACAGGAGTAGGGGAGGGGGAAGGTGATTTGGGGAAACAATAACTGGGTACAAGTTTGAACAAAAAAATTAAGGTCTAACGCTGTGCTCAAAATTAACCATTAACATTTAAACTTGCATTCAAAAGAGATGCTGATTAAGAAGGATCAGGTGTCATGTCATTTTCTGAACCGCTTAATCCTAATTAGGGTCACGGGGAGGCTGGCGCCCATCTCAGCCGACTCTGGGCGAGGGCAGAGTACACCCCAGACAGCTCGCCAGGCCATCACAGGGCAGAAACACACTGACAGCTATGCAGCCTACTCTTGACGAAAATCAGCAATCTTTTACATGCCTCTCACCATGGACAGTGAGAGACATGGCCAGCATTTGACAATCCAGTTAGCTGCACTGGGGGGACAGCAGTGAGAACCTGTCGATAGTGGGGCTTGAACCCTCGACCTTGGGATCAGTAATCCAGCACCTTACCACCAGGCCACCACTTCCCCAGGATCAGGTGTTTCTGCAGAATTTTTTTGACATCTTGGTTTTCATCCAACATTAATTAATGGAATGCAAAAACCCTTAGGTCATGTAAAGGATCATATTGTTCAAAGGCAATAATCAGGAGAGAGGTGCAAAAGATTATTCAAAACATTAAATGTACCAAGAAACATCTGGAAGGCCATCATTAATAAGTAGAGAAAGGGAGGCACCAGTCATTTCACCAGGCACAGTGGGTACAATGGTGCTTGAAAGTTTTTTAACCCTTGATCATTTTTTAAAAATAGTTTCTGAATAAATATGACTGAAAACATCATCAGATTTTTACACACGTTCTGAAAGTGGATGCAAAGAAACAAAGAAGCAAAAAATATCACACTTGGTTATTTATTTACTGAGCAAAATCATCGAATATTACATAACTCTGGGAGGCAAAAGTATGTGAACCTCTCGGATTAGCAGTTTTATCAGACGTGAGTGAACACTGTTTTATTGAAATAATTTTTCATTGTCTGACCTTTTAAACATAAGATTGTGAAAGTATATCATTTCATGGAAAAAGGAGATTTGTGAAGACCTCAGGAAAAGAGTTCATCAGGCTCATCAGACTGCTAAAGATTACAAAACCATCTTTAAAGAGTTTGTATTTTACCAATCCACTCTCAGACAATCAGGAAATAAAAAAAAAATGAGTGGTTGACCAACAAAAATCATCAAAAAGAGCAAAGTGTATAATGGTCCAAGAGGTCGTAACTTTTAAGCAATTAAAGGCTCCTCTTGCATTAGTTAATGTTAATGATCTTGAGTCCAGCATCAGGTGAAGACTGAATAAAAGTGGCATGCATGGAAGCGTTGCAAGGAGGATGCCATGATGTCTCTCTCTCTCTCTCTCTCTCTCTCTCTTTCTCTTAAAAAATGAACTTTCTGCCCTTTGACAGTGTGGTAAAGATCAAATGGACAAGTCAGAAAGTTATTGTAAAAATTCTGTGGTTGGCTGAGATCAAAATAGAACTTTTGGGGGGTAAATGAGAAGGTTTATGTTTGCAGAAAGTGAATTTATTCCAGCATAAGATCCTTATTCCAGCGGGGAAGCATGGTGGTGGTAGTATCATAGGTTGGGCCTGTTTTGCTACATCAGGGCAAGGACAGTTTATCTTTAATGGAAGAATAAATTCTGAATTAATCCAGTGAATTTTAAAATAAAATGTCAATACATCTGTCTGTGAACTGTAAAAGAAAGTGCATCAAGCAGCAAGACAATACCCCTAAAGACATAGGTCATTCCAACCGATTGGTAAAAGGAGAATGAAGGTAGTTTTAGGTCAAAATCTTGATGTTGATGCAATAAAAATGTTGTGTGAGCAGTTCATGTGAGGAAGCCCACCAATATCCCAGAGTTGAAGCTGTTCTGTATGGGGGAATAGATTAAAATCCCCTCAAGTCAATGTGCAAGACTTATTAACAGTTACCACACATGATTAGTTACAGTTATTACAGCACAAGGAGGTCTGAAAGCAAAGGTTCTCATTCTCTTGCCACTACCAGATATGTAATAATGGATCACTTTCCTCAATAAATAAAAAAAATGAATTATTTTGCCACATTTCTTTAATTGGGTTTTCTGTATCTACTTTTAGGAAAATCTGATGTAAATCATATTTATGCAGAAACATAAAAAAATCTCTAGCATCTCTGTATCTCTAAATTAGAGAAGGGACAGGAAGAAAACTTACCAGGAAGGCTGTAATGAACTACAAAGTAATTAAATGAGCTACAAGAATATCTGTAATATAGTATTCATGCATTACATGGGGTGATTCATATACTTTACATTCTTAAACAACTTAAAACAGCTTATAAATTAAAGAACACCTTACTCATTGTAAAACATGGTGGTGGCAGCATCAAACTATGGGGCTGTTTCTCTTTAGATGGGTCTGGGGTTTTAGGCAAAGTAGAGGGAATCATGGAGAGCTCCAAGTACCACTTTATTTTAAAACAAAACCTGCAGGGCTTAGAGAGACAGCTGAAGAAAAAGCTACCTCTTCACCTTCAAGCATAATAATTTTCCACACAAGAAAATTGCACAAAACCGATTCATCAAAGGAATAGATTCAGAAGAAGATCAGCACTTCTCAGTGGCCCAGTCAGTGACCAGATGTAAATCCCTTGAAAACATGGAATGTCTTGAAGGGGATTACGAACAGGAGATAATCGCAATTTGATAGATCTTGAGCCTTTTTCTTTTAAAAGTGGAATAAAATAGCCAAATCTGGATGTGCTAAGTTGGTAGATTCATCAAAAAAGTGCTTTACTGCAAAGTTATTGTAGTTTTTTTATTTAGATTTTTTTCTCCTGAAATGTTTCTTGCTTGCGAGATCACATTCTAAATGGTTAGGATCTAACAATTTATCTTGGTTAATTTGTTTTATTGTCATTAAACTATTTTAACAGGGTTGCGTGACTTTTTATATACACTGTAAAACACACTCATAATTCTTGTAAAATAGAAATAGGAGTAGCCACAACTACACATGATATTGTGTAAGATTAGGTTAGCTTGTTGGGAGATTTCCAAATTCCAGACTATATAGCCTCAGCATGAAGTAATGAATATAGGGAATGTAAGAAATTTAGAAAAGGCTGCCAATGCCAAGAAAAATGCAGCTTGAATTTAGAAGAAAGGGAGGTAATCTTTGAGAGGAGGAAATTAAGATGAGAGCAGGGGCGAGGAAGAGGGGCGAGATTTTAAAGTGGGGGCCAGTTAAAGGAGAGAAGCAGGAGCAGGGGGATGGGATATGAGGAGGGGACTGTGCTAGGACACAAGAGACAAAGCAGCTGAATGAAGAAAACTGTACAGACCAAACTGTACACTGATTACTTTTCACTAATGGGCCTCTGCAAATAACTGACTTGACTCATTTAAGTCATCTTTAATTCAGCCATGTGCCTTTGGGACTTGTGTGCCTCTGGGATGTTGTTTCAGTTAATCATTTAACTGAACTCAAGCAATTTAGTTTTGCACTTCACTTAAGGTAAAGCACAACTGGCAATTCTACAAATTCAGCACATCTCCAATCCTCCCAGCTGTCCTTGCTCTCATTATGCGGACTCCTTTTTTATGACCACTGTGGCACCATTGAAAGAAAAAAAGTAATGATCAACACAAATATGCTGCTCTAATATACACCAGCTAACACATTATTTTCTGGCTGTGTTCCAACTCTCTGTCCGAGCTCAGTGTTCTTTCTCATGGGGATTCAGGGTGTGTGTGCTGTAGTGTACTGTGTGATGCTTCTATAGCAGCCTATGTTTATGTACCGTGCTTGTGGTTCCACTGTTTTCATGCCTGCGGTGTGTGGGCACAGGACTGGCCGATACGACTGTTGCACTTGTACTTATCTCTAACAGGGATGGAGTGGAAAGGAAAACGGAGCTATGTGCAACAAAGATAATGACTTCATCCCCTGTAGGCGAAGTCAATGTTTATGCAGTTCTATTCAATTTGATCTAAATAACCTGTAATGTGAGTGCCTCCAATGACATTCACGTAATTGCTCTGGCGTGTGGCATATGAAGTGATGTTATCATGCTGTGGCAATCACACATACACACATACTTATAGGCACTGAAACGCTTCCGCTGAAAACATTATACGGCCTGGAATTATGACTGTGCATTGAAATATAGAGGAAAATATGAGCGCACCCTTGTTCAAACTACCACAACTCTTTATAAATTATAATTCACGTACACTATCAGGCTAACACACTGATGTAGAAGCAGCTTTTATATTAGTACTGTAAATAATTGCATGTTGTCTATGTACCACCTGCGTAAATATCAGTGCTGATTCTATAAGGGCAGGTGGGGCAGAATGGCACCATATATATCAGCCATTCAACAAATGTTAATCTTTATAAAGTCATCATTCACAACTCCACACTCTACATACATACAACCACTATTTATACTACTTATCCATCAGGATTGTGGGTGACCTGGAGCCAATCTATCACACAGTTAACACAGAGATAAACACATGTTCTCATCTATAGGCAATTAGGAGTTTCCAGTTGACCTAATCTGCACACCTTTGGACTGTTGGAGGAAACCTGACAGCTTTTGTAGCAGATTTCCTGAGCAGAGCACCATAGTCATGGAACAGGTTTTGGATGGTTGTCCCGTGTTCTGTCCGGTCACTGCACTTGCCCACCACAGGAAGCCCAATAAGGACACTGCATTGCAGAGTTGACGCTGATTGGATCTGATGTATTACTGACTTGTTTCACAACGGGCAGCAATTCGAAAAAAAAAATAAATAAATAAAACGAAGATTTATTACTAATGATACTGAAACCTAAACAATAGAGGCTCAGACTTGTGCAAAATAAAACTAAAAAATCTACCTCAATTTACACAATCTAACTCAGGTAGGCAGACAAACATGTAGGTAAATAACTGCTGGCGGAGTTTGATAGAACATGAGTTCATTAAATGGACACTTAAACTAACAAGACAGATGATACAAATGAACACAGAATTCAGGCAGTGAAAAACAAACCCGAGTTCAGACACAGATCAAGAGACATCTGTTGGAAACTTCGCATTTAGACAGTGCCTAAATCTATATATTATTCATCAGACCCCCCTAAAAGTATTCGAAACATTTACTATCTTAAATGAATTTGTAGGGATATCTGGGTATGAAGTTATTTTACAAAAAACTGAGTTGGTGCCTATGAATTTTACAGCCCATCAGATTAATCTCAATTCATTCTCCTTTAAATTTGCTACTTATAAATGTAAATATTTAGGAATTTGGAAAACACATGATTTAAACCTTTTATGTAAAGTCAATTATCCACCACTTATAACTCGTTTAATACAAGACACGTTCCTATCCTTCTGTTTAAACCTTTGTTGTTTACTGCAGAGACATCCTAAAGATGGTGGATTAGCCTTACTTAACTTCCAGTATTATTATTGGGCAACTAATGTCAGATAAAATTGGACCAAGGTATCATCTGATGTTACTATTCCAACATGGTTGTTGTTGGAGAATTTGTCTTGTGGACCAGCCTCATTATACTTACTAAGTTCAGTATCTCCACTGCCTGAACTGTATCCAGCTACTCCTCCATCCCAAATGCAAAACACTGTCTTTTGAACACAATTTAGATGAATGTCTAAATATCCTGAACCTATCTTCATTACCAATAGGTTTATACATTCCATTACTTTAAGACTTAGATGAGAAAATCTCTTTCTTGAGGGTAATCTTAAGTTCTTTGAACAAATTGTTTAAAAAAAAAAAAGGTATATCACATGCTTTAATTTTTAGAGGTATTTGTAGCTTCTGAATTTATTATCTTCAATTTCAACTTACTTCCATACCACTCCTTCAGTAATAGGAATTAACCCTTATTCCAAAGGAGTAATTAGTACTATATACTCTGGTTCTGATGCTTTGATGTCAACAACAACAACAAAACTATGGGAAGAGAAACTGGTTACAGAGTTAGCAGGCAAAACATTGAGAAATGCTATAAATAAGATACATTCCTCTTCAATTTGATTACGACTTTATAATAATTCAATTTAAAACTCTTCACCGCATACATGAGTCTAAAATAAGTTTCGCTTTACAACAGAAATCAACCACACATGTGACCGTAGTGGAGTTTGCTTGTTCTCCCCGTGCTTGTGTGGGTTTCCTCAGGGTACTCCGGTGTCCTGCCACAGTCCAAAGAGACATTAGGCTGACTGGCTATCCAAATTGCCCCTAGGTGTAAGTGTGAGTGTGTGAGTGTGCGTGTGTGTGTGTGTGGGCCATGCTATGGACTTGTGAGCTGTTCAGGATATACCCCTCCTTCACCCAAAGTTGGCTAAGATACCCTATACTGACTGTTGTGACTTTCATTTTGGCAGGTGCCATTTTGTTTTGTTGTTTTTGATGTGCATAACATGTTGTTTTTTTATGCAAACATGCTGAACAAATTATCAATATTACAAAAATCCAGTTTTTGGTACAGTCAGTGTAGGTTATAAAAAAAGGTCAGATCTCAAACTTGCCACCAAAAACTAGCTTGGAGTGAACTTCACAGAGCCAGGCAACTGCCAGCTGAGAAAGTGTGTGCCTTCCACCCTTTGCTATCAGTGCTGGCAAACTACAACCATGGATGGCTTGGCAGATAAAAGCAACTTAATAGTTGCTCATCACGCTTCATAAAAAAACCCCTCTCATGTCTTATGGATAAGAAAATGTATTTTATCAGAGCCAGATATGCCATTGTTGAGATTTGATGGCTGGCAAAGCTTTGTTTATACACATCCAAATCAGTTATCATATGTGTTGCTTTTAACTGCAAAATGTTAATTGCTTGTAATTATGTAACTAGTTGCCCACTCTAACAAAAAGGCTATCTCAAATGTAACTGAATTTAGTCTTACACCAAAAATCTGTTGCTTATTTTTAGTGTAAACAAGAATAATAATAATAATAATAATAATTAAAATATTGCAATTTGTTGTCGGGTGGATGTTGTTTCAGAAAAACAAACAAACAAATAACCTTTTAATTGTTAAAAAAAATCTATCTTACTTCACCATTTCTATTGTGAAGAAAGAGAAAACAGCCAATCAGCATTGCGGTGCAAAACAGCCAAACAGCATCACGGTGCATATGGACACCGGATAGAAGGACGTACAAGCCATGCAAAATTACATGGATGGTTTGGTGCTCTGCTCCGGGAGGTCTGTGTGGGCACTTGCTTTCCTGAATACAGATGAATGAAGGTGAAACCATTAAAAATGAGCTGCGAAAATTGGATTGAGGTTGCATTGTGTGCACCTGTAAAGTAATAATAGTAAATATATAGATATAATAATAGTAACAACAACAACAACAACAACAACAATAATAATAATAATAATAATCTTTCCCAGAGAGAGTATAGGAGGCAGCACAACAAGGTGGCTCTACGGGTGCACTGGGAATGGTGTAGAAAGTATGGATTAGAGTGTACTGACAAGTGGAACGAGTGAGGTTAACATGGGACATGACTATCTACACAGACAAGCAGTTGAGGAACAATCGGCTGGATATCACTGTAGTGCATAAAGACACACAGTGGACACTTATCTACCACATAGCTGTGCCAGTGGACCAAAATATCCTTACTACTGAAGAGAAGAAGGTGGAAAGGTATCAAGACCTAGCACTTAAAATTAAAATAATTCATAGTGCCTTGAAAGTGGCAGTAATACCCATCATTACTGGTACACATGGAACCATCTCGAAGAATGCAAAGAGCTGGTATGGGAGGTTAAGTCTGACTGACATTTTTGGAAGTGAACATCCTTGGTACTGCTCATATATTGCGCAAGATGTTGTGTCTTTAAGCTGCAGGATGCTGCTGAAACATGGCTGAAAGGACCCAGAAAAACACAGAGAACTGGAGAGAATCGCATAATAATAATAGGAGCAGCACAGAACCATTAGTTTTGGGAACCCCTCATTGGTGCATTTCAGGTCTTTTAAAACCAGCAGTAGAGAAAGAGGGTGATTAGTACATACTACACAGCAACACTGAGAAGGCTAGTGATCTGAACATTAGCCCTTAGGCTTTGTGGCTCTCCTAACAAATTGGACATATATGCCCATGTCTTTGTATTAGGTCCTTGTGTGACAAATAGTTTATTGTCATTTACGCCACCATTAACGCAACACTGAAGTGCTTCAGTCATGCTACTATTGACTCAGGTTTCTGCTTGCCATTGTCCACCTGCAGGGCGAGTCTCAATTAAGCCCTCCCACAAGTAGGTAATGGGCTTTCATTGAGCACTTGAGAAGCCGTGCAAACCAGGAGAAGGCTAAATGAGAGTACTCTCTCTCTCTCTCTCTCTCTCTCTCTCTCGCATTCTATACACCTGAAGGTATTCCCCCTAGTGAGTTTTCCAATCCTTGATCAGATAACATTTTTGTTCCTCTTTAGCCCTTCTTAGTGCACTTAGAAGAGCCCGTTCAACATCCGGCATTTTACTAAAAGTACAAGTGCATGGTGACCCCTAATGTGCCACCATAATGCAAGTGGTATCAGGAAAGGCGGGCATGGTGTGGGCTGGGTGGTGGGGGTGTGAGTGCAGCCCTTTTGATGTGTGCCCTGTTCGGGTCATGCCTGTCTGCTTGGTTCATGGCTCAGGGGACTCCATGGGACTTCACAACCTCCTTTTAGAGAGACCGGGTTTGAAGCGAGAGACCCCCTGCGGTGCACAATGAATGGTCCTATACCTAGCCGATAGCCGTTTGTGAAGTGGCCCAGGGGCCAAAAGAATGGCAGGAAGTGAAGAGAAAGGACTGGGGGGGAGGGGAGAAAGTGCACATGAACTTGGCTGATACCATCTGCTATTTCCTCTGGAACCCCATTTTCTGAAGCCCCCCGGTGTCACCACACTCACTTTGTGGAACCACTGGGATGTAAGTCTGAATTAAATACAGGCTTTATAGTATGTGTTCCAGAAATATCTTGTACTAAAGGTTTCAGATTTAAAGTCAAAGACCATAGTCATATCTTATGACATGATAGGCTCTTGTTAGCAACTACTTATTCCTTCCAGATGCTTCAGGAGTTTGAAGTTGATGTTTCCCTGCTGCTTCACATGGATAACTAATAGTTCTGTGTGTAGAAACCATGCTTCCTTTATAAATAAACAGGAGAACCATCTCGCAACTGCTCTCTCTCAACTGCCTAATTTCTTTATTTGCTGCCTATATAGTAAAGACTGATAATAGGTGCACGGTGGACAAATAAAAAAAGTGGAAGAGAGGTGAACTCTCTTAATACTTCAATAGAACCCCCAAACACACAGAACTCCTCCTCTCAGACTACTTCTGACAAAGGACAAGGGAAATGGACAGATCAAAGAAGCTCAGTCACTACCACACACAGCACTCCCATTCCATTGTGTGTGTGTGTGTGTGTGTGTGTGTGTGTGTGTGTGTGTGTGTGTGTGTGTGTGTGTGTGTGTGTGTGTGT
>JAOUQZ010000049.1:10941261-10962098 GCA_028564935.1 Neosilurus hyrtlii | reverse complement strand
TGTGTGTGTGTGTGTGTGTGTGTGTGTGTGTGTGTGTGTGTGTGTGTGTGTGTGTGTGTGTGTGTGTGTGTGTCCTCATTCATATCATAGTGGGGACCTAATGCCTGACAGTTTTCACCTTGGGGAGACATTTGGCTGATTCCTACACGACATTTTTGCAAAAAAAACAAAACAAAAAAAAAAAACAACAATAAACAAAAATGTTTTTGGATAATGTATTTAAAGAAAGAGAGAGAGAGAGAGAGAAAGAGAAAGACATGGATCAAGGAAATCATTTGGTTGTACAGAAGGGTTAAAAAGGAAGGGAAAGTTAAAGTAATGTAAATATTAATCACCAGATGAAATTTGAACTGATATTAAATTTAAAAAGTTAATAAGTATAAAATAATTAGTTCATTAAAACAGTACCTTTACCTATTCTACACTAAATAATTTAATTATATTAAAATATAACAAGCTCATTAAAATATCAAAAAGTATTTATTCTATATGTAACTTTTGACAATAATAATAATAATAATAATAATAATAATAATAATAATAATAATAATAACCTACTTATAGATAAAAGGAAAACAGTTCATTAGAATAATAACAATGGCATTTACATTCAATCAAAATAATAATGTAGGTCATTGTTTTTGAATTGTGAATTATTTAGATTCAACAGCATGACAATCATTTTAAACAATTATTTAAAATTTAAATATTAAATATAATTAAACTGCTGCATGTTGAAATGTAAACGTTAAGTTTGTAGGTATCTCTGTAAAAAAGTTCTCTGTGTAGGTATCTGTAAACTATGTCCATAACAAATCTTCTCAACATTATTATCAATTTATTTATCTATCAATCAACTATGAGAACATGTAGGTGTTACTTAATGGTTAAGGAGATGGGTTACTGATCTGAAGGTCAGCGGTTCAATTCCCACTATTACCACTGTTGGGCCCTTGAGGGTACCTAGCCCTCAATTGCTCAGTTGTATAAAAATGATAATTGCAAGTCGCTCTGAGAGCAGAGTGCCTGCCAAAGAGTGTTTGCCAAATGCTGTAAATGAATCAAATGAACATGTAAACTAAGAAGTTCAAGGAGGCTTGTGCACATGACAAAGCTCACACCATTATTTTTAAAATGAATAATATTTACTTATAAGAAAGGAGAGTAAATAATGTGAGAAGTATACTTTTCTCTTGTATAAGATTATAGTACGATGAGTTGAATAGAGTTTAATTAAAGTGCAGTTGATTTATTGTTCTGTAATTATATAAAAGTGTTCTATATTTATTTATTCCGCATCTGCTAATCAGGAAAAAAGAAAACAATATACTACAATTCAATCAGCATTCTTGTATCAGTTAGTATCTACAGCTCCATGGTCCTCCAAACTTTTTTTTCAAAGAAATAATCAGATTGGTGCACAAAGGGTGAGGCTA
This sequence comes from Neosilurus hyrtlii, assembly GCA_028564935.1. Lineage (NCBI taxonomy): Eukaryota > Metazoa > Chordata > Actinopteri > Siluriformes > Plotosidae > Neosilurus > Neosilurus hyrtlii. The sequence continues at coordinate 10,960,662 of JAOUQZ010000049.1, read as the reverse complement.
TTGCTGCTAAGTGGAAAGTGCTTAAATCTTTGAGCCCAAATTTAGAACCTATTTCTGGCTCGGAAAAAAAAGCCGTTTTCCACTATTTATAGCCACACGAAGAAAATACATTCAGATTCCTCGCAGAAGCATGAAATCACATTGCTACACTTCACTTCAGTCGGCAGTGTGACGACACTGTCTCCAGCCAACGCTGCACAAAACATTCAGCAACCTACAGGCGTAACTTCAACTAAATCCGACATTACACTATTACAATCACATGCAGTCAGTTTATAGGAGATAACATTGCACATTTATACTTCATACTATTTCCTGTGAAAATTCCCCAGAGACTGGGTTGTGCTACTTGAATTCTTGTTAGTAAATTTATAAATGGAGATGCAACATTTGTGAACAGATCTAATGAAAATGGGCAAACAGACAAATAAATAAATAAAAATAAAGCAAATAGACACAAACCAAAACAACAATAACACAAAAGTGTACTAATTACGATTTTTAATTCAGATGCAGTTTCAAATGATTCTTAAATTTGTCTACAGGTCAATATTTCTAAAAGATTTTCCTTCTTTTATTTGTTTAATTTATATGTAATTTCCTTTAATAATATTTAGTATCTAAGAACCTTTAAGCTCTGAAACATTTAAAGGTTGCAGCTGTATAATTCTCTTTAGGCTTCTTTTTATCTCTTTATGTATAATGATTCAGGCATTTCTAATCCATTTGTCAGAATGGTCACTCATGTTGTTATTAATGGACCCTTCTGTCATTCAACAAGATCTATAAGTGACCACAACCTGAGAAGAATGTTCTAACACAGACTGAGCATCAAGCTGAAAGAGTATGTATTTATGAAATAAAGGATAACTGCAAGATTTGAAAAACAGCAATATTAAACAAAAAGGAGGTGCAGCTGCTTAGGAAATTGTTAACCAATGATCAACCTTCTCATTTCAGACGGAAGAGGCAATGAGAAGAGGAACACTGCACCAGTGTATAAAGCATATTTACTGACAGATTAAAAATGAAATTAAAAATTTGAAGTCACTTGAAACTCCTATTTCAGTTTTAAACCCAATAAGCTTAAATCTTCTGACAGTCAAAGCCTCCATGAATTTTTAATCCTGGCTTTGATCATGGCTGTGTTCTAAATGAAAAGAATAGGGGCATGAATTTCTTTAATTTTTAAAGGTTATAGTAGCCCAGTCCCTTAAAAATTCTGGAAAAATAAGTTAAGGTTGTGTGTGTGTGTGTGTGTGTGTGTATATATATATATATATATATATATATATATATATAAATGACAAGAGAGCAGTATATATAGCACACCATTAAACAGACCTGATTTTAGGAGTGCAAGTGATGAAAAGGTAGAAAACTCTGAGTTATGGCAACCATATTATTCATGCAGGAAATCACTAATGAAACGTAAGAAAGGGAGAGATTTTTAAAGTGGGGTCATGAAGCATAATCAAAGAGTCCATGTATTTTATAAAACCAATAGCATTCAAGTGGTTTTGATCACAATAAACCACTATCAAGCTGTTAAAGTAATTATAGTAATTTTGTTATTATATTAATATTCCTAATTGATTAGACACTTGAAATGAATGAGTTCAATCTGCATTTTAACACAAGTATAATTAAGCTATAGAGAACAGGTAACACTTTTAACCATGTACAACTGGACAGGTTTTACGATATAAAGGGCATAAATTAAAAGCTCTAACAGCTTTGAATATGACAGCAAATATTTCCCCACTGTGAATTTTATTTGAATAGTGGATTCTTATTCATAAAATAGATTTTTGCTGTAATCCTTAAGGAGTCCGTGGAATTCATTTACACAGCAGGGGCTCCAGAACCACTGTTTAACATGTAGAAGTAAGGTGTTGGAGTAAGGTGTTACAAAAAAACAAATACATTCAGGAATATTAGCTGGACTAAAATATGTGCAGGACGAACCAAGCTGTAAGTGAGACTGTGCAGTATTACATGGTTGGACACCAAGTTTGTTTGAACAACTGTTTCTGATTTAACTCAGGTATTCTACCTGGGGCCAAATTCCAGGAATTGAAGTTTCTGGTAAAAGTAAATTATATCATAGTAAACTATAACAACAACAACAACAGCAGCAGCAATAATAATAATAATAATAATAATAATAATAATAATAATAATAATAATAGTCTTCTAGAAATAAAAAATATATTTTGTGTTAAATATGCTAGAAGTAGATCTAAGGTGTATATATAGAATGCTAAATCTGTGAAACTATCCAAGAACATGCATGTTCCCTAGTTGTTATTTAGACTAGTGGCCTATCCCTAAACAAAACCTGTTTTCCTCAAAAGATGGGTCAGAAGATGTACTGTGCAGCAAAAGGCCCTCTAAATACCATCCAAGGTGGAAATGATTATCGAGCAGGAAGTGGCTGTTTCAATTTCAAATGGATAGCATTACCTTTCCTTGTGCAGGGGGTGGAAAAAGCCCCTCCTCCACGACTGCCACGCAGAATTACCAACCTGACCTGAAACCCACTGCTTACTCATTTACTCATCTGTGTTGAAGCAAAAAAGAAAGAAACAGACTGAGAACAAAAGAATATTTTTTCCTCTTTTGTCCATCAGTCATTGATGGTGTGTTAGTGGTTAAAGGGAAAAAATGGTGAGATCTGACACTGGTCTCACATCCACAGAGTGCAGGGAGGGGAGCTGGCAGCTGGAAGCGTTCCGAGAGAAAGGAAGAAAACAAGAACAAAAGAAAGTAACAAAAAGAGAGAAAGGAAAAGGGAAATCGACAGAAAGAGAGAGAGAGGGAGAGAGAGAGAGAGAGAGAGAGAGAGAGAGAGAGAGAGAGAAAGAGAGAGAGCGAGACACACACACACACACACACACACACACACACACACACACACACACACACACACACACACACACACACACAGACAGAGAGAGTTTAAGTGGAGCCCCTATATCCAGCCCCTAGAAGGGGCTCATTACAGGCAGACAGGCATGCCGTGCCTGCACAGGGTCACTGGGTTTAAACATAAAGTGGCCTTATAGAGTTATTACTGTAGCAGGCCTGAAAAGCTAGCACCCACCTGCTACAGAACTGTCCAGGCTTTACCTCAACATTCAGATTGCCACCCAGCCACTGCTTAACATCACCCTTCAGGAATTTTTAAACACACCTTCAAATGTGAGCGAGGTACTCTGAAGATTTGCATGCTTACAACATGTGATACTAAAATGATTTATGAAATCAGTGCTCATCAATGTGTATTAAGGCCAGTAAAATGATGTGCAATAAACCACAGTGATATAAAATATGAATGGAAAAAATGAACAAAACGGCAATTATATTTGATAATGAATTCATAGTTTATTTATTTCGTTATAATTCACTGGCCTTTTGAAACTTTATACTGTATATTGTACACAGCAGCTTCATCATTTACTGTTGTTCATTTACATATAAATGGATTGTCCATAATGAGCATTAAATACAGCAGAAGCATGATGCCATGTTGCCAGCATAAACATGGTTAAATTTTTTGTACTCTTGTGTGTGAAATTTGTTGGCTGCTCTTAAAAACATTAGGCAGTACAAACATTTGCGCTAAAGCTCAGCAAGAGATGCCGAGCCAACAGTGGAGTTTTGCAGCCCATCGCTCTCAAAAAAACAAAAACAAACAAAAACAAAATCAGACAACATGCTAGACAGTCTCTCTCTCTCTCTCTCTCTCTCACACACACACACACACACACACACACACCTACAGTATATACACACATACATGAGAGCTCAGCACTACAGTAAGTAGGCCAAAAGTCATGTGAGGACAAAATTTGGATAGGGCACAAAATGAACAAAATGTTTAAAAAAAGAAAAGAAAAGAAAAAAAGATAGTGAGACAGCCATGCAGCAACTGAGTGGGAGAGAATGTGAGACAGTAGGAAGGAAGAATACTGACACACAAAAAAAAAAGCAAAGAAAATGGGCCTGATGCTATTTTCTGTGCTGTCAGCTAGAGGGTAATCTGTAGAAGCTCTCATCGGTAAGATGGCAGGCTAAGACCAGGCTAAGTCACTGAGCCGTCTTTTGAACGCTTACACAACCTCGCAGCATACCTGAAATAGCGCACATGATCCCACACAGCAGCCAGAACTGCCGGCAGAACAAGGAACCAGGAAAACATTGATTTAAAACAACATTTACAAGAAATCTATAAATTTTTATATATTTCACTGATAGTTTAATGGTTTGTGATATTAATGATGGAACAATATCATACAAAAACTGTTAAACACTACATCATTTTGGCACATCAGAAAATCTGTTTACAAATTCAGTTTTCCCAGATGATGAAAAATGATATCGTATTATAAATATAAAGTATTATACATGAAAGAACAAATCTTTTAACCTTTGAGAGCTTATGATGAGGAAAAAATTTGAAATACAACAATTCCTGATGTGACATTTCTACCTTATATATAACACATTACTCTCTTTTACAAATAATTTGCTAATAAATTTATATATACTGCAAGCCAATATTAAGCACTGCAAACACTTGTGTAGACCTCATGTATGACACAAACACCAAACAACAACAAAACTTCCTGTAAAGAGTTTGCTTTGCAGTCACAACTTATTTCTCTTCAGAAAGCTTCAAGAGGATAATCATGTTGTTCTCTGATGGAAAGTCATTACTTCCTGGCCTCCTTCATCTCAAGAATGATGGTGCGAGAGATGTATCTAACACAGGTGACCCAAACCTCCAGTGCTATTATATTTATTGTGCAAAATCATTGTGATCAACTTTCAAACAACAAGTTTCAAATGTTTTGACGGCTTTTACATAAAGAGGTGTTTTGCCAAAACTTAAAATCCATACAGCCACTCAGTGCAGACATCACTGATATTTACATCAGAAAAACACATTCGTGTGATTTATTGGGAATATGTACTGACTTTATAGGAAGATGTTTCTCTGTAGCTATTATGTAAAAATTAAAATAACTGAATATATTTACATACTGCACTACAAGCAAGCAGTAAGATAGATAAGTGTCAGGAATAAGCAGGAGATTCTGTTTTAAAGTCACTTTTAATCAACCTTGGAAAAGGCAATAAGAACAAAAGAAAAAATTAAAGTCATGTCACCAAACAATGTTTCAATCTTTTAAATGGTTATTTTAAAGGCTACACAAACAGATTTTCAAATCAGCTTAAAACATATAAATAAGGACATTTGTATGACATTATGGGAAAACTTGATGTAGAAAATGGTTTAAGAAGGGATTGTTAGCGAATCTCTACCCGCCTGAAAGACATCACAGGTCGTGTAGGTGATGAAATACGTGCAAGCATCAGAATTTCAGTGCTGCTTTGTGCCATACACACAAACACAGACAGACTCACACACAGACATGGAGCGACAGACAGAGCTGCCAACACCCTTTTCTCACCATCTAGAGACCTGGCTCCACTAACTGCTCCTGGCGAGCCGCTGAGAAGCGATTGTCAGCCACTGTCATGCAAATCTCCCAGCCTGCACTGACTGCAGCATCACTATAGTTACAGACTGACTGTCTTCAGAAAGAACACTGACAGTCTGCATAATAATGACAAATTAATCAGGCTAAAACAAATCTGGGGAGGCTAGATGTGAAACGAAGAACAGACTGAAAAGCAGACTTTTTGGCATCATTAATGAAATTTTATTTCATTTCATGAACATCAAATTACAATTACAATGAAAATCCAAATACATACAGTGTTGAACAAATGTATTAGCCCACCTGGCATAAATAAAATAAAAAAATTTTTTTTTTTACAATTGACATTTTATTTGTTATTTGTTTATTTTTTAGTTGAAGGAAGAAAATTTAATTAAGAAAAAAAAGAAAAAATAGTTAGTCTGGCTCCTTCCGGCCTTTAACAGCAAATTGTTTGTTCCAAATGTTAAAAATAGTCTTTCTTAACATTTGAAACACAAAACATTTGTGCGATCAATTTGGAGAGATAAAAACAAAACACAAACTAAGCCACTTAAATATGATCAAGCAAATTTAAAACAAATTCCGGCTGGATACAACCCCGCTGATGCAGAAACTGAAGATGGTCATTTCATACTAGAAAGAAAGAATTTTCATTGGTTGATGGAAAACATTCAGTTTTTGCTGTTACTTGCTACTATAAATATATTTGTACCCAAAATTTGACTCAACCTTATCACTGACCCCTTCAGTTGTTCAAGTGAATTCAAAACGGAACTTCTGCCCAGACCACTATATCCATTGTTCCAGATTGTTGTTTTGTCTTCACATAATCTCTGCAAATTTTAGATGAATCTCTGAGATATATGAATCCACGACCAAAAACAGTTAGCATTTCTTTTAATTATGACGTGTTCATTAATAAAATTGCTAAGCACTGTAATTCGAGTGTCTGTCATAAAAAAGAAATGGTCCTAAACAGAAGGGGTTGACAAACCTTAATTGTAACAATAACAAACCCTTCCAAAAATCCAACCATTCTCACATTATTATTTAAATATCTACAATAATGTTTTGTCTGTTTTTGTTTTTATTCGAGCCAGTAAACATTTTATTTATGATATTTATGATTCTGGCACGCACAAGGTCCAAATAAAAATTGTTAGTAAGCCTGTTTGTTTTTAAGTTATTGATGTTTGGATTAAACCCATTTAATTTAAGTGACCAGTTAAACAGGCTAATAAATATACGAACATAATAAATGTAATAACTTTAATATGAAAGTGTGATTTCCAGCACGGTAACAAATTTAAATATATGGATAAACAAACGAACAAAGAAAAAGCACCCAAGTAAATAAATCACAGTGCTTTGACTATGCTTCACAGACTTGGCTTTAAATGCCATGCATATACAGCATCCAGTCCTTATTTTTACCACCTGTGTTGTTCATTCATAAACAATACAGCTTTAGATATAGTTGCTCTCTAGTACATTGAACATCATTCACACTTTTAAACCGGTATTTAATTAATGCCTTGCTAATGTAATGTTAGCAAACATGGTTCAGGCAAGCAGTCACAACGTGTGTGGAAGCAATGCACAATCAGAGAGCAGCGCCAGTGAGACGAGCCAAAGAGCCGCATGGCGCTCACCCACAATCTCATAGAGGATTTCCACCGTCTTCCCATAAAACACCATGGATCTTAGCGCTCTGAAAGAATTATACTGTGCCTCATGAAGAGGCCAGGATGAGGGGAGAGAATGACAGAGCTGACCGATGTGTGCATTCCAGTGCTGGGCAGGACCCATTGAAAGAGAGCGAGACGCGCTGGATATACGCCGATGACATTTCCCTCCTGAACTAATTAGTTTAGGCCCACGCTGGTTAATCGGGTTTGGTGTGTAGGAGTCATGTTTAAGCTCCTCAAACCCAGCCTCAGATCTTAGGGGCCTTGTTTAGCAAGAGGGCAGTTAGGTCAGTGCATGTATATGTGTGCGTAAGAACAAGTTTTAGTACCACTCCTCCAATATCATTCATCTGTGTTAGTTGTTACAAGAGTAATGCGCTCACTAAAAGAATATTAGAGACTCTACACTTTCGCAGCCAAATAAAGATTTTTGCATGACTAGCGTTGCTAGATGGCAAAATAAATATCTTTTTTAAAATTATCATTTAAATATCAGCGTATATGAGAATTTTTACAATTCAGAATAGTACAGTATGGTTCACTGCTTTATTTTCAAATATGAATATCTAAATAGTTCTTCACAAGATGTGCTGAATGTAAGCTCTCATTTATTTTGACTGGGAATTATGTTTTAATATACAAGGTCTTAAATAGAAAACTTACAGCAGCAGTGATTTCAAATTAACATTAATGTCAAAACTAATTACCCATTCCAACACTCAATTCAATAGCAGAAGAATACAAGGATCAAGGTCATTCTACATTTATTTGTGCCAAGTTGAGAAGAACATTGCCAACAATACTGCCAAGCCTGCAGCTATGTTATTCAGACAAATTTTTAAGGCTGAGATCTGAAATTAGGGAAGGTGAAAGGAGAAAGAAAATGATCATATCACAAGTCTTGAAGAAATGATACATGGTATGTGTCATAATATTTAGTGTCAATCAGCAAATCAGTTGTGACACATTAAAAAGGAAACGATCATAGCATCATCTGGCTTGATACTGAGAGTAACAATAGATAGTCATATCATAACAGAGCATCAGCCAGCTCTTATCTACTGCATCCGCTCATAGAATAGAATGTGAACAAAACACTGCAGGATTTGGGTTCAGAGCAGCACCACGTGCTTCAGCGCCATCTTGTCTCATTAACCTACACAGGAATTTAGAAAAAAGCTGTTTGCATCGGAACATGCTTGATTTCACATCGCAGAAAATGACAAACAAGCCTAATAAATTAACGCTGGAGCTTCTTATGAGACCTATGTGCATTTTGAGAAATAGGCTCTTTTTTTAAACGTCCCGTTTTTGTTTTTGAGGCGGATAAAACGACAGTGCGATCGTGATAAAAGCTTGGCAGGAAAGTGAGAGCAGATCTGGGGTTTAACCCTAAAAAAGATATCGGAAATATCAATACTGATTAGCAGTCTGTGAGAAAACGTGTGTGTGTATGTGTACATGTGTGTGTGGTTGCACTTAGGAGACAAACACAGCCATTTTCAGCCATGGGCGTCACCCACTGTGGATCTGTCTCTGTCACTTCACCTGCACAGCTTTCATTACTGCAGCAGCCTTTGTTCTAAGCACCTGGCCCTGCCTGACTTCACCATACCACCTTAAATGCTTAGGCCAGGCTCCTGTCCTTATGTCTGGTCCACCTTAAAACTAGCCGAGCCTCTTTGAGGCTGCCCCTGTGCCAAAGGAGTGCAGCATGAGGAACAAACAATAGAGCTGCAGCTCAGATACCAAAGCACTGCAGAGACAGGGGCAAAGCCCACACACACACAGACACACACACACACACACACACACACACACACACACACACACACACAAAGCAACAGAGGTTTGGTCATTTTCATTAGAAAATCCAGAAAGCAATCTAAGCAGAGTGTACCAGACAAATCCTCTTAACACTGTGGCTACCTGCACAAGCGTCCAGACAAAGTGCCTCATCACTTATGGACAGCAATATCCCTGTGAAATGGTAATGCGAGTGGCTGTATAATCATAGCCATATCTTTTGGTTAGGTGGTGGTTAACAGAGGGCGGCTGGCGGCTGACTGTGATGGCACTATGCTCGACATCTATTAGGATGGCAACACCGCAATGCGCCTCTGTCCATGAAACCTTACAAACATACACCTAGCTTTTTTAAAACTTTATTTTATTATTTTAGATTGACTTTTCCTTGTAATTCTATTCCACTAGGTGGGAGATGCGATTTTACAAAGGAGTCAGTCAGCTACAACCTAGACGAGAGGATGCTCACATTATCATGAACATGGAATGAAATCCATTATCAATATGCCTTGTGTGCCTGATGGTGTTTCAATATGGAAACTATACTGGGAGCGCTTTGTTGGTACTATGCTGTTTCTATGTTGTATTGTCTTGAGCGGTACCTTTTCGGGACAAAATGGCTCTTAATATGTCTTAGATTTCTCAAAAAACAAAAAATAATGGCACTACTAAAATAATTCAACACTATCTTACAACAAACTGCACAGCAGTGCTACATACTAAAGCTATGGCTAAAGCATGTAGTCATAATGCACACACACACACACACACACACACACACACACACACACACACACACACACAGTCAGCAGGCTTAAGTGAGAGTGGGTTCATGTCTTCAGAGCACAAGGTTGAGGATTCTCACTGAGGTCAAACACAAGTGTACCGAGCCGTAAGCGTCACGCTCTCACCAGTACTTTGTGCTGCTCTCAAATCATAAAGCAAGGACAAGCCAGCTTGGAGAAGACAAAGACACTTGTACAGTATGGCCTCACTGAAGAGAAACCATACATCCTTTGCTCATTTGCTCCTTGCGTTTGTGCATTGGAAAGGAATCCTCCTCTCATAACTCCTCTCACAATGAAGCCTCAGCTGATTCGAACCACAAATGTGTCACATGACCCCTGATGCCAGCATTCCATAATCCCTCCCCCTTTCAAAAAGCCATCTTCTCTTCATACCCATAGCTTGCTAGCTTATATCCTTTTTAAAATTCTCTTTCACTGTGGAATCATTTCACTGTCGATTTGGCTTTAAAATGGCTTTGTCTCCCACAGTGCTAGGATGATGGAGTACCCCTCCCAGCTCCCAAGAGCCTAACCCGTGCACAGAACAGCAAAACGTCACAAGTTAGGGTCTCAGGGATTGCGAGAGGCACATGGTCAAAATCTGTCTCTGCTCTGGGTACACAGCAAACCTGCAACGACATCAAAACAAAAGCATCATCCTTCAAGTGTACATAGAGGCTCGAGCTGGCTAACAAGAAGACTAAAGAAAATGAACCCCCATCTCATTTAAGCTCCGATTAAAAAAAAAAAAGACGGCAACAGCAATAATAATCATAAAAATAAAATTGCCCGTCTTATAGCATTATAGCCTTCACCCCTTCCCCCTTTCCCCCGTGACACACAACAAGTGCAACCTTCAGCCAGACACAACACTCACACCTCCCCCCCTCCCCCAGGTCTCTCTCTCTCTCTCGCTCTCTCTCTCTCATCCCTGGCCCCAGTGCCATTCTATACCACTTTTAAAAAATGTCCTCACAGGTAAACTTAGTGGTCCCATTAATAAGCTCCTCTCACAAACACTTACACAAATATAGGCATAATAACCCTGAAACTCTGGCGCCAAGTTGTACTCCCACCTCCCATACTCCGCTTTCACATTAATTACTCAGAACGACATGCTAAAGCATTAGACTCACATATTGAAGTAGCTCACAGTTTGAAACAAAGGAGGTTAGTTACATCAAGCATACAAACAGTTCCTGAGCACAGATGTTACCTGGCTAGATGAAGATGAACGAAGGCACCACAAGCTGTTTTGAAATTAAGGTAACTAAGGCACTCTGAGATACTCAAGAGAGAAGGAAGGAAGCAAGAGAGGAAGGAAGGGGTAAAAAAAATATTTGAAGGAACTTACCGAGGTTTGGTTTAGGAAGGATACAGCTGACCGCTTTCTCCCCTAGCCTGCTGGACAAAAGAAAGACGGAGTGAGAGGAAGCGGGAAAACGAGAGTAAGATGATATAGCAGGAGAAACAGAGGAATAGACATCTTAGATTTCAAAATTTCCTCAGAGACTACTGAGAGCACTGATGAATAAACATGCTTGATGGGGCGGGTGATGAAAGGAAAGGTGGAACGAGACGCATGGCGCAGCAGAACAAACGAGGGAACAGGTTGGTGGCGATATCGAAGCCCAGCTCCCATCCCACACTCCAAGGCAACAGAGAGAAAAGCCAGGTGGGTCGATGACAATGGTGATGATGATCACGGCGCTGTTGGAAGCATGCAGTCTGGAAAAAGCGTGCAGGGAGGACGCGAGCCTGAGAGAAATTGCGACTGCCAGCCAGCGGCCAGGGCCACAACACCAGCAAATCATACCAGTCTACTGGATCTCAGAAGAGGAGGTGGGGGTGGGTGGGTGGGTGAGTGGGGGGGTGGGGGGGTGGAGAGAGGCATGCAAGCAGCCACACACACACACACACACACACACACACACACACACACACTTTCACTTGGTCACTTCACCTCACTGGTCCAGAGTTGATTAGCTACAGCAGCTCCATGTAGGAGTATATCCGTGGTTTCGGAGTCAGCAAAAACCAGAAAGGAAAGCTCAAATCTCCCTGACGAGAAAAAGCTGCGGACGAGGCAACTGAAAAGAGGCACAGGCATCAGTGCTTCTGCTCCACTCTCCACACCCCCTTCTTCTCTTTCATTCTCTGTATCTGTCTTACATTTCTCTGTCCCTCCCTCTCTGTCTCTCTCTCCTTCTCATACACACACACTCTCTCTCTCTCTCTCTATCTCTCTCTCCAGCCGTGCACACACTTTTCCTCTCATTCCATCTCTCTCTGAAATTGAAGGGGTTGGGGGGGGGGGGGGGGTAGTGCAGTAGGAAAAGACCAACATCCCCCACTCCTCCATTTATAAATCCATGTTGAGTGGCAGGACGGAAAAAATAGGGAAATAGAGAAGGAGAAAAGTGCTATCATCCATATATTTGCTCTCACAGCTGCAGTTAGTTAAAGTCAGAGGCCCACCTCTATGCCATATCAGCCCCAGAGCCAGATAGCACTAGACACAGACAGAAAGGAAAAGAAAGGAGGGGGTTGAGAAAGTCTTCCGCTTTCCCCTTATGCATCCTTTTCTTTTATTTCATCCTATATCTGGGGAGTTATATAGGTATCCATTTCTGTCCTACATCACATGGATACCCAGTCAAGCAGGTTTAAAATGAGACTTAAAGAATAAAAGAGTGAGAGAGAGAGAGAGAGAGAGAGAGATAGAGAGAGAGAGAGATGGTCCTATAAACATAGCTACATGATGTGCTTGGCTTATAGAGGCTACATTTAATCTCCACTGGTTCCCCCAGGCTTGGGCTGAGAGAGGGGGAGAGAGAGCTGCCAGGGATGATGGGGAGGAGGGAAGAAGGGAAGGGGGAATGCTGACATACAACAGCGCACAGGCGCAAATCAGTGACACTCTATCCGAGTAAAAAAAAAAAAAGGGAAGAAATTCCTACAACACTCTTCCTTCTTCCTTTTTGTCTTCTTTTGCATGATCTTTCATCTTTCTCATTCTGTCTTGGTTTCAATTTCGAATTCCCTGCGACTACAATGACACGCATTTTGTCGTCTGTGTTAGACGACAACGTGCACATCCCTGCTTGCTCTTCACCTTTACGACTCGGACGGTTTCCCTTTTACAATTTCTCCCTTGGCTGCAAGCTCAGCCCCCCTTTCTCACTACTGCTATCCTCATTTATCACCCTCTGCTCGTCCAGATACAGCCAGCCATCAAGCAGACACTAATATTAGACCGCCTTTGACAGTGCCGGCAGCCATCGTGCGCCTCTATCAAGCGGACACATGCACAGCACTCTCATGCGCATGTCGCTGCAGCTCGGAAAATAAATAAATAAACAAACAAAAATCCAGCATGGACAATGCATCCCATCTAAACTCTTTGTACTGAACAAAAGTGATAGCCATTGAAGAAGCATGCATGGGCTTGATTTAGAGCACACATCAGCATGGGTGTGCTGTGGAGCTTGTTTTTCAAGTGGAGAAGACTCCAAGCATGTGTGTCAGTAAGTGATGCGATTGACAGCTGTCATGGCATGTCATGAATGAGAGACAACAGCTGGTATATGAGGACATCGTCCTGAGGTTTTGCTGTTATTCACAGAGAGAAAAGGAGTGAGAAGGAAAGGCTTCATCCTTTAAATACTGGAATTTACTGTTTGTATGACTACATATACCTTTTCGTTTCTTTGTACATTCCAAGAAATGATTACATCACTGTTAAGAGTGTAACATTTTCAAGTGTACAAAGTGACTACGTATGTACAAGAAGATATATTACATCTTAAAGTAATTTAGTGTTCATCCTCAGAGAGCTCTTAGCCTGAGTAATTACAGCACTATTACATAGTATTAATTATAGTATTACTCATGGTAATGACACCTATTCAATAAAAAATGAGCAGATTTCAGTCAGTGGTGTTGAGAGATTCAGGAACTTCTGAGAGACTAGTAATCATTTTGTCAGCATCATCTGCCCTATAGACAAGTTTTACACTACAGCATCGTCTCAAATCTCCTAATTATCATCTGCAAAGACATCTGACTGACATTAACATGACATGACAGTAGGATCATTGCGTCTGACGGAAATATTTCAGGCAAGGGAACCAGAAGACGGTGGTAGAAAGAAAGCAAGTTGAAAGGTTTTGTTTCATGTCTCTTTTTGTTGCACAGAAACCAACAGAGAGAAGAGCAGAGAGAATATTGCCCCACTCCCGTCTGTGTCGGATTAGTGCTTTGTGGCTGATGTTAGACAGAACACAATGCTTTTGCAGACACCTAAAATAAATGCATACACTTAAGAACAAACAATTACACGTAAACACACGCTGATGATTTAACAAAGTAACCAAGTCAGAGAGGAAAAAAAAAGCTCTTCAGGCCGTAATTTAATATTATAATAGTATCAGATTATAGGACCAAGACAAACTGGCATAGTGACCGACCACTGCTGCTGGATCAGAATGCACGGGCAGGAGTGTGAATTTGTAATGCTGGACCACTGGAGGGCAGTCTATTGCTCTCTCAATCAGAAGGACATTTATCCTCCAGCAAGCAGGATCTAAGTGACAATCATTTCCAGCCTATAATTACTAACTAATGTCTACTACGAAGTAGGGTTAATTCAGGTAAATTGGGATGGTACAACGTAGCAGCTTTTAGTTACTAGCCGAAGGTAAAAATGAATGTTATGATACCTCTTAAGGTGGAACTGCATGAAAGAAATAATGTGACTTCATTCATGTAACATCATACAGTACAAGGGGGTGTGTTTAGGATTAAACAGGAAGTTCCCTCCCAAAATTCTGCAGTGCAAAAAAGACTATATACATAATTTTGGCTCTTTGATAAAATAAAATTGCCATGACTAATATATGTGCATGCTGAACAGTAATTTTCATTAGTTCTAATTGTACATAGGGTTGTAAAAAATTGCTATTTGGTTAATAATGGCAGCACAGCCTATCTAAAAAGGCATTTGGAGGATATTTAAGATATTAAAACCCTTACTGTTGTCGCTCTTGCCGGTAGAAGGTAAATTAAAGAAAGTTGACACTACCTATTGTGTAGTTATGTGACATACACAGTAACAGAAAATGCTGATGAATTTGAAGGTTTCTCTTTATTACCAAATTATTTTAATAAAACTATATTTAATCATATCATAAATAAATATGCTATGATCCACTGAAAGTTTTTCCAAATGACCAAACATTTTAAAAGTTCAGTTTTGAAAACAAACAAACAATTTACAATAGAATATAACGATTTTAACTTGAAACTTACACTCACACACTTTGAAGAGTTTAGAAATATATGATGTATTGGTAGAGGGATTTTAATGAATGTCATCAGAACAAGACAAAGCAGAAATTAAAAAATTGCCAGTATATCTGAACTGACCCTATATAAATTGTGTTTTAATTGTGAATTACGTTGCTCTTAAAACACGGACAATTACAATTTCAAGTGGTACTTGGTTTACTTATTTTCAATTAATATTTACTTTAATCATACTAATTATTTGTATTTTTATATCAATAAAAAACCTAAACGCATCAAATGATCAAACTGCACAAATAAATTACAGCAGAGAACCATTGTCAAATAACTGAAAATCTCTTCTGGAATAAAATGTATATAATTTAGTCAAAATTGTCATATACATTCACAAAAATGCATGCTAACATATCTAACCAGAAATGGATCTTATTAACTATGTACAGCATTCAGTGTTAAACTGACTTGTTCCATTGGCACCACTTTGGACATTGAGTCATAAATAAACAGGGGTAACATTTGGAGTTTCAAAATGTATTTGGCCATCACATGCTATGCCTTTGTTCTACAGTCTGTGGTTCCCTTCTGAAATCAAACACGTGTTTATACTATATTAACAATCAACCACAAGCTTTCATGCCTTAGCTTAAGTATCTATTTAAGCTTGACACTCCCTATTTACAGTCATTACCAACTCCCAGCATGATCCAGGGGGATTTTTATTCCCTTCTATGAATACTATTACTCCCACACTGATAATTTAACTCTATCTTTTCAGACTTCACAGGTGACTGAACTGAGACCAGAACAACAAGGGACTAGAATGTACCGGCAACAGTCTGACAGAGATATATCAGGCAAATTTTTTGAGAATATGAACCCCAGATGACTCTGCACCTGAAATTTTTGACCATGAATTGAACATTGAAGAATAAAACACAATATACAACCTATGTATTGAAACAATATTTATTGACGCATACTGCATTCCAAGCATTTAATATGGATAAATGTACCATATTGCATATATACAACATGGCATCTAACCTTTCTGTACTGAAACAAAATGGAAAAGTCTAAAAATTGCTTGCTCTGTATTCTCTAATTGCATCAATCTTTACAAGGCAGGACTCAACACTTTTCCGTTGGAAAAAGTATTTATCTGTCATGTTTTCAGTGTAAGTTTAAGCTAATTAAGCCCCAATAGAGCCAACTGAAGCCCCAGCAGAGAGGCTTAAAGAACAGACTTTTCCCACAGTTCTCATAATGGACTGACAAATAGGTATTGCCTTGGTGCTCATTTTTCTTGCAGGTGCATGTGTAACTTAGTGGTATAATATTGTTGAATTGCTAATTTTATTTACTGAAAAGTTCCTGCAACTTACTATTTTTGCTGCCAGAAGAATTTTTTTTTAAAACAATCAACTACCCCATAAATAGCAACAGAAATATACCTGCACACCATCACAAATATGTTGCTATCATGAATCCTATCACTTTTTTTTAAATTTGAGCCCTTCATAATATATTTATTCTAACAATATATTTTATTAAAAACATACTTCCCTCTGTTAGGGTAGTACCTGAGGTCACAGTAATGAAAATAAGTATATATAAACGACACTTGCAGCATTAAATGATCAAAATAATATAATACAAGATAATTTTTAAATATGTAAGGAATTAAACATGATAGGGGTTTCTTTTACAGAAAAATAATCAGTGATTGGGTGGTGTGAAATTAATGGAGTTATTTTTTCCACCCTAAAATGCTTTGATTGTTCTTTTTCCTGTTTTCTACCCCCACAAACATTACGATTCTTTTTCATCAAAGAATGTCAACTTGCAGTATAAAACAACAAAATATTAACAGTAGCTCCTCCACGAGCAGTTTTTTGGATTCTACTGAGGGTAATAAATAAAGCTTGTCCCTAACTAAGGTTTCACAAATAACATTTCTATCACATTTCAAGCCAGAAGACTTTCCAACTGTGGGAAAAATTCAGAATAACAAAATGATCAAAGTGCTGAATTCTGAATTTCTTCTTCATTGCCAGATTAATTTAAAATTTAAAAACCATCAGCTTTGTTCTTTGTTCAGTAATTAATTATATGGCTATCTGCAATACACAATAATACCAATGTGCTTATGCTACAGAACTGTATTAGTACAAATGATTTATTATAAATCTGTCATATGTCTGGCCGCCAAACCCACTCTCAGATCAATGTAAAAGCAAATATACTGTATATCACACATATCCAGATACAAGATATCACAATACATAGCAAGGCTGTTTTATCTACATCATGAAATCCTTCAAGGTACCTTTGTCACATCCAAATGAAAACATACAGACAAATGATACTGATATTAGTATTTACAAAACAGTTAGTCTAACATAATGAAATGAGTCACAGTATATGATATAATTTCACACTAACACACGAGTTAAATTGTTAAATTGTTAGTGTTAGTTATTTAATATTTCCATGTACATTATCTATTTGAAAAAAAAAATCCCTTCTGTTTTGAATGTTAAACACAGTATAAGCCTTGTACTGAGTGCTGTTTGTGATGTGTTTCAGTTGAAAGATAGTTTGTAAGCACACAAATTTAATGATGACATATATATGTGTATGTAAATACTAATGACAGGATTTGGAGGAATGCCAGGATTGTAGTTTCACTGTTACAAGACCTTTTCTTCAACACCTACTACATTTGTATATATGTATGTATGTATGTAAGTAAGTAAGTAAGTAAATAAGTAAATAAATAAATGCTGGATTCTTATACTCTCCACTTGAAAGTAATCACGACAAGAGCATGTTGTCCAGAATCATTCTGAACCAGATGAAAGTGAAAGAAATACATAAATGAATAACAAAGATTTATTTAAAAACCAGTGAACTTTCCTCGGATTAACAGAAATATCTTTGAATGGAGACACAGCCCCTCCTCTTTTTTACTGGCTTAGCTTCCCTAAATTGTTTAACTATTTTAAGTCTGTACATTAATCTGAGAACACATATAAGATTTCTTCATACTGAATGGTCACACAACAAATCTTATAGTTATATCACCTTGGTAATATTGTAAGCCTTTAAATTAATTTTTTATGCATTATTCATTCATTCATTCATTTTTAGAACTGCATAATCCTAATTAGGGTGGCAGGGAGGCTGGTGCCTGACTCAGCCGATTTTGGGCGCGGGCAGAGTACATCCTGGACAGCTTCCCAGGCTTATAACTTTATTTATTTATTTATTTATTTAATATCCAAGGCAGCACAGTGGTAGCATTGTCATGTCACCGCAAGAAGGTTCTAAGTTTGAATCTGCTGGATGACTGGGACCTTTCTATGTGGAGTTTTCATGTTCTCACTGTGCCTTAGTGTGTTTCCTTCAGGTTCTCTGGTTTCCTTCCATAGACCAAAGACATACCTACTATAGCGACTAATTACTCTAAATTGCCTATAGATGTGAATGTGAATGGTTGGTTATGTCTCTGATAGCCTTGGAAAACACTGGTACCTGCCCTCTTGCCCAAAGTCAGCTTTCCCTGTACCCCTGTGGTACAGATAATAAATGGATTGATGAATCGAATATTAGGCAGCTTGCGGTCCTTTTTAGTGTGGTAAATTTCATTTTAAATTCAAAACAAGAAATGTATGTATACTAATAATGCAGACCAACAGAAAAGAGCAATCCTAAAATCCATTTCAAAGCATAGATGAGACAGTAACATGGACCCTGAATGCCATGCTGTCAAGACATTCCATTGCTGTACCTTATTAGGACTTCCTAACTTCTTACTAGGACTCACAACAGAGCTTCATAACATTTTATTGGCAGCTTTAAAAACAAAAATGCTGTTTACGGAGTTGCTCATGATTCCTAAGAGAGGAGCAGGAAATCCCTGGATGTAAAGATGGCAAACTTCTAGGAAAATATGGAACCCTAAACAGCATGTCTCACATGGCACACCTGTGCCAAGAACACAGCATCTTTCTGCTAGTCTAGCCAAGTACAGTAGCTCCCTCTTGTGAGACCAGTTTTATCAGGGATAAGTGGTGATGGATTCCATACTGCATGTGCTGCTTATAAGGATGAAGATAACTTTAGCAGAAAATGTGATTTAAAATTTCAATATTTAAATTTAATTCAGTACCAGTAGAAAATAATCTTATTCTTTATTGTGTCTTTGGTTTCCATGGTATAGTATATATATATATATATATATATATATATATATATATATATATATATATATATATATATATATATAGACACACACAC
>JAOUQZ010000049.1:10892366-10908079 GCA_028564935.1 Neosilurus hyrtlii | reverse complement strand
TGGTTTGTATTTTATGGCTTCACCCAAATGAGGATGGGTTTCCCTCCTAAGCCTGGTTCCTCTCAAGGTTTCTTCCTCGTGTCAACTAATGTTTTTAGTTTTAGTTTTAAGTTTTAGTTTTAAAGTTTTTCCTTGCCACTGTCGCCGCGGGCTTGCTCATTAGGGATGTGTAGGGGGTTGTAGAGAAAATATTTTTTAGATTCCTCCATAATCTAATGTTACTATGTAAAGCTGATTTGAGACAATGTCAATTGTAAAAAGCCCTATACAAATAAAACCGACTTGACTTGTTAGCCCTGCAGTAGACTGGTGACCTGTTCAGTGTGTAGCCTGTCTCTCAAGTGAGCTGGGATTATATCCAGATTCCACAAATTTTACATGGACACCAATTAAGATTTTATCATCACTACTATTGTAATTATTCAGAGGATGATGTTTTATGTAATACATTAACATGCAATATGATCCTAAAATACCTTTTTTCCTGAACCACTACAGTAAATAAACTCAATGAATACTATCTGTTTACTCTTTATGCATTATATCCAACATAATCCAGTCCAATACAACAGGATAGAATGTAATACAGTACAACACAACAATCTCATACAATAAAATAAACACCAAACTGACTTACTAAAAGGTTTAGTAGGTTACACCATGAGCAAAATAAGCGTGAGTAAAAATAGTGTGCATTTTCCCTAATAAAAGCGTGGAAACAGAGAGCCTAAATTAACAATACCAATGAGCTGGTATTAAAATTTGTGGAAGCCAGCTACAAACAAAGAATCATAAAGATGAACTGGAATAACCTCAGTGAGATAATAGCTAGCAGGGAGACAAACCTTGCTGGCAAAACAGATAAAAGATTAAAAGATTACCTATACCTGTCATAAATAAAAGAAATACAAATGTTTTGAAAAGTTTATCACAATTATGTTTTATTTGTGTTTGCTAGTTGAAGAAAGAAAATTAAACAAATTATTCATTCATTCACACCCTGAACCATCCACACTCACACCTGAGGGGCAATTTGGAGCAGCCAGTTAACCTAATGTCCATGTCTTTGGACTGTAGGAGAAAACTGGAGTATCTCAAACATGGGGAGAACATAAAAACCACACACAGAAAAGCCCTCATCGAACCCAGGACTCAAACTCAGGACCTTCTTGCTGTGAGGTGGATGTGCTATAACCACTTCACCACCATACTGCCCTAATTGGATAAATTAATTACATGTATAACACAAAACTGAACAGAAAACAGTATTTATTTTCTTTCACAGTATTTAATTTGGCCTCCTTTGAACTTTACAAAAGCCAGCATTTCTGATGCTACTGTTTTTAATTGAATCACGAGATCAGTAAAGATACATGTATATACTTCTCTCACCTTTAAATACACTGAGAGCAAATACAATTTTTTTTTTAAGGAAAGCAAATTGTGTGGAAAGGCCTGAAGAGATATAATACTATAAAACATTTTGAAGGCAAATATAAAAATGCTGTAGACAATCAACATTTGTCTTGAGAACCCTTTTAAAAATACATCAGATGTCTCAGGTATATTGTGTAAATTTTACACAATATACCTGACACATTTTACATAAATTCGCTGCTAAATTTTTCCAAGCACATCAGAGAATCTGCCACAATTTTCTTGACAGCAAGCATACATTTTAAATGAAAAGTAATCTATTATGGGGCGGCATGGAGGTGTAGTGGTTAGCACATCCACCTCATCAGCAAGAAGATCATGGGTTTGATTTCTGACCTGGGGCATTTCTGTGTGAAGTTTGCATGTTCTTCATGTGCTTGCATGGGTTTCCAGGTACTTTGGTTTCCTCTTACAGTCCAAAGACATGCACATTAGGCTAATTGGCAGCGAAACATTGCCCCTATGTGAGAGTGTGGATGGTTGTGTGTGTTGCCCTGCAGTGGTCTGGCGAGCTGTTCAGGGTGTACCCTGCCCTCACCCAATCTTGGCATGGAATGTTGGATAGGTACCCCCCTCCCTGTGACCCTAATAGGGTCAAGCGGGTTGGAAAATGAGTGAGTAAGAGAGTTATTTATTATGTAATATGTTACCTTCGTAACATTTTCGCGAAATAAAAAAAGAGTTTTTGCAAAATCTTTTATTAAAAAAATAAGACTAATAGTTAAACTAATAGAACTCTATTGTCTATAATATATGATATATCTATAACTCTATAATAGACTAATAGAAATCCATTGTCACTATGACTTCAAAGTGCATGATCTATATACTTCATCCTGTTGGAAAACAGTTAAATAGTTTAGCATAAATGTTAAATTGTTGCAGAAGCGGATTGACAATGTTCAGAGAAAATTTGCAATAAGGTTAGGGTTTTAGCACAAACTGAGTTCTATTTTATCCAATCAAGCAAAGCTAGTAGGTAACATCATATACATTAAACAGCTGACTTTCTTAACAGCTCGTTGACTTTCCCAATACATTATGCCTGCACCACCTCCAGAGATTTTTGTATCAATCACTATTTGTCCAATGTATGAGGTGACAAAACGGTGCATCTTGTCTTTCCGACCTGCCCATTTTTTAAACTCTCACTTTTACCTTCAAAAAATGAATGACACTATTAAACAGCTGCCATTAGCAATGGCTCCAGACATGGAGGGTTCTACACTTAAATGTTTGAAGACATTGTTAAGACAGTGCTAAAGGGTTTCTGCAAATTGAAAAAAATATTTTTAAAGCAATGGGAATTTTACTCCTCAAATTCAATTACTTTGGCCCCAAGTTCTTACACTGGTTAAAATTCTCATTTGTGATTGGTCAGCTAATCAGTGGTATTTCTCTCTGACCCATCACTAACATTATAAGATATGACATTATTATAATAAGTTGCTTAATTATTGTACAACTGGCACATGCCAATGTTCCTCCTCAAAGATATCATATAAGATAGATCGGCTTAGCCCCATGGCAGTGGACTCGGTCTGTCCGTCTTTCATCTTGGTTAGTTAGTTGGTACAATTTACTGTGAAACACAGCAGCTCTGAGCTGTTAAATTTCATTTTATTTTCTCATTATTTATGCTGTTGTAAGCCATGACCAAGTGGATAGCAATGACCAGGACAACAGCGCAAAATTCCAATATCCGACAGCGCTGTCCATGGTAAGTAGCCTATCTAAAAGTACTAGGTGTAGCTTACTGCCAAGACTCCAGAGAACCCCTAAACACTATTGAATTTTCTATTTGTTACAGAATTCTATGCCATCCTGGTTTAACATTATAAACAGCTTTTGTGGATAGAAAGTTAACAGGAGAAAATTAAAACACTGCCCCAAAATGTATTCAAAATATAATTTTTAAAACCTGCTCTTATAATTTTAAAGAATACAGTTTGATGGTTCCAGCTACAAGTTTACTTACTGAGCAGAGATAATTCAATGTAATATAGAGACCTCCAATTAGAATTTCACTTCTGGTTATTTGAAAACTGCATAATGAATTCATGTAAAATGACAAACAACTAACATTAAATAGTGCAGTGGCCAGTAGCTGAGGGGACACTTTACAACATGCCAATTATTTTTTGACAAAACATATTTCCAGTGTAGCATGAAATATGGGGCATTCACATGAAATATGGAGCAGACATTGATATTAATGCAATAAAACTACAAACAAAAAGAAATCCTAATAGTTCAATACATAAAATGTAGTCAATAATATAGTGGAATGACTTGGGGGGGGGGGGGGGGTTTGTAATGTGTGAAACATGGTAGGAAACACAAATGAAGGCACCAATTGACTTTACTTACATGCTGGTAGGTTAGTATTCCAGACTTTGAAAAAGGAGAACCCATCTCTGAACGCAAGTAAACAAATCATCTTGCACAAATATATCGGGTAATAATTGACAAAGAGCTTTCCAAATCCAGGTCAAGAAGACTGTTGAGCAGTATTCCAATGGCATTAGTTACTGATGGATTGCTCAACTCCAAAATCTTAATATATTCATTTATATATGCATATTATGACCATTATTTGCAAGTGGAAGGGACATCACTTAACCAACCATCAACTGGAGCTCCTCATAAGAATTCCCTGAACTACTCTTGTGTTTATTTAGTAATCAGAAGAGTAATTCATGAGATAAGACCCAATCAAAAAGAGCTCTGAAGTGAGCTGGAAGCAGTTGTCGAAGAGAAAACAATAAGCAATGGATTCAATTAAGTAAAAATCAGAGGTAAATCCATCAACTATGGTGCTATGGGACTACTTCTCTTCTCATGGTATCAATGAAGTCCAAACTATTGAAGGGAAAATTAATGGCCTTGAACTGGAAAATTCTTAAAAGGAATCTGATGGACCCCAATAGGATGATGAAGAGATGTGGGTGGACCATAGACTATATATATGTGCACAGAGGGCTTTTAGTGGCTGCCATTCTATAGAAATAAATCAATTTCTTTGACGTTGACCAGCTTGAGCATGTGCAGTAGGTGAACTGGACATGGTGGCTTGTTTGCTAGCCATGCTACTTTCCCCAGTGCAGAAAAATAGGTTGGTGATCCTCTGCTCAGATGGTCTTATTATATTTAATCATGTTACTGACCTATTGCCAATTTGTTGTAAAATATACCTCATGCTATTTATTTATAGTACCACTTACTTTTCAACCTTTTGTTACCCATGTTCAACTTTTCTAAGACGTGTTGTTGCCATAACATTCAAAATGAGCCAATATTCTTCATGAAATCATAAAATGAATCGCTTTCAACATCTGATATGCTTTCTATGCTTTATTATGAGTATAATATGGTTGTAGTAGCCTTATGGTTGTCCTTTTTCTTGACTACGTAGAACTATGTTGACCCATGGTCTTCTAAAATTATTTCTTAAAACTTGAAAAATTGTAATAAAATAATCACTAGTAACAAAAAAAAGTCTACAGTTATGATTTAACTTATGGTCAATGTGCCACAAAATAAACACATTTACTAAAATATGAAACTTGTTATAAAACAGATCACACACTGCACATGATTTTAGACAGATGGTATGTTGACACTGATCACTGGCCATGACATTGAAATGTCTGTCCACCACTGAGACAATGCCTTGGTATGGGAAAGCTGAAAAGTCAAAGAAATTTTTTTTTTCCAGCTCTCCTTATTTTCACAGGGCTAAAGTAGTGGTTCTGAGCCAGATGGCTGTCCTGTAAGCCTCGCACTCAATACCTTCCCTCTGATAGAGCAAGCAGACCGTTACTCTCTCCAAAAGGGTCTGAAAGAAAATACAGGAAGAAAAGCCTTGCCTTCCCAAATCTTTAATTACCCGACTGTCTGCCGCTGCTTTTCAATGCTCCTTTCTGAACAGGGCTGGCTTCTGAAGGGAACAGAAAAAAAGAAAACCCATTCGAGCCTCAGGAGGAGACCCTTTGCACGAGAAAGAGTAAGAGAACCTGAAGAAAAGAAAAAAGAGACAGAGAGGAAAAAACATAAAAGATATGCAAATGTGTGTCTCGTGCGACAGGCATTAATCACTGCTGGTGCTGTCTATTTTTATCTGTTGTCTCTTTGCAGTGAGAGTAAGGTGTGTGATGGCTTTCTTAAGATCGGTTTTAAGGACCTCAGCAGCATGTAATTTAATAGAGTCACAAAGATAGACAGGGTATTTGACAAACACAGAAACGCACTACTGTATTGTGAAAATAAGATCAGTACTGTCTTTTTTTAAATAAAGGCTGCAAAAAAGCACAAAAAAAAAAGACTCAGACAAGAAGCATGGAGTGAAACTTGACCTAAATAGATTGGCTTGTTACACAGATTCCTGTGCATCCCTACACACTCAGATGACTGTAAGTAATATTTCACCATATGCACCTGTATTATCTTTGTAGGCCACAGTTAAAAGTAGTCGGACTGTAATGGGTGGATGGGGCACATAGCCAGTTTTTGAAAGGTGCAAGAAACAATAGCACTATGGTGGCTGTCTGTTTCTGTCGGCAAATTATAATAAAGACACGCTCAAAAATATTTTTCCTGTATTTACACCATGCAACACATTACAACCAAGTGAAACATATAATAGCAACAGTTTGAAAGTTAAAAGTAAAAAAAATATATACTAAATACCTATTCATAGATAATGACAGTGCTTGGAAATATAATTGAAAGCAAGGAATCGACTATGGATGGCAAGGCACTGTGAAATGATGTCAGAGATAAAGTTCTGGAAAGGCACAAGTCAGGGGATGAATTTTTATCAATCCCCAAGAGTACAGTGAAGGCCATAATCAAGATATGAAAAGTGATTGGCATTACTAGGACCTTTCCTGAATGAGGCTGTCTCTCAAAACTGGATAGAAGAGCATATCATGGCCCGATTCTATTTAGTTCTATTGACATGCCACACACCACCCTCAAACACTGCTGTAAATGCCAACTATTTAATTCATCGGACACTCCAGGGTAGTTCTGCACAGGTATGTACTATACAGTCATATTGGTTATGCAATGCAATAAACAGTATTAAAAATATGTTGCGCAATATTTTTGCATTCACTGCTGTGACAGTAGTTTTGTGTGTGTCATCTCCTGTGTGGGCGTATCCAGGGAGATAATCACGGATCAGGGAACCACCTTTATGCACTATGTGAGCTGTATTAGGTATCTGGGATTAAATCAATCCATACCAGTGTGTACCATCCACAGATGAATCACAAGGAAGTGGCTTGAGGCTCCGTTATTTGCCGTGTGTGAGGTATACAGCAATGCTACAGGCTCAAGAACATATAACAAAGTACAACAAGGGTGCTCATTTAAAAAAATCTGCACCATGAGATATCAAGCTCTAAATTACTTGTAAAGTGGCAAGAGCCCTTTGAGGTCAGAGGGCCATCGACAATAATGTCAAATGCACAAATAGGGGCCATAACACATCAAATATAGTCTTCCGAAATTTTGCATAGAGGAGGCTTTTGTGTCTCTGTTGACAGTAGTTCAGGAGAAAGCAGAGCTGGTTCCAGACGTCACTAAATATGCCTCCAAAATCACGACAGTCACCTCATGAGACCACATTTTACCATCCCATAGAGCACAGGTTGAACAATTACTGGTGAAATTTTTAGATGTTGACTTGACTCTACTGGGTCATAATCTCAGAGACCACCACACTGAGACTTCTCCAGGTTGTACACAGCTGCCCATATAAACTTTCTAAACACAAAAAAAGTGTTTCATGATGAACTCAATGATATGCTTGATATGGGGGTAATCAAGACCTGCTGTTCTTTATAACCAAGTCTGACAGGACAGGCCGATTCTGTTTGGACTACAGAAAATCAATGCAGTATCTATATGGTATGCCTATCCTTTGCCTAACATTGATTAGAAGTGGGTCATTTTTATTCAACACCTTATTTCACAAAGGGAAATTTTATATATCCCAAGAGAAAAAGTGTTTTTTGACCCTATTTGGTTCATACATATATCTTACACTTTCTTTTGGGTTGTTTGGGGGATGCTTCAGCAGCTCATGGCATCCTGTTGTGGGGGTGTTTCTCTGCACCAGGGACAAGGCCACTTTCTTGAAGTAATCCTGCTGACCTCTGCCAAAAAAGGCAAAATAAAGAAGATTCACCTTCTAACATGACAATGACCCAAAGTCAATGACCACACATTGGCTAAAGAAGAAAGTGAATGTCTTTGTGTGGCCCTAAAAAAATCCCTAATAAAAAAAAGAAACCTGTGAATTATCCAATTTGACTGAGCTTGAACAATTTAGTAAAGAGGAGTAAACAAATTTTACACAGTCTAAAAGTTGAGAGACAGTAGAGTTGGTAGAGAAGTATCGTAAAAGCTGTAGTAATCAAACTGAAAGGAGTTTCCACAACCTACTGACCCGGGGGGTAATCATATAACCATCTGTGTATTTATGTTTCTTTTTATTTATTTTCTGAACTGGTGCTGTTATATCCTTCACTTGGCTGTGATAAGCTGCACTGGGTAAATACAGCTGAAAAATATGTTGTGTGACTTCACTTCAGGCTACAAAGAAACAAAATGAGAATATTTTGAAGGACATGGATTCTTTTCCATCTTCACTGTAAACAATGGTCCTCATTCGCCACATGGAATTGTGCAATACCTTGAGTCAGCACAGTGGGTCCATATGCGGCACTTCAACCAGGTACCACCTGGTTCAGGTATTGACTGTCCTTGGCTTTTTGGCCACAGAGACATTTCAGAGGGAGCTTGGAGACCGGGTGGGTATATCACAGGCATCTATTAGCCGTCCCCTTTTGTGAATCCTGTAGAGTATAAATCTGGCCAGACAGCATAATAAATTCCCCTATCCTGAACATTTTCATTTTGTTGCTGCTCTAACCAATATTATAGGCACAGTAGCATGCACACTAGTGCCCACACTCTCCTTATCCATTCCCATACCTCAACTGTAAAAAGTACTACTCAACTGATGCACAACTCATCTACAACTTCCAGAACCATCTGTTAAATGTGGTGTCCTGTTTCCCAGGACTTTGTTACAATGATGTGCTGCATTAGGAGGTAGGGAAAAAGTGATGGATATATTTGGATATAGTATAAAAATTTAATTCAGTATATATTTACACTGAATATATTTAATATTTACAGTATATTAAAAACTACAACCAGTGGTAAGCTGCTTTACAAAGCAGAGAAGGTGCCTCAATGACAGCAGTTGCAAGCATCTCATGCCTGTGTTCAGTATTTTTTTTTTCAAGCCATTGATTTTGGGTCAAACCACTTATTTAATTCATTCATTCATTTATTTTCTAAGCTGCTTAATCCTATTTAGGGTTGCTGGGAGGCTGGCGCCCATCTCAGCCAACTCTGGGTAAGGGGCCATTCACACTCACACTTAGGGGCGATTTGGAACAGCCAATAAGCCTACTGAGCATGTTTTTGGACTGTGGTAGGAAACAAGAGCACCCAGAGGAAACCCACACAAACACAGGGAGAGCATGCAAATTCCACACAGAAACGCCCAAGCCCAGGAATCGAACCCAGGCCTTCTTGCTGTAAGGGGGATGTGCTAACCACTGCCCCACCATGCCACCTCCACTTATTCTATCTCTCCACTATTCATGTTACTGAATATAAAAATCTCATATAGGGTTTACATTTCACAGCAGCACTTCTATTTCAGAGGAGGTAAAATTCTTCCCGCTGTTAGATTACAGCACTCCCAGGGATTTGCAGCTTTATTAGTAGCTTATTTCCATCTTCATGAATATTTGTGTGCGCATGTCCCTGTGTCTTTTATTGGGGATTTATGGGCGCTTATCTATGATAATTAGTGCAGCTGGCATTCAATTTACAAAGATGGTTCAGATGGTTTTCAAAGATGGTTCAGACAGTTGCAATCAAATGAATCCCACATAGTTTGTCCCACATCATTTTCAATACCAACAATACACATAGAGAACAGATTATTCTTAATCTCACCTAACTGCTATTTATGAAAAACACAAATAAGAATACTGCACTGCTTACCTCTGTCCATAAAGTCTCAGTGTTGTGAAATCAAATTGTTTCTGGTAAATCAACATAATGGACAAATGAGGCATTGTTGCTAATTTTATAAGGGCTTGAATTTTAGGCATGATTAACCATATATATAATCATGCTGTTGCAAAGTTTACTGACAGTACATTGCATAACCCTCTTCAGGCTGTGGGAGCGTCCCCTACTGGCTTCTGTTAAAATTCAACAAGGGCTTTTGTAACACTGCATAAAAAAGTATATGCAAGTTTGACCTGAATGGCAACAAAGGTGCAACCTAAATAATAAATACAATACAATAAAGGTTGCAAAAATTATATGCATATTTAGGCAGTGCATAAAAGTCGAGCTCCTAATAGATTTGTCTGTTAATAGGAACCCAGTCTTGTTGCACATTTTCAGTATATTTTTTGGTGCTAAAAAATGTAATAATAATGAAAATAAAATATCCCTCAATTAAAACTTGCACAAGTTCATCATGATTTTCCTGCCACAAACTGGGTTACCTGTGGTTAATGGACATAATTTTAGATGTCATGTAGAAAAGTACACACCAAACAAATTCTAACTCAATGGGTTACGAAACTCTTAAATTTGGGGCTCAGCAGGAGCTCCACTAAATAAATTCACTACTGGTTCATTCTTTATCATTTACCTTTCTGACACTGACTTGCGATAAACAATGCAAATTTATTATTATTATTATTATTGTTGTTGTTGTTTTTGTTGTTATTAATAATAATAATAACATTAATACATTCACTCTATGTGCAGTATAGCTGTACATGCATACAATTTTCCAATGAGCCAATCTGGTGGCAGCAGTGCCATGCATAAAAATTATGCTGATGCAGTTCAAGAGCTTCAGTTATTGTTCAGATCATACATCAGAATAGGACAAATGTTTTTACACAGAATGGTGTGACACCATGAAAGATAAAATGAATGGCAGTTCTGCTGGTGGAAACACCTTTTACTGAATGGTCAGACTGGTTAAAGATGACAGATTAAGGTTGGAAAAAGACCAGGTAAAAAGCATGCATAATTTTATCTACTGCTGCCACCTAATTGGCATACTGGATAATTTCATAAATTACATACAGTAAATAAATTAGAATCAGACACTAAGGACACACATTATACAGTGGCAGAATTTGTTCAAGCTGTGTTATATTAAACTCTATTTTAAACATGTGTTGCTACATTTAGCTGTCCTCTTTCTCTGGGGACGGCATGGTGGTGTAGTGGTTAGCATGTGTACCTCACAGCAAGAAATCCTGGGCTCAGCAAGGGCGTTTCTGTGTGAAGTTTGCATATTTGCCCTGGCTTGCATGGGTTGTTTCCTGTTTCCTTCCACAGTCCAAACACATGCACTTTAGGCTACTTAGCTGTTCCAAATTGCCCCTAGGTGTGAATGTGTGCGATGGACTGGCAAGCTGTGGCAGGGTGTACCCCGACTTAGACAGGATCCAGCCTCCCCTCGTTCCTAGTTGGATTAAGCTGTTCGGCCAATAAGTGAAGGAATGAAAGTTTCTTTGGGATATGAAGATGATCTGGCTCACCTCAACGCCTCAAGGTGGTATTTTTGTTCCTGAACCCATACTAAGAAATTATGGTTTCAGTGTGAAATAGTACAGAAATAAATTATAGGACAAACAAATGACTGACATAAGAGCAAATTAATCAGTACTTACCTAGGTGTTCACCAGGTATCATTCTATAATGATAAAGAGTTTGGTTCTCAAATGCATTAAAATACCCTGTGAAAAGATTCTCTGCCTGGAAGTGTTCCTGAATGTAAGCATCGCAATGCTTGAATAAACATGAAAAGTGAATCCATGAATAAACAAGCTTTGCTTACCATAAAAAACTGTGAACTGTAATTTCAGTATGATGTAATAGAAAGTAAAAGGTTGACAATACAGTTGAGGCCAAAAGTAAACAGCAATTCATTCATTGATTTGCCAAACCTTTCATCATACAATGGCTGCTGGGAGGCTCAAGCCTATCTCAACTGACTGTGGTCAAAGGCAGAGTACACCCTGAACAGCTTGCAAGTCCATTGCAGGGCCAACACACATACACAATCATTCACACTCACACCTACCTAGGTCAATCTGGAATAGCCATTTGAGCATGTCTTTGGACTTTGAGAAACCAGAGTACCCAGAGGAAGCCCACACAAGCATGGGGAGAACATGCAGATTCTACACAGAAGTGCCTTTGCCAAGCCCGTGACTCAAACCCAGGACCTTCTTGTATACATACAAGTTTGCATACATAAAGTGAATGTCTCTTTTAAGATTCAAGAAATGAATGTAATGATTTTTTTGCCTTAGTTTCTGAATAGCCAACTGTCACTATTAATGGTTAATTAGCAGTGCACATGTAGCTGTAAAGGCCTTATCTTTGAAGGCAAAAACATTCTGGTGAAATACCATGGGAAAATCCAAGCAACTGAACCAAAACTTCAGAAAAACAACTGTGGACTTCCACAAGTCCAGCTTCCAAACAACTGAAAATACCATTTACAAATATAAAAATCCCTGGATCACATAGACACCACATGATATAGGAAAGAGGCACAAATTAACTCCCAGGACTGAACAAACTTTGGCCCAAAAGTTTGAACTGAAAAATAACAAAGAGAAAGTTTGTATTTTTGGCATACCCATCGAAAAACCCTGACCTGAATTCCACAGAAAATTGGTGGATTGAACTGGAAAGCATATCCGAGTAACCAGACTCACAAATCTATCCAAGTCACAGCAGTTCATTCAGGAGAAACAAGAAAAGCTTTCAGCAAAGTATTGTGAGAAGCTTGAGGAAGCCTTCCCCAAAAGTTTGATTTAAGTTCAAGCAGTTAAACTGCAATGCCACCGAATAAGATCAATGCGCATGTAAAAATGTAGGGTGGCATTGTGGTACAGTGGTTAGCATGTCCGCCTAACAGCCAGAAGGTCCTGAGTTTGAATCCCGTGCCTGACAAAAGTGTTTCTGTTTGGAGTGTGTATGTCCTCCCCATGCTTGCATGGGTTTTCTCCAAAGGTTGGATGCTCTTCCATTTAAAAAAAAATAATAAATACTCTGGCGTACTGCTCCTTTCACATACATGTAATATACTCAACATTTGCTGATAATGACATCAGTGGTATATTCTCTATACATATTAATGGTCTGGTAAAATACCTTAAATCCCACTCAAAACAGATACTCAGGTATGAAGAGTGTTTTGAAATTAATTAATTAATTTGTTAGTCATTTAATTTTTTATTTACTTTTTGTTTATTTATATTTGTTAGACAGCTGTTTCTTTATTCAAGAAAAGGTTCCCCAAATCTTAAACTGGAAGCCAGTGTTTGTATGCCACATGTGTGTCCTACACCCAGATATAGCATGGACACTCAGTGTTTTTTTTTTTTTCTAGTTACATACAGTATGTTTTTATTTATGGAATAAAAACACTAAAAGTGTTAGACATGTAAGGCTAGACAGAAACAGCCTTGCTAAAAAATGTAAATGAAGAGAAAGAAAAAGAAGAAAGAAAAAGAAGCAATAATTAAGGAAGAGTTTGATGAAGACTAAAAAAAAATCACAATGTACACTTACAGAAGACAAAGTGTATAGAAAATAAGAGATAACAGGTGCAAAAGAGAGACTAAAACAATGATCAACTTCATATGGGGAAAACATCTTTCAGCTTGCTCTGGTTCAGTGCCAGAGTAGCCAGCCCACAAAGACAGCCATTGTGTTTCATGTCTACGGACCTCAGCCAGAGTTCAGGCTGTCCTGGACCTGCCCAGACCTGCTTCAACTCCCCAAGCATCACAGCTCCATGACCGCTTTCATTCCTGCCCCCTCTTGCAAACCACCCACCCACCTGATATTGGCTGAGCTTAGGTTCATCAAGCTTTTACCACTGGGCTTTGCGGTATCCACAGAACCGAGTTCTGACGCCACGACGCTGCCAGAATTCTTATGTTTCACGCGGAGGGGCTTGCATGGGTTAGCTTATATTTCAGAGACTTTTATACGCATGGCCAACAACAGTGATGAACAGTTTAAGACATGGCTACATGAATGCAACCACAAAAAACACACGCCCATGCATAAGGATACAAACACTCATTTGTAGAGTTCAGGGTACATTGGAAAATCCTTGAAAAGAAGTGCAGGTCAGATCCTGATAGGATCCAGCAGATTTACAGCTTATGTTGCTTTTCTCCATGGAGAAGTGGGGGGTTAGCCAAGGACTAATTGAATTGATAAAATCAAAAACTGCATGAGCGAAATCTCTAAACTGGAGAGTAATTGAGAGTTGTAACGGATAGGGTAATGGAAAGATTAATCCAAGTGCTCACATTAAACAACATGAGAACAAGATAAAACTCTGAACTTACACTGAACACCAAGTAGGTTCTGATGAAATTAAAATGATTAGTATTGAATTGTAAAGCTATCATATGTTCATGAATGTCGATAGCAACAGTGCACCATGTCTATGAGTGGACATACATTTGCTAACAAATAGACAGGACTACAAAGAGACACCTGTTTTAGCCGGCAGTGAATGCCAACTCTGTCTTCCTATTTTTACATTAGTGGGCTATGACAGATTATCAAATTCCCATAAGCAACTGACCCCATTCTGCACCCCTGCCCTACCACATTGGACCTATTGACACCACTGACATACACACATTCACACATATGGCCATTTCACAAATGCTATTAGTGTAACATGGTCTCATCAGCCTAGGGTGTTCTTTCTCAGTTTATAATAATCTTTTTTATTATTAGACTAAATGTCTGATGAGGTCGGCATGGGCTCGTTACAATATTCCTTCCTTCCTTCCTACCACCTCTCATCGTTTTTCTGTTCTCCATCTGATTTCTTACCCTATTTCTCACATGCATGATGGAATGGAAAGCCTGTCTGGTGTCACCATGGCTGAATTCTTCCAATCAGTAAAAGGACCAGTTTTGGTAAAATTTAGCTCAACATTTATTTTTACTATAGTTCCGAAAGCTTGTTTTCAAGAAGTAAAGTCCTAAACTGAAAAACCCAGTTCAGGGAAATAGGAAATAATTGAGATTAAAAATTCCATTCTGAATGCATAGCAACTATTTTTTTACTTAACTAAGTATTATCTGATGCTTGAGCTTATGTACATTTTGCTCCAACTCATGGATAATAATGATCAAAGTGTGATGTTTACTATGTGAGAAAATAAAACTTACCTATTAAGATCTTTGAGCAATCTGACATTTTTCACCATTGTTAAACTGACACTTTTTTCGAAATGATCTTTGCAGGAAATAGACAATGACTAAAATGAAAATAAAACCATGATTAAAATGTAAATAAAACCATTTCTACAAAATATATTTGTGACTTCTTAATGTGGTTTTCACTTTAATTTTCATGTTTTTTTTAAATAATCCGATAAAATCAAGATGCTGCATAAAGGAAGACTAAAAGCATGGAGTTTTTCATTCATTCATTCATTCATTCATTTTCTGAACCGCTTAATCCTAATTAGGGTCACAGGTAGGCTGGCACCTATCTTAGCCAAATGGGTGAGAGCAGGACACACCCTGGACAGCTGGATGTTTTTATTCATCATAATTTAGAAAAAGAAGACTATACATTAATGCAAGAAAGACTTTTGAAATAATTCCCAGCTTGTTATTAAGTTGTGATTAGAGCACATGGTCCAACATGATAAGGCATCCCTGGAGCAGAGAGGGTTGATTTGCATGCTTACAGGCCTGACATGGTTTGGCACTGCCGGTGTTTGAACTTGAGATCATCTAATTAGTAATGTAGAGCCATAACTGTTCAGTTACTACTTACCCAGTGCATTTCAGTGTATCTGTGATGCATCTGTCATTTCCACAGGTAACAATTTTGAAACATTTCTTTGTACTGAGAGACAAAGGAAAACCAAATTTACTTGAAGGTCACAAATAACATGGTTCTGCTTTACTATAAATTTAAGATAACAGTTACCCAGAAAAAGTAGTGTTTTTCTAATACATTATAAATTGTTATATATTTAAGGTTTTTATAAACAGTAGATGTCATGTCATGTTATTTTCTTAACCGCTTAATCCTAATTAGGGTCGCGGGGAGGCTGGCGCCCATCTCAGCCGACTCTGGGCGAGGGCAG
>JAOUQZ010000049.1:10863955-10876576 GCA_028564935.1 Neosilurus hyrtlii | reverse complement strand
CACACACACACACACACACACACACACACACACACACACACACACACACACACACACACACACACACACACAGATCCCATACGGGCATGTCAACCCACTTTCAAATAATGAAAAGTAAAAGATAAGTGTGCTGCTACAAACCCACAACCCACTTCCCTCCTTCACTGTCAACACAGATCTCATTAGAATACCATTACAAAAAATGTAAATTATCTGTTACTTATTTAAACTTTTAATGCTGCAGGTTGTATTCTATCTTCTCACTTATCAAAATTCCTAGGGCTGGATAAAAAAAATTTTCTCATCAGCACCCGCATCTGGAAATTGGTGCCGCATCTCTTCACCCCCCACCCACGAAATCAAAAACATCGGAAAACGCCTCAGACAACGTTAAAATGACACAGAATGTGATTCCGTGTTAGATGCTATGATTGCTATTCTGAGATTAATTTAGTTCTATTTTAAGATAGATATAGATAAGATTTTTGGAACTGCAAGGCTGCTGTTCTATAGACAATTGTTCAGAATTTGAGTTTAATACATGTCAAATGTACATGTAAAAGGCTGGTCATCCAGACTGTATTGTACTGCTTCAGTCACTTTACCTACATTTTGCTTTAAAAGCTTTTGGGCTTCGACAGTCACCTAATTTCTCCATTTAAAAAAAAGTTTTAAAAAATAAATAAATAAAAATAAAAGCGCGTGTCGTGTTTAGGTTTTCAAAAAGTACTGATGAGAAAACGAGATTTTTTTTTAAATCCGGCCTTATGGAAAGAAAATTTTAAAAAAATTGGGGATGGAAGAAATGAAAGTACTATACATCTAGCTCTTTACAAGCTACATAAGCTGCTTGTGTGCCCTTGGAGCATTTGGGGTAAAGGCCTTTGTCAAGGCCTGTTTCTCTTTCTCCCAGGCAGAATGTGAAGTGTCAGTTCTCGAACATATAACGCATCAAGTTTGAGTACTGACACTTCACTTTCTGCCTACTACGTCCCACTCCTTTGCAGGTTCCACCACAAGAAGATATTTAACAATTATTCACCGAAGGCAAGGTGGATATCGCTGAAAAAGGGCCAAGGGACTATTCGTTAGACCTTTCCCCCAACAGCTCTGCCCCGTTGTTTACTTTTCCCAGTGTCCCACATAGAGACTCTTTTGTGCATATTCATGATAATATTGTATGTTTTTTGCCAAAAGTGTCTACTTTATCCAAGACAAAGGTCTGTTCATGAAGTCCAGCTTATAAATGAATCAGGGAACAGCGTAAGAGTCACAACCAAGTGCTCACGTTCTCTGGCAAAAATGACTGGTGGAGCGATGTTATGGGTACTTGGACACACACATACTTGATTTGTCTTACTTGAAGACAAAATTTAACTTCTAGTTATCTAATTAGATCGTGGCGTTAGACCTATTGGAAAGTTCCTGTCTATGTAAATGTAATAACTATCATAATATTGCTTTACTTTAGTCCAATTTCCATAAGCTCTCAAATGTATAGTGATAATAACATGAACAATATATAGTTCACATGAAAGGTAATAACGTACTAGGACTGAGCATGCACATGTGGGCTGCGGACAGACAAACACACATAAAATTTCCTGCAGAACAAAAAAATCAGTGTGTCACAGTACCTTCCGTGTGGCTCGGTAAAAGGTAAAAAAAAAACAAATGCCTTACAAGTGATTGACATTCAGCAGGACATACTGTTGGAATCTTACTGCATGTGTAAATCAGGCTGAGTAGTTTTTTTTTTTATTTAAAAGATTTAAGGTAATTAGCTCTTCATAAATTTAAGTATTTATGACCCTCATTTAAAAATGAGAAGTTTAAAGCATATTACATGTAGATATATACTTACTTCTTTATCTGCTCTCCTTTGATCAAACGGCCTTACGTTTGTTGATGTTGTTTATATTCAGCTGCGTGTGGGGCCTGCTGCCTGCTTTAATTGATTGTAGACATCTAACCGGATTTTTTAGCTTTGGAAAAAGGATTATACAAGCTCCCTGTAGCCTTTCAGGATACCTTTCGTCAGAATTACATGTTTCCCAAGCGCATCTAAGAACCATTTTAGCAGTAGCAGTGAGCAGCTTCCTATGATTTCTGCATTAGCCTGTGTGTGTTTGTGGGGAAGTGTGACAGCTCACTATGGGAGGCGGGTGCTTGGCAGCAGGGACATGTGACTGACAGCAGGGAAAGGACCACTTATCAACATCCAACAAGCCTAAGGCGTTTTAGTATATAGCCTACTAATGGGACACACAAGAAAAACAAACTAAAAAGACATTTCTATACTTTATGTTTACATATTTTAACAATGAGACTGAGGCTTCGAGTCAAGTGAACGCTGCACTTTGAGCTGGCAAATACCTCCATTCCATTCCATTTCACTCCATGGTCCAGCTCATGGAGCCTATTCCAGCCCACTCTGGATAGAAGTGGTTACAACCTGAACAGCTCCCTAAAAAGTAAACTGTACTCTGTTCAAGTATTTCATTATGTACTATAAAGCACACAAGAAAAGCAAACTAAAATGAAATTTCTATAGATTGAGTCATCATATTTTAACCATGATAGAGTGGCAGGTCAGGTGAGTTTTGTGCGTTTAACTGGCTAATAGTTCCGTGTAGCTAACAGCTTCTGTTCTGCTCTGTTCACCCTACTTATTCATAAACAAAAGTAACGAGCGCTCCCTAAAGGTGTTTTAGTACAAACTATGGGAAACACAAAAAGAACAATTACAAGGAGATTTTTGTTGTTTCTTTTTTCCATTTCAAAGCATAAAGTGATTACATCACATGCTCCGACCGTCACATAACAAAATGTGAATGTCTGCCTTTTGAGTCAAGCATTATCCACTCTGAATAATGATTTTTAATATAGAGATCATGGACTGATTAGAGTGTAGTATATACTAATCAATGTTATTCACTTCACCTGTCAGTGGTCATAATGCTTCTAATATAATGGTGGACTGATATATAAGCACACAATTGACATACACAAATAATTTTTCTAATTGGATTAAAAACATACATCATCATGATATAGCTTTCTATAAGGATGCCCTGTCATAACAGAATCCAGTTTCGACCAAACACCCTGAGATGGTTTCATTAAAAGTCCAACAATACTTTTTCTTTATCACAGCACTTCCAGTCGGCCAGCTCTTTCATACCAGGAGAAGAGAAAGGTTATTTTTTCAATGGTTATTTTTTCAGACTTCTGAAAAACTTTATTGTTTTTCAAACATTATTTACTGACTTTATTTTGGGCGTTGATCAGGGTGAGTCTATTGGATTGTCCATTATTATGCACTGCTAGTTAGTGACATTACTAAACATTACTAAACTAAGACAAGGAGTAATGTCAGTAATGGCATACTTAAGTTTTTATTTACAGTAGGACAGGGACACATAAAAAACAGTAAGCTATTGCTAGCAAAAACAGACTAAAAGCAGCATGTTCATGGTAAAAATCTGTGTCCAACTAAACTTTAAATGCTGCGATGCCTCTGTTAATCAAACAGAGGTCCAGCCTTTAAGACATTTTCTCCAAACATCATGTAGCAACCCAGTGTCCTGGCCTTCCCATTCCCCATTGACTCCCAGAGACGCTGGGAGAAATGTCTAGCGGTGCTAAAAGAGTGAACTCTGAGTGCCATAGGAGTCCAATGAAGCTACGCTTCTGTTGGTTTTAATAAATTGTGCTGCTACAGCAGTGTAAAAAATTACACATCAGACAACCTGCGAGTCATTATTGCAGATCCTGAGTGAACCATCAATGAAGTTGAACAGGTTCAAGTGCTCTCTATGTAATATTCATGTAAATAGAAGAGTACTTATTGATGTATTTTTCCTGACATTTCAGAGAAAACTTTTATAATATTAGAGCAGTTGCACTGCACACTACCCAATCTTGAATTATTTTACAATAACAGCATGCCCCATCATATGTTATTCCTGTCACATAAAAATTGTATGTGCTTAGTGGTATGGCTAGGTATTACACTGTGAAAACTTCAACATAATTAATATCTACCAGAAATCATAAACAGCATGCAGTAATAATAAAACAAAATCAAGGTGAGTAAAATCAGATACTTAATCTAAGTTCTGTAAATTTTGTAGGACTGTTTAGAATGAGAGACACTGAGCTGACCTGATCTGAGAACATTGTAATAACTGGTGACTTGAACACAAATGAAGATTCAGACTGAGCTGTATGGATTCAAACTTCCACCCACTACTATCTTAGCAAATTCTTATGGGATGATTTAATTTATAAAATATTGGGAATTAAAGAAAAAATGGTCAGCAACCTATAGTGTAAAATAAAATGGAAAAAAAAAGCAATTACAGAGAGTAGAAAAGATGTGTGAAGATGAATAAGAGATGTGAAGATGAATAAGAGATGTGTGTATCCAAGGTTGACGCAAATAAAGATGTTGATACGTATCTTTAAAAAAATGCTATAAAAGATTATACAAAAAAAACATAAAACCTGAAGAAAATCCTTATTTCATAAACCACAACCCTGAAAGAGTGAATGAAACTGAACAGCAGGCTATGCAAAAAGCATGTCTCTCCTGGTGGAAAATGGGCTTTATTTTGCAACTCAAGATACCTAATATGAGCACAATGCAGTTTAAGACTTTTAATGGAAACATTCAATTGAGAATGTAATTGGAAAAAATGGAAGTAACAAAAGTTTTAAAAAAAGAAACTATAGGTCTATCTTGCGTTGCCAGTATCCTCTTTGGTTAGTCTCTTTTTTAAAGAAGAAGTGACAATGCCAGTGTAGCCTTTTAGATGAAGCATCACTTTCATTGCACGGTCGACATCTGGAAATGTTCCACTGTATCCTAGCACCAGTCAGGACTCGCTTTACACCTGGCTTCCGGCGCTAATCTCTAGATGACAGATGATTGCAGCAAAAAAGCCCAATGTAAGCTCCTGGTGCATGGGAGACAGAGCTGCTGCAGTCTCCTCTGCTCAGCTCTTTTTCCTTGATGACTTGCCAAGGTTTTCATGAAGAACCTTATTCTAGAGCAGTGGCAAAGACTACAGTCAATAGGCCGGATGTAGGAAGTAAAGGCTGTAGCTGGAAATACTTAGCAATAAGTGCCAGCAGCCAAGCTTTAACTACAGAGGGGCTGATACCTGTGTCCTCAGTGATCAAAAAAACATCTGCAAGCGCATGTTCTTACATAATCACAGGGGTCTGTGGGGCACAAAGACACCTGATCCAGAAAACAGGAGGAGCCCAGTCTTTGGTAAATATCCTGCTGTTGACTCAGCTTTTGGAGTTCATCACTCAGGGGCAAGATCAGGCAGCATGGGGTGTGGAGCTCATCACATGAGCCTTTATGCTCATCTATTACCACCGCAGCAATGTGAAATAATTTTGGTGTATGGTATTCCATTTGTTATTTACTGGTTCCATATGTATTTGACAGGTTTATGTCTTACCTGCATTTCTAGTCCTGATTTGTTCAATTCCAAACTGGACAAACTCAAAAAAAATAAAATAAAAAAGGCAAAGAAATTATATGTTGATTGTGTTGCTTATAGAAAAACGTCAGAGACCTGTGCTAAAAATCGGGATTACTAGCTCATCCGGGTAAGTTCATGAGTCACTGTGTGATGTTGGAGTAACCGGTGTTACGAAAGCTGAGTAGGGTTTCCACGTGGTGTGTTGTCATTCTTGGTTACCTCAATGTTATCTTTAGAAATGAATGAGGTCATTAAAGATTTTGCCCATTCTTCTTTGCAAAATAGCTCAAGCTCAGACAGATTGAATGGAGAGTGTCTGTGAACAGCAATTCTCGTCTTGAAACAGATACTCCACTATATTTAGGTCTGGACTTTGAATGGGCCATTCTAACACGAATATGAATACACTTTGTTCTCAACCATTCCATTGTGGCAGTATGTTTATGGTCTTCAGACCCTCTGAAAAAACTTCCATAATGCATCCATGGTATGTTCAGGGTGATGTGCAGTGTTAGTTTTCTGCAACAAATAGTGGCCAAAATGGCAAAAATGTTTCATTTTGGTCTCATATGACCGGAGCACCTTCTTGCACGTTTTCTGTGGAGGGGGCCCCGCCTTGCGGAGAGCTGCAGTCATTTCTTGACTCCCTCCAAGACACGTTCAGCCATCATGCCCCATGACAAAACAAGCAACATTTGTAATGACTGGAGCATGGCCAACTTTCTGGGGGTACTGATACCAATATAAATATAAATATAAATAAATGGTCCTCCATCACAAACCATCATCCTGCCCTCAAGCTATTAGTGTTTTGAGAGCCATATACCTCCACCACTACTAAAGTCCCTGTTTACTCCATATAGAAATTTAAATTACTGTCTCAACTAAAGAAATTGTGGCCATTTGACTCATCACACTATATGAAGAGAAAGGGGATATTGCTGATGCATGGTATATTTATCCTCTGTCCAAGGACACAGTATGTGCTCGTATATAATGACTTTCATATTTATTCCCATTGGTGTCAGCCAGTCACTGCAGTCTGACATCCAAACTCTGTCCAGGCAAAGAAGAGACCTATTAAGAACTTGTCAAGTGTGTCACATCTGTCAATGAATCTGTGGAGTGGAAGTGGGTGGAAATTCAGTAGGGAATGATCTTACTTGCAAATGATGGTTTTACAGCTGCAGAAGTTTACAATTTGCAGCAGACTTGCTGAATGGATATAAATAGAGCTATCAACAAAATGCTGGGCCCTAATAATCTTCTTTTTGTGTTTTGTAAGACAAGTGGCTATAAATTGCATTGATTACACCATTGTTATTGCAATAAAAAAATAATTCCATTAGGGTTTACCTCCCACAGAAGGGGTACATCCTGAACAGCTCGACAGACAATCACAGGGCCAAAACACTCACCCAACCATTCACACTTAGAAACAAATTGGGACAGCCAGTATGCCTGATGTACAGGTCTTTGGATTGTGGGAGGAAACTGGAGTATGGCCAGGAAACCCACACAAGCAAGGAACATCAGAACTCAGAAACGCCTTAACCCAGGATTTGAAACCAAAACCTTCTTGCTGTGAGGTGGATGTGATAACCACTATGCCATCGCGCCACAATGCCATTACACCACTATGCCATTACACAACCACAATATAAAATTAAATGAGCTTTGACAGAAGTTCATATGAAAGTCTCTTGAAACCTAATTAAGTATAATTTAATGCACAATTATATCTATAAATTTATTTAACCTCAGAATCTAGTTTTTAAAATAAAATTATATATTCTATACCTTAAGAAGACACAAATACACTTTGTTATGAAGTGATGGACAGCTATGGTTGGAAGAGACAGAACTTCAAGACAGAATTTGCCATAAAATAAACATCTGACTGTGATGGCCTGGCAAGGTGTCCAGGGTGTACTCTGCCCTCGCCCAGAGTCGGCTGAGATGGGCGCCAGCTTCCCTGTGACCCTAATTAGGATTAAGTGGTTCAGAAAATGAATGAATGAATAAATATTTAAACTTTTATGGACACACACAACAATATAAACCTTCATTTTTTGAAGTTTGAGACATTGCAAGATTTAATAGTTTAAAGAGCTTGTTTATTCAAGCCTATTCATTTAATTACCTTAACAGTTATATTATTTTAATATTAACAATATTCAGCCACCAGCAAA
This sequence comes from Neosilurus hyrtlii, assembly GCA_028564935.1. Classification (NCBI taxonomy): domain Eukaryota; kingdom Metazoa; phylum Chordata; class Actinopteri; order Siluriformes; family Plotosidae; genus Neosilurus; species Neosilurus hyrtlii. The sequence continues at coordinate 10,868,883 of JAOUQZ010000049.1, read as the reverse complement.
ATCTAAATCTGTGCAAAAAACCATTCACTCATCAGTAAACACACTTTAGTTTGTATTTTTACTATTTACATATCATAGTAAGGTGTTCCAAATAATGAGTTAAATTAAAATACCTGCATTGCTGGAGCTTCCCGCACTGGTTATGAATAGGTCACATTTGTCATATCAACATCAGCAAATTTTCAGTTCATCTAAATGTGCTAAATGTCCTATAGATGTAAGATTGATTTCCACAATTAAGGTATTCTGTGACATGCTCAATGGTGTACCTGACTTCAACTCTTGAACTCCAACTGACTTTCAACTTTGACAACATATTTTGTATTTTGGCATCAGTTTGATAAAATGGGAGGCAATGGAGCCATGCCATCCATTTTTCCCAGTTAATGACACACATTTAAGGTCATGCTTTAATCAGTTTGGTGGACAGCTATCTGCTATAGTAGAATATACATATTTAATCAATTCAGCATTCTGAGATTCTTTAAACTAAAAAAGCAAAATCAAAACTCAAAATTCTAACTTAAGATTGACTTATTGATACTATTTAGGCACAACGTTGCCTGTTGAACATTCCATTCCAGATTTAGTCCACCTTATAGTAACCCCATTTTTCCAGCAAGGCTTTCCACTAGAATTTGGAGCATGGTGGTGGGGATTTATTCATTCAACTGCAAGAACAGTTGTCAGGTCAAGCACTGATGTTGGGCAAGAAGGCATTGTAAAAAGTCACCTTGAAACTCAGTTTGTGCACAGCGACAAAGTCATGCTGGAACAAGCTTGGGTACCCTAGTTATAGTGAAGAGAAACTGTAATGCTGCAGCATACAAAGAGAGTCTATATAATTGTCTGATTTCACTACTTGCAACATTTTGGAGAAGAACCACATATGGGTATCATGGCTAGTTGTCTAGCCTGCCACACATTTGATTAAACATGATCTAAACATGCTGTTGTCACAAAGTACAGTGAATGTAATTTTTATTTAATTTTTTTGGACTTAGAAACGTTGGAAACTAGACCATATGTCAGGATCGTATTATCTGTCATTCCTGAATCAAGTCACATGGAAATGAAAAAAACATCTGTGGCTTTATTCTTCCAAGCAATTTATCTGTTATGCTAACAAGACTAATACTTTACATTCAGGGCTTAATGCCAGCTCTTAAGATTGGAAACTGATATCTGAGTAGGGACTTCCCACAGCATTCCAGGGTTCTGGAGGTGATGATTACAAAGACATAAACAGTGTTCTCTCTTCCGTTTCACAGGCCAACAGTGCAGTCTGGGCATGGAAAGTATTTCTTAAATGACATTTTTAAAAACCTTTATACAAATACCAACTGCCCGTGTCAGAGATTTTTTTTTTTCAGAGGAAACCACCAAGAGGTAACACGGCAAATGAGCCCGATACACACTACAGTAGAGGGAAAATCTGTGCTTGTTCAAAGAGAGTCCAGGAGTATATATCTACTCCATTCATCATGAAATTCAAGCAACTGAAAGCTAGATGGCTAACCTTTACCTGTAATTTATATACTGCAATCAGAGGAAAAGGGAATAATAAACCTGTGAAAGTACTATGCAATTATGATACATTTCCTTTAAATTATCCATAATTGTCAGTCAGTACTGGTCAAGATCTAAACACACTAATGCATCTAAAGCAGTGAATGATAGCTGAAATTATTGGCGTATATTCCATCTGCACACAGAGCTAAAATGAACAGATATCAGCTAAAAAGCACTTAGGTGTTAACTTCAAAACCTCTGTTTCAACTGTATAAACTTTTTCACTGACACATTTATATTTTAATGGATTTTAAAAAGAAATTGGACAACTTACTAGTATAAAAATCTGGGATAAGCAATCCCATGTAGATCCACTTTCATATAGTGTATATGAATAAAGGGATATATTTGAACATGACCACAAGAAAAAAAATAACTGTTTCAATCATTTATTTAACAAAAACCTCTGGCCACAGAAGCTAATACTGCGCCTTTAAGCAAAAATAGCTTTTTTTAGGCTGGATAAAAAAGAAATTCAATTTTCTCATTAGCAAATCAGCAATTGGAGTGCATCAACTTTTGAATACATTTTTTTCTGAATAACAACACTAAAAACCTCGGAAAATGCCTCAGACAACGGTAAAATGACACAGAAAGTGATTCGGTGTTAGATGGTGTGATTCTGAGACTGGTTTAGTTCTGTTAGAAATAGGTCTATTTTCTAAAGATTTTTGGAAATTCAAGGCTGGTGTTTTATAGACAGTTATTCAAAGTTTGAGCTTAACACATGTTAAATGTACATGAAAAAAAATAATTTTTTAAAAATTTAGCCTTATGTATTTTGCATAACAGTCTTTGTAGTTTTTTTAAACCCTACACAACATTTGAATAGGGTTAAAATATGGGCTTTAATTATGCCATTCCATAACTCCACCACCATGCTTTACAGTCGATAGCAAGTTCTTCTCCTTTTCACATGTGCAATCTGAATGTGACCAAACCACTCTATCTTTTACTTGTCTGTCCAGAGTAGTTGATCCCATAAGGCCAGAAATGCCTCACAAAGTAACAGTAAATTTGTTATGAATGCCAAACTGCTTAGGCCTATTGGGGTCATGGGGATACTGAACCCTATCTCAGGTGACTCTGGGTGAAGGTGAGTTCGACCTGAAGGAAATCCATGTTAACACACGGCGTACATGCAAACTCCACACTGAAACGCCCCAACAAAGCCTGGGGCTTGAACCAAGGACCTTATTGCTGTGAGGCTAACCACTACGCCACTGTGCTGCTCCTTGGTATGAATGGTTCAACTTAATGAGTATCTGGAGTTGTTATTGGCAGGTTAATTTGCCTGGGTAACAAATAAACTTTTCAGAACAATTAATATGCACATAACCATTGTAAAGAACTTATAAATAGATAAATAAATAATATACAGAATGTGGAGCCACTTAGGATCAAGATAAATTCACTACAAACCTGTCATATAATTCTTAGCAGTGCAATGCTTAGTATCCTTGCTGAGATAATATGAAGAGAAAATAAAGACACTTCCAGACTCAAATTTTCTTTTACAAGTGATGAGAGGCCAAACAAAATGCTGAACTCTCATTAAAAAATTAAATTAAAAACTTTGTACACTCCCCCCCCAAATGTGTATCTATTAAGACACTAAGATAACATAATAATATAGGGTGTAATAGTTAACTATTACTTTATATCCTAGTCAATTAAGTTTCCACGCAACAAACTCTTGGGACTGGATTACACATTGGAGCCATTACTTACTTGGTAAAGTAGATAATTAGTTAAATCTATTAATAATGAAAAATATTCACATATGCCACATATTCACAACTAAAAGCAGTAAGACAGACTGAAAAAGAATGTCAATTAACTTTTTCCCCATGAGTTGCAGGTTCCCCTATGGAAAGTGCAAGAAAGAGGTTCTAAGGTAAAGCAATTAAATCCCTAAAAATGGAGTGAGACTACTTGATAAATGAAGGCGTTCAGAAGGTACACTGAACATTGGCTGTTGAAGGAGGAACAGGCCTGTATTAAGATGAAAGGTGGACTAAGCAATATCTCATTTGGCTGCTCCCTCAGGAGGGCATGGAATGCCACAGTGGGCATCTCACATTTATCCAGCATCAGCAGCTGCGTGTCCTCCCCACATCACTCCTCTCCCCTGTTCTCCCCTCCCCGCTGAGGCATTCAGCAAATCTTAATTTCACTTCTGGCTTCGGTGCTACAGCCTGAGCTTCAGCCACACAAAGGCCAGGGTTTCGATTTGAACGTGAGAACCACCTCATCTCCTGACCCCCATCTACATATGAATAACCATAAAGAAATGATGGAAGTGAAAGAGGGTTGAGTGCAAATGAGAGAATGACAGAACACAGAGCAAAGTGTGCCTGCCATCTTCTAATCACATGCAGGATTTCCCACTTCTGACTGAAATGTGTCCAGCTTTGCTATAGAAGAAATGAGCTATGGAATTATTCATAGAAAAACAAAACGGTTGCATTTGAAGCTTACTTCCATTCAAAATTTTGCTTCATTTTTATTGAACAAAGCCCTCAACTTTCATTCAATTTAATTCATTTTTGACAGACCAGGCAACAGATGGCATATGGTCAGATGGTCTTTCATAAAAAAATTGTTTTTTTATTTTTATTAGAAATAATTTTAAAAGGTTGTTTCAGAAATAAAACTTGAAGGAAAAATTAGAAGAAACCTGAAATTTTCAGCCTGTTGCGTTACATGAGCTGCAAATCATTTTGAGGACAAAACAGTTATTTAGAAATTGGCTCTGGCCCATCCTGAAGGACACAGAAATCCAAATGAGATTCAGTCTGTTCTGTGTCCCAAAGCTTGACTTACATTAGATCATTTATTGCCCTAGCAGCTAATCTGTAGGCAGCCCTCAGATTGACCCCATTCATCAGGACTCCATATGCAGGGCTTCTGGCCTGTTGCTCGGGGCTTTAGACAGAGAGGAAAAGTAATAACACTTGCACTGACCTGACTTGTCTCTTTCTCTCCAGTTACAAATGGACCCCCATTGTGTCGCTCAGCTCTAGCTGTGTACAGAGAGAGACAATGCTCATTATTAATGTAGAACAAAAGTAACAGCATATGTAACAAGTTAACCTGGTAGTCACATAAACTTGGAAAGAAGCAATGAATATATAAAAACGATGCATAGCTTGTAATATACCAAAATATTACCTGGTTATATTAGGTTTATATTAAACATTTGGCATTTAAACATGTAACATGGCTACACGATCCTTGATTTAACACAATTCTATTAATATCACACATCTTAGCAATTTTCAATCACACACACACACACACACACACACACACACACACACACACACACACACACACACACACACACACACACA
>JAOUQZ010000049.1:10842619-10863855 GCA_028564935.1 Neosilurus hyrtlii | reverse complement strand
TGTGTGTGTGTGTGTGTGTGTGTGTGTGTGTGTGTGTGTGTGTGTGTGTGTGTGTGTGTGTGTGTGTGTTAAATAAATAAATAAAATAATCTGAAAGTAGAAAAGAGTAAATCTCAAAAATAATAATAGATATAAGTACAACAATTAAACAGGGAAAGAAAATAGCAGGAAACTGGGAAACCCACTTCCTAGACATGGCACTAATAATAATAATGCAAAACTACATAGGATGGTAATCTAGATCTAATCTAGCCTCTAGATCTAGGTAACTTCTAGTAAAAAGCTTAACTTGTTGAGAGAAAACTGCTGAGAATAAAAACTAAGCATACAACACTACTAGGCTGTGAAAAATGATGCTATAGTTCCGATGCACATTTCTCGTCTGCCAAACCAAAGGGAGGAAAAGTTATTGCAATAATAATAAGACAGGAAGAAATTTTGAACCTTTCGATGCCTTACCAGTAGATCTAGTTAAAAAACAAGTTTAAGATATGCTAAAAGACACTTAAGAGTTTTGTTTACCCCAAGTATCCACTTCCAGAATCAAAAGCTAAACCAAAAACAGCCGTGATAGTGCGAACGTGCCAAAGAACTGTCCCCGACAGAATAGGAGGAGCTCGGGATTTATTTATTTTTTAAAAAGATTATCGGTTTTTATCCGTTCTAATCAATAAGTTACATTAAAACAGATAAATAAAACATATATAACATAAATTATAACAGCTGTTTAAGATTTACTTTACCGTTTTGATTAAACAGTATTTGATTACTGTTTTCACTCTGATTTCAAGAACAAAGATAGACTTATAATGCCACATTGCTTTGATCTCGTACAAAAGCAGTAAGCGTTTTTTGTCTTTTTTCTTTATAAACAATTTTAAGAAAAAAAGCCATTTATAAAGCCATTCTTTTCAAAGCACTTGCAGTCACAGCTTCAGGAACAGTGTAGCAAAGGAACAAAATAAAAAGCATGTCTCAATTTACTATTGTTTTCATTTTACTTAATTGTGAGGGTGAAAAATACCTTTTCAGGCTTCTGTCTGTTTTCCACCATATCTATATTCATCTGGGGGTTAGACCTTCACTGTTCCGTCAATGAGGTTTTGGATTGAACATTTAGAACAGGCCATTTTCTTTGAAAGTGCAGTGGAATAAACTTGTTGGTCTGACAATGGATGGTGCACCTGCAATGTGAGGTGAAAAGCCTCCTACTGAAAAGTGCTGGACATTGGGCACCAAAAGGAGTTTGAATCACCAACAATTCAGGGCACTTATAGAGGAGGAAAACTTTGTGCATGAGGACGTGCCATATCACACAGTGAGGTGCACTGGTTAATTCAGGGGATAGTATTGTAAAGATTTTATAATGGCCATATTGAGACTGCTTGTTTCATGGAAAGCAAACAAAGGATCATCCCCAAGCTTTAAAATGAAAACTGGCTCAGTGACTTGACATTTTTATGTGACATAATTAAGCACCTCAACGATCTTAATGTAAATGTAAAACTCCAGGGTCGAGGGCTCCCTAGTGGCGCATCGACAAGGTGCTCGACTATCAACCCAGAGATTGCAAGTTTGAATCCGGGTTGATGCCACAGCCATCCGTGACCGGGAGTCCATGGGAGCTAATTGGCCGAGCTCTCACGGCATACACTCACTTCTAAGTTCTAAGCTCATTTGTATGAGGGGGCGGATAGCGCTTTCCCTCCGAGTGTGTTAGGCCGCCCCCAATTTGCATGCGCAGCAGTGTGAAAAGAGGCGGGCGGTAGCATTGCATGTCACAGAGGGGGCGTATGTTTGCTCGCGCCCCTCCCTGGTCAGTGGTGGTCGTGTGATAGGGAAGGCAAAAGTTGATGGGTGGAAATTGGAAACGACTAAATTAGGGCAAAAAATGATGGGAAAACAAACAAACAAACAAAAAAAATCCAGGGTCGAAAGCAGCTAATCACTGAAACACAAGACTGTGTTAAGTTGTTTCAAATTAAACTGTCTGTGGGAGGCCCAGATGTGCCAAAGCAGCATGTCTCATTTTCCTGTTTGCCAGTCATTCAGTAATACAGTCATAATCCCATTGAAGTGTATGATACCAAATTGAACACACTGAAAGAAGAATTCAACAAGAGATTTGCCAATTTTAAAACACAAAAATTCAACCTTGACCTATTGACTAGTCCATTTGCACTTGATGTTGACACTGCACCTGAGCACTTGCAGTTGGATCTCATTGAATTGCAATGTAACACTCTTTTCAAGACACAGTACCAGTTAGTTGTGGCAGCAGAGTTTGCACCTCTACTCCCTGAATCAATGCCACAGCTTCATCTTCATGCATCATGTCTGTTTGCAAGCCCCTATTCATATGAGCAGATGTTCTTAGTAATGAAGCTGACCAAGACATCCCACAGATCCCACCTTATAGAGCAGCATCTGGTCTCAACATTGAAAGTGTCCTTGGCAAATGACATTATCTTGTTAATTGCTCAATAAAGCTGAAGAGTATCTGGATGAGAACTATTGAAGAAAAATAACACTTTGTACAGGGTACCACTTATTCATTTAGTAATTTTGTTATTTTAACAGTTTCACTAAAATTCATGTCTTGTTAAAATACTGTTTTGGTTAACTGACAGTTAAATAAGCAGAAATATTATGTTGCTTTATAAATTAAACTTGCTGGTCAATGGCTGCAGTGATGAAAAGGTGGTTTAATGAATGCACATTTATTGTTGCAGTTACTAGCATGCTTATATGTTATTTTTTCAATTTAAACAAAGTACAAATATTTGTCCACCCCCTGAATTTATTCACAACCCTCACCATGGCCCTTAGCAAGTATGAATATGAGACTGCTGGTGTAGACTTAGCTGTAATTAAAGTGAATAACAAAAATAGTGTATGACCATTTTAGGAGCTACAGCCATTTTTACACATAATCCCCTCATTTTCAGAGGTTAAAAGGTAATTGGACAGTTGACCTACTATATTACTATACCATATATTACTACTTAGTCAAAGAAATTGATTTATATACATTGATTCCAAGTGCTGAATTTATATTTGGCAGATGTTTATTGAAATTCAAAACACGGTTGAAAGACTTCTTTCATTTTCTTAACCGCTTAATCCTAACTAGGGATGCAGGTCACTGGTGCCCATCTCAGCCGACTCTGGGCAAGGTGTACACCCTGGACAGTTCGCCAGGCCATCGCAGGGCAGAAACTCGCTGATGGCAGTGCAGTCTACTCTTGACAAACATCAGCAATGGTTCTTTTACATGCCTCTCACCACAGACAATGAATGACATAACCGACCCAGTCAATAACCCAGTTAGCTGAACTGGGGGGGACAGCAGTGACAACCCAGTGATAGTGGGGCTTGAACCCCTGACCTTGGGATCAGTAATCCAGCACCTTACCACCAGGCCACCACTGCCCCATTTGAAAGACTTGTCAGTGCAATTAAACAAGGCCACTGTTGGGCTGAGAAAATGTACACAGCTATCAGATGGATAGCAGAAATTTTAAGAGTGGTCAAATCAACAATTTAGTACATTCAGAAGAAGGACAGCACTGGCAAGCTCAGCAATAGCAAAAGCCCTGGAAGACCACAACAACAGAACTGGATCAGAGAATTTTTTTCTTTTTTTGAAGAAAAATCCACTTAAAATATTTAATCAAGTCAAGAACACTGTCAAAAACCACTGGTAACACTCACTTGCACAGGAAGGCAAGACTAGAGTTTGCTAGAAAGCCTGCCAATATGAAGATGAAACCAAGATTAACCTGTACCAGAATGATGGAAAAAGAAGTATGTGGAGAAGAAAGAAAGGGCTCGTGATCCAAAGCATGCCACATCATGTGACACATGGTGGGCATAGGCATGTATGGTTGTCAGTGGCACTGACTCACTGGTGTTTATTGATGATGTGACTGCTGATAAAAGAAGGAGGATGGATTCTAGAATGTATAGACATATACTTTCTGCTCAGATTCACTCAAATGTGACAAAAATGAAAGCAACCAAGGGATTCTTAAGGTAAAGGAATAGAATGTTCTTAAATGGCTAAGCCAGTCAACTTAACTTAAAATGCTTCAATCACATTTTGACTGTTCAATTTGAAATTCACTGTGGTGGTGATAAAAAAAAAAAATAATTAAAAAAATAGAAAATTTGCAACATTGTCCAAATAGACCTAACTGGACATTTAGCATCTCATTCACACCTAGTAAAGCCAAATCACATAATGTTTTTTTTGTTTTGTTGGTTTTTTTTGGGGGGGGTTTTTTTTTGGGCATGGGTGGAAATTTGAGAACCACGAGGAAACACAGTCGCAAGGAGAACATGTGAAATACCATCCTGACAGTAACTTGTGTTTAAGATAAAACTATGGACCCTGATGAAGCACTGCTGCATGCTGTTAATCTAAAGTTTCCAACAGCTGTCTCCTTTTAATGTTTCTATCTTTTCTGACTACTAAGAAGCAAATTTTAGTTAAGGAGAGCTTGTACTACTTATCTGACAATACTACAATACTTTACTGTGAAGTTGCAGACATATTAATGAATAATCTGAAGGGGATGAAAAGAAAATTAAACATCCACAAAACACAAAAGAGTACAGATACAGTGGCCTGCATAAGTATTAACACCCTTGCGATTTTTCCTATTTTGTTGACCTTACATGACTTTGATTTATGGCATTTTGGCATATGCCCTTATCCAAAGTGACTTATATTTTATCAAATTTATACAACTGAGCAACTGAGGGATAAGGGCGTTTGCTTAAGGGCCCAACAGTGACAGCTTGGTGGCTTGAACTTTATCCTTCCAATCAATAACCCAGAGCCTTAACCACTGTGCTACCACTGCCTTACAACCTAGAATTAAAATGAATAGGGTTTGAAGATGCATAAAATTGTTATTTGTAAAGCAAATAAGAAATTAGAAAGTCCAACCCCATCCACAGATATTTTTGTTTGTACTTGCTAATTACATTTTTTCACGTGCCTACAAGGATTCAAATTATGGGGATCTGGTTTATAATAAAACAGTCACTTTACAACTGACTAACATCAGTTTTGCACGTGTCACCTTTACATACATGAACATTTGGTTGGCAATAAATGTACTACACAAGAAATCCACTACATGTAGTTCACTGTCATGATATTCACACATACACACTCATGCTACCGTGAACACCACGTTCCCGGGAAACACAGTGGATGCGGCTATTCATCCACCATTATATTCACCACTCCCCTGCTAAGATCTCTCCATGGGCTTCCTGTAGCTGCTCACATTAAATTTAAAATATTAATGTTTGCCTACAAAGCCAAAAATGATCCTGCACCCTCGTACCTCAAATCACTTATCACACCCCACACAGCACCGTGTTCTCTCAGATCCTCTAGCACTGTTAGAATGGTCCCTCATTCTACCAAGGGTCAAGGGGAAAATGCATCTAAATTCTTCTGTTTTGGCTCCAAGGTTGTGGAATGAACTTCCTCTGGATGTTCGGACAGCTGAGTCACTGGGTATCTTCAAATAACGGCTGAAAACCTACCTTTTTCGGCAGTACTTAGACTAGCACTATGTTTTTACACACACACACACACACACACACACACACACACACACACACACAAAAGAAAAAAAACCAATACATATCCACTGAGTTTTGGTATACTTAGTCTGTGTCCTGACAAACCAGTATGAGAATATATTGTCTGATAATGAATTAAAGCACTTCTGTAAGTCGCTCTGGATAAGAGCGTCTGCTAAATGCTGTAAATATAAATGTATCAATCTCTCACTGAGACTAGCATGCAACTAGCATGCAACAGTAGAGAGGAAAGCATTGGCCACAACAGACTCATAAAACATCCTAAGCATTGTTCAGCAGATATTAAATGACCTTAGCCACCTCAAAAAATAGAGACGGCTCTGGCCCTTCTTAGAGTGCGATAGTATTTTTAACCCAGTCCAGTTTATTGGCAGTGTGAATTCAAAGGTATTTGTAATCCTCCACCATTTCCACATGGACGCTCTGAATGGAAATAGGGGTTGCTGGTGTTTTGGATCTCCTGAAATACACAATCAGTTCCTTGGTCTTTGTCACATTAAGCTGCACATGATTTTGCTCACAACATGTGACGAAGGAGTCCACAGCAGCCCAATACTCATCACCTCCACTGATACATCCAACTACAGCAGAGTCATCAGACAGATTCCACAGAAAGTGTGCTCACCAGACAAGTTTTAATGAGACACTTCCCAAAAAATATACGATTGAAATTTGTTAATAAAAAAAAATTTAATGGAAAATAAATCTACCTACCAGCAAAAGCAAGTGTGTTGTTGTTCGTTCTATTGTTTTCGCAGAAAAGAGTTTTGTGCTCAAAGCGTACCCCAGATGGACAGAAAATAATCCTAGTAGCTATATCCAATGCATAACCAAAGCAGTCAAAGGTTACATGCATTCTGTCCATTATCATAACATTAGCATTGGGTGAAGAATGCCACAACTGAATGACCAATCTAAGAGCATTAACCACTGTGCCACCACTGACTTGCAGGACAGTACCACACAGATGGTGCTCCTTCAGCTAAAAGAAGGCAAACAGGTTTATAATGAGTTGGTTCTTATAAGACTTGTGTGTGCAGACAGGAAGGGCTAGAACTTCTTTAGTGGGTTCCTGGTCTATACATTTTACCATAACAAGCAAACACAGAAGTACACAATTATATTAGTTATGCAGCTCTAGCCAATAAGAACATCACTGGGAGCATTAGGTTTGTTCAGCTTGTTTTTGGTGAGGATGCATTATGTGTGTCTTTGTTCCAGCAATATGCACTGAAGGAGACTTGCTTTATCTGATGTCTAAATTAAATTGCATTATATATTGTATTACTCCTATAGACCATGTACAATTACAGTCCAGATCAGTATCAACTGAGAGCAGAGCAGTTGATCAGATGCTTTCTACAATGCTACAAAAAAAATTCTGGAGCTTAGAAGACCACTAGAGATTGCTTCTTAAATGCTCTGGGTTATGGATCAGAAGGTTGGGGATTCAAGCCCCAGTACCACCAAACTGCCACTGTTGGGCCCTTGGCATACATGTGTGCCAGCCAATTGACTAGAGTGTGAATAAGCGTGTGATTGGTCGTTCGTATCTGTTTTAACCCCTGGGCAATTGATTCAGGGTTTATTCTGCTGGGATTGGACAAGTGACATGGATAATGGATGGATGTTCAACATATGTCCACATGTTTTCCATAAAATTCTCTCACCAAGTACACCAGTACCAAACCCCTGTACTTGATAAACTAAGAGACCGACACAGATGGAGTCCTCCATCCCTGTGATAAATACACAGGAAAGGTCTCAGTGACTTGTATGCTTGCAGCAACATCTGGTGGTGAATTTATTAATTTCAGTTACATCAAAGTAACATTTCCCCCCACATTGACTTAATTAAAAAGCAAAGCAAGAGACAAACATTGCAGCATCACTTAGATAGGTTCATAAGTAAGGGTCACACTTCATTAGTTAGCTCAGCTGGCAAATAGTGATACTAGAACCAACACCAGACCAGAAGCGGAAACCAGGGCACAGAGCTGCACTAAATTCAGTTTCGACACCACAGATATGGAGGGCTTTGGTTGTGAGAAACTCTAGAAAGCCAGCACACATTCCTGTTGGTCTATATAGACCTACATAGACCCCAAACTGCCGGGCTTTAGGAGCAGCTAGTACTGTTTCACAAAGAGAAGGCTGTGCCTGACCAGTACAGGCTCCATGAGTGCTCATTATGGCCCAGTCTGTCGCTGTCATCCGTTATGGAGCGTCTGATGTCTTTATAAGCTATACCAATAGTGACCTGCAAAGACCATTGTGCTGCATTCATTCTCCTGCAGGGTTTCTCATTGATTTAGGAAAGATAAAAAAAGAATATAATCAAATCTGTTATAATTAATAGAGATTATATAGAGATAATAGAAATTATAATTAATAGAGAATTCAATTTAAATTTATAAATCTTTTATATAAATCTGATGTGTGATGAACATTACAGACCACTGAAATCAGAAAAATATAGGGCTATGGAATTTATCTTCATTGCCCAGATTACTGTGAAAACAAAGGCATATCAGTCTCTGAACTCACGCTGGATAGCAGATGATGACAATAGATGGGAGAACTGAGTGGCTAGGGATAGCTAGTAGTATACCACCTGTCTTAATTTGAGTGTGTTTAGTTTGTTTAGCATTAGCTTGAGGGGTATCGTGTGAGATTTTTAAAATCTTTTCTCACTGAACAGTTGCCAGGAAACCCGCGCAGGCACGGGGAGAACATGCTCCACACAGAAACGTCTAGCCCGGGGTTCGAACCCAGGACCTTCTTGCTGTGAGGTGGACTATGAGATTTTATTTTTAATTTAGCATTGTAGTTTTTCTTATAGGTGGCATAGTGGTTAGCACGTCCACCACACAGCAAGAAGGTCTGTCAGTATATTCCGGGATCGGGTGTTTTATGCATGGAGTTTTCTTGCATGGGTTTTTTTATGGGTACTCCGGTTTCCTCCCACAGTCCAAAGACATACACATTAATATGCACATTAATATTCCAAATTGCCCCTAGGTGTGTATTTGAGTGGGATCGGTTGTGTGTGTTGTCCTGCAATGGTCTGTCGAGCTGTTCAGGGTGTACCCTGCCTTCGCCCAGTGTTGGCTAAGATTGGCACAGCCTCCTCACAACCATGGTGTTAGGATTAAGTGGTTCAGCAAATGAGTGAGTGAGTGAGTGAGTGAGTATTTTTAATATTGGTTAATTAAGTTTTTTCTGCATGCTGATAGCTGCATTTTGTGAATGCATTGCATTTGAAGAATGCAATATTCCTTTTATTTGTCAGATCAAAATAGCACAATTTTCTAGAATCACTTGTTGTTTGGGCCTGCCACTTTCAACACTTCCTCGCTCTCCCTCTACCTGTCCTCAGTTTGTCAGTTCACAACTGCTCATTACCTAAACCGCTGTTGATGCACACAATAATCAGCTCTAGTTAATCAACTTGGTTCTCCGCTAAAAAAATTTAAAAAATTATAAAAATGAAGTGCTTGAATTGATTTTGTACAACATTCGAAGGAAAGATAAAAACAGTGGCATTGTCAGTGCACAGTTCAACAAAAGAAGAGACTATAGCACCTCTTAGAATATAGAATAGAACAATTTCTGGACCTTGCTATACAGAAACATCAGGGAATATTCCAGTACTATTATTTGACCAAAGTATGAAAAGCAAATTCGAGTTTACATTATATTTGGTTTGTTATTAAAGCATATAAGCAGGTCAAAGGGGCAAGGAAGTAATATTGTTGCATATCTTTAAACACAGTGCAAACACATATGCAAAGATGGATGTGCTAAAAAGAACGTGCTAGCGCAAAGCAAAGTTTACCAGCATGATATGGCTCATGAGGTGCCTACTCTTTTCAAAAGGCAGCCATGGTTGTATTACATGCCTCTCGTCACAGACAGTGAGAGACATGGCTGGCCTTTGAAAACCCAGTTAGCTGCACTGGGGGGACAGCAGTGACAACCCGTTGATAGTGGGGCTTGAACGCCTGACCTTTGAATCAGCACCCTACCACCAGGCCACCACTGCACCCACAAATACACACATACATACACATTATCTATATATAAATACATAGATAATATAAAAATAACAATAACACGACCATTCTTTTTCTATTCCTTGTTTCGCAAAATGTCAATATTCACAATTTTTAAAGAAAATAAAATGGAAAAAAAATTTTTTTTTTTTTATTCTCTCTGGTCTCAACTTGCCGAGTTCACAATTAATTTTTTGCACCAAGCCGGTCCTTTCGTCGCTTTCTCATAGAGGCTATTGTAACTACAGAATGTACATCTGCGCATGCGTACTTGCCTGTCGGAAGTGTTGTCCCTCCCATCGACTGTTTCTAATCCAGCAGATCAACACAGTGTGTGCGCGTACATACGTCTGTCAACAGTAAATACATAGCATTAAAAGTACTACATGTACACCATCAGCTCAGAACAGACTACTCTATTCAAACTATTAAATGTTTCAATCAATGCACAACTTTAGGCTTCTTTTAGAATACAAGAATGAGCAGAATAAAAACATTTGAATTTTAATCTTTCTTGTACTCTTGAAAAGAAAAAGAAAAAAAAAAACATCTGTTCTTAAAATGATTTTTTTCTCCTGTCTTGGGTTTACATAACAGAAATCCACCAAGCAAGAAGAATTAAAAGAAGAATGGCCCAGTAATAATTCTATTGAATATTATGATGCTTCTAAAAATAACTTTTTATGCATTTTTTTTTAATTAAGAATGACTTTAAAGTAAATCAGTCACTAATAAAAAACTGAAAATATTTTTTTTGGGGTGTTAATATTTTTCTCCAGTTCATCATCCATCCAAATCTCTTCATACATGCTTTATCTGTTTGTTTATTCCTCTTTTTAAATCCAGGCCATTTGTGGCAGTTCAAGCAGGTACTAACACCAAACAAACATGCATATTACAAATAACACACAATTTAACCACAACTGCATTATTCTGGAGGGCAAAAGGGTTTAAAACTTAGTTTTGATGTGTTTGCATTAATAAAGTCAGTTGATTAGCTGCCAGTTAGCTGACATTGTACTGTAGCACTGAGCTCGGATTTCCCCCTAAACAAACACCCTGAGCCTCAAACACAACTTCAACATATATTTTAGGAAATGTTTGTTAAAGTTAGGCATAAACATTTACCTCAGTGTTTGAGGAAAAGCACACGGTATTGACAGTGAAAGCCCTCAGCTGTTTCAGGAGCAGCACTTCAAACCCAGCTCTGGGCCCTACATTCGGGCCCTACGCTTATGTTATGAAGTGCACTACCAAGTGGACTTTATATAAAAACATGTGATTCGGCCTAGCTAGTATATAAGCCTAGCTAGTAATAAAACAAATCACAAAACAAACTCAATGAACATAAACTATGTGTATCTTGCGAGGTTTTGGCCAAGTATGACCCTGATTCCTGATCATTAAAGGGGTAAACAAGTCCTGCACACTCCATATATATTATATTATAATCATTATTGACTCAAACTGCAACAATTTAGAAATATATATTTGTATAGCAAATATGAGTTCATTGCTTCTGTTTTTTTTTTTCCTGTGACAACTTTGTTTCACTTGATTAAACACCAAGATAAATTTTGCTCGGTGGCCAATCTTTTTGAAACTTGGTCAATAAATAGCCACAACCATGTCCGAGTTAAATACTATTTGGCTTTGTCTTGCCGCGGCATCGAGATAAATTATGATACGACGAGCCAGAACGATATATTCATGTCTAACACCTTCACAATTGTGTCTGTCCATGCACAGAGGCCATTACCAGAACAGAAATACTACCCAAACTGTCCGCAATCAGTCATGGGAAACACATTTACGCAACCAACGTCCGAATCGTGGACTTGTGCTGACACCTTCTCGTTGGCTCGTGCATCTGCATTGGGCAAGAGCATATCTGGGATGCAATAGTCTCAGATGGATCTTGGTTAATGTCCTCAAAGCTGTCTGTTGAAGTTAGGTCATTTTGTTTAAAGGTAAAGCTTAAAATTGTGTTGAAATTCACATGGGGTTAATATGGATACCACTGCAATCTGTACCCTCTGTGTGACTGCAGGAAAGGGGATTTGTTTAGCCTAAGATCTGTCGGCAAGGTCAAAGGCTACAAGGAACAAAGGCAACTGAGAGCACTTGCAGTGAAGTAAGGTGGAGTGCAGACTGCAACAAAACAATACAGCATTAGAGGTGAGGTAGAGGTGGAGGCTTGTCAATAAGGTGACCAAAATAAAAGCACCAGGCTCAAGACGTTTCAAGCCTGAGTATAAAACCCATTAAAAGGTTTAAGAAATCCTAGTATGTAAGCAGCAAGTGACCGTAGTTTACAGCCCTGGGATACACTTTTAATGTCAAAGAAAGCAGCCAGACTGGATTGTCTCTGTATAAAATTACAAGTAGAACAAACTGGGAGAACTTGACAAAGGCCAGATTCTCCAACAATCAATTACCTAATAAACTGGTTAAACCTGTATGTAAAATCTATATTAAAAAGTTATTGGTATAATGTTTTGTTATATTTCATTACAATTATTATCTGACTTTAAATGTAAGTTGACAGTTTTAAACTAATAGCACCTCTATTTGTGTAAAATGGAAAACCGTTGACATGGTCAAATGTTAACATTATCAGCTACATACAGTGATAAGCTGTAACATTACTGCCAACAGACCGGTCTGCATCTAGGCATCCCCATTCTCAATGCACTGCACTGTTATATCTTTCGATCATAGCCAGCATTAACAGTTTCAGCAATCTGTGTTACAGTAGTTCTTCTGTGGGATCAGACCAGATGAACTAGCCTTTGCTCCTTATATGCAGTAATAAGCATTGGCACTCTTGCCAGTTGACTGGTTGTCCTTTCTTGGACCACCTTTGGTAGGTGCTTACCACTGCGAACCAGGTGAAAACAAATAAATAAATAAACAATAATAATAATAATAATTAAAAAATTCTAAAGGGCTCACAAACCTTTGAGCACCACTGTATTATTACTGGGTAGGGCATTCCTTTGCACTCAAAGTAGCTTTGAGTATTTTTCATGGTATGGATTTCACAACATGGTGGAAGCATTGATTTGAAACTCTGGTCCATACTGACATGACTGCATCGCATAATACCTGCAGATTTTTCAAGTGCACTTTCATGCTGCCACTCTCCTGTTCTACCATATACCAAAGATGCTCTACTGGATTCAGATTCAGAGACTGGCAGGCCACTGAAGAAATCTAATTGCACTGGCGTGTTCCTGATGCCAGATTCACATGGTGAATTATCATGCTGAATGTAACCATTAGATATATAAATTGTGACAATAACAATATTCAAGTAGGAAGTGGACTGGTATTAATGGACTATTGGACAGAATTAATATTTTTATTTTATATTATTTTTGAGACATGAGGGGATCACACAGCAGTTCTAGAAAATCCACAATAAGGGTTTATGACATTTCCCATCACATACACAAAAAACTGAGCCAACATTAAAATTACATATTTGTAGGTATAGCAGCAAAAGTCTGTCACAGCCAAGAATACATCATTACCAGTTAATAGTGATGGTGTGTTTATATAAAATAATTAGTGTCATAACTAATAAACACCCCAGCCCACACTGCCACGGCCACTAATGCTTGACTGGACAAGAACGGCATCAAGCTCCTGTTCTTGCAAAGACAAAGTCCAGATTTAAACCCAATAGAGAACATCTGGGAATACATCCCCAAGTTCTGTAACACCACTGCACTTTGGGAGGCTGTCAAGTACAAGTGGACGAATTTGGACATTTCCAGATACAAGAAACTTTCATCGAGTCGAACCAAGATACTTGAATGTTTGCGAAAAACCTAAAGGGAAAGCAATTCCATATTGACTATTTGATAGAATTCAAATACTTATTCAATATATTTATTATATTATGTTAAAGATAATAATTACTAAAATGTTGGAAAATACAGACATGGCCACTTTTTTTGCCCAGGAGTGTTTGGGTTTGCTAGTATTACTCCATACAGTGAACACAATTTTTGTTATGATAAACAATACAACATCTAATTAAAATTAATTAAGAGTAGCCAGGACGTGGGATTTGATTAGTAATTAAAATGTACTTTCAAGTTAACATTTGCACACTCATGTATATGCAGAATAGACGAATGCTATAACTCTAACATACCATTTAAAGTATAAACAGAATGCTTATATCTAAAGGTTGACACTTATGTATTACTTAAATGATGTACTAGTTATGTAAAAAAAATAAAATAAAAATGTTTAAATCACTCACCTATTCATGTTCTGCACTTCAGCAGTTCTTCTTGAGTGACCAATCTGAATGTGTCCATTATAGCAGTTATTGCCCTAACCTGTGGTAAACAAACATTGAAATAGCTTTCATAATTAACCTTTAAATTAATCTAAACAGTCGAATTCCAAAATTTTCCGAATTTCCATTTGGAAAAGATCATTTCTAGAAACCAAGAGTGCCACCATCTCAATGACCTAGTGCTTCAGAGCCTTTTCATTTGCTGCTGCTCTGAAAAGACTTATATATGTCCAGCCTTTAGAAGGGAATGTGCTCTTCTACTTTCTCCCTTTCTTTGACTGGAGCAGAAATCAATGGTCATGCAATTAAGGAAGGGATCTGTCAAGCAAAGTACATGGGGAGAAAGGTATTAAAGAAATACCCAATAAGAAGTTCAATTACAGCAATAACTATGTTGAGTGGTGACTACGGTACTATCAAAACTAGACTAGACGTTTATGTGTTGGGTGGTTTATTTCTGTTGAGAAGCAATTTCCAGTATTGGCAAAGGCCATCAATGATCACTCAACTGTCTGGCTGCTGTGTATTGACTCTCTACCGGGATAGCTGATTCGACCATTCGAAAGTTATAGGTCCTTTCAAACAGTTTAAAGATAGGAACACATGCTTGGAATGGATAAGTGCAGTCTCAAGAGGCTTCATCACTAATAATTAGCAATCAATCACAAATTAGTTTAAAAGCTTGAAAGGAACATTGAGAGTATTATTAGATTGCAGGGATTCTGAGCTCTCAGATAATGACTAGAATGTTTAGAGGAATGAAAGGCCCCAGCGATTTATTGGCCACTTCTTTCACCAATCACTGTCATAAATCAAAGAAAAATCCAACGGCCCACACACTGAAATACTACAGGAGTTAGATGAGAGCCATAGGGGAAAAAGGGCTGCTTATGACGTGTGTAATTAGGCAGTAAGGATTTTACCAAAGTGCCTCCGGTTCATTACAGTGTGATTAAAGATCTGTCAGACCTTTACAACCTTAGGGCATAGTGTACATAAAGATTAGAAAACAAACTATAAAAGAATACAAGAATCTAAGTTAAGCTTAAAATACATCATGATGGCTCCATTGCCATCTAAAAATATACCCACTTGCCACTTTCAGTAGAAATACCCTTGCTGGTAACCTTGTCCATGCAATAATTATCCAATCAATCAAGTAATCAAGCAACCTTGTGGCAGTAATGCAATTAATAAAACCATGCTGATACAGGTCAAGAGTTTCAGTTAGATTACAGAACAAAGTCCACATAAAATCCTGAATCAGAAAGTATGCAAGATTAGGGACTAACCATGGCGTGGTTTCTGTTGCCAAATGAACTAGTTTACAGGAACTAGCATTTTCATCCACAGCATTTTCAAAAGTTTACACAAAATTGTGCACAAAACAACATATGCTCTGTGTTGTTTACCTCCAGTCATTTATCAAGCATTATTTCTCTTTTAGTCTCTCTGGTTTTTGATTTTGTGTTTGTTTTGTTACATTTAACAATTTAAATAAAGGCAAATGTGTTCAGGCAAGCTGTTCAGGGTGTACCCCATCTTCGCCAGGAGTCGCCTAGGATGGGCTTCAGCCTCCCTGATAAAGGACAAAACATTGAAAATGGCATGACATTTTACGATCCTGTGTGTTTATTGTGTTGAGAAGCGACAAAGTCGACAGCTCTATCTCTCTCTCTGCTAAGCTACACAGCTCTTTTTCTCTTATCTAAGTTACATAGCACTTTCAAACAGATTGCACTTGACATAATAATGTAATCAAGCAAGTGGATCTGTGGATTTTGTTTAAATGAGGCAATTCTTTGCTGAGTCTATCCTTTTATTGTGTGTCAAAGCAAACACATCAGAAATCTAGCAAAGTACTGCATTTCACTAGCACACTATGTGTTAAACAACCGAGCTCAGGCTCTGTCCCAAAAAGCAAATTACATGGGCTGTCAGCTATTTTTTTTTCTAGTCACAGTGAGTATGTGACCATAATATCCTCGGATTCTTGTTTTTGGCTGACAGGAGAGCAAGGATGAGGGGTAACTGGGGGACACTACTGCTGTTTTTGGTCTAGGACTCCAGTGCTATCAAGGGCAGAACAAAATAACAATTGGTGTTGTATAAAACATACCACCGTAGAATGTTAACTGAGGGTAAAATTTTTTTGGGGGATGAAAAAATTGTAAGGGGCCAAATTTCATGAAAAATGGTTGGTAACGGAGGAACATAAAATTAACATCTAGATTTTTTCAGACATTGCTAATATGCAGTTCCTAAGTTGAGAGGGTTTTTTTTTTTTTTTTTTTATAAAGAATACAATCTGACTGCAACCTTGAAAAGTAGCAATCTTGTAGAGTCCTCAGTATTTATTAACCTCGGTTTTAGTCGGACTGCCATGGTAACAGAGGGACATTGATGAAAAGTAACCGAGGGACAAATTTTCTTTTTTTGTTTTTTTTTTTCACTAAAGCACTAAGGTGGCCTTTTAAAAAAATTATTCATTAATTAATCTTATACCACTGGTTTATGTCAAAATTTTAATTTAGAGATAATTTGATCATATTAGAACACTTTTTCCACTCAGTTTATACAATGCCATGCGGGCTCCAGTTTGAGCTGACACCAATTTTAGTAGAGTGGGTTCTGGACTATTGAATGAGAATATCATGTGAAAAAATGTACTTAAGTAACCTGAAATCTTTTGACTGTACATCTGATTATTCACACACAATTTTATTTGTCAAACTCAGTAAGCAATTACATCTTTCAGCAATAAGCAGATATTAAGTTTGATTCAGACATAGCCCGGAAAGCGCCATGGCATGCCGAATTCACAGGCAACGAACATCAAGGAAAGCTTCGTACTGAATGATGTTTTATGCTCATTCAAATACACATTCTGTGTATTATTATCTGCACCACTTTCTGTGCAATATTTGAACTGACTTTAATGTTATATCTAATGGTTGAACTACTTATAAACCCAACTTTGATGTACAGAATACTAGGTATAACAGGATTCGAAGATACATTCTCCATATGGTATTTGGTGATGCATTAATTCAATGGAAGGGTTTACAAGATGTTACAACCATTACAACCATTTTAACCCCTCCTGTATTCAAGAAGGGACCAAGTGAAGCCTTCAAATTATCCTTACCTTTTTTCAATGAAAATTCTGCACATAACATTTCTTCCATAAAAAGCCAACAATATCTGGGCACAAATAAAACCATTCTATGAACGATAAGATTTTTGGTCAAGCATACAAAGAGGAAAAGAAGCCACGTTTAGGGCTGCTCAAAACAGGTGTTTGAAAAAAAAGCCATGTGTGATGTGTGGAAAACACAGCAAATATGATGCCAAGAATATAATTCCAAACCAACTAGGGCAGTAGAAATGTATTCTGTATCAATCATATCTTGAATTTGACCAGTATAAATTTTTGTTCCTCTATTACCGGTACCACAGAATCCAAATTCAACAAACCTTTTTTATAATCCACCCACCTTAAGTATTGTTTTGTTGTGCATTGTGAGATGCTTTTCTGCTCATTGTGGTTGCAAAGAGTGCTTATCTATGTTATTATAGACCTCTGGTCTTCACTCATCTTATATCAACACAGATTCACTCATATCAACACAGATACTTTTACAGGATAGTCTCTTTTACACAGCCTACTGGGAATATTTTGCCTCATTTCTTTTCAAGACCAGCACAAATTCAAATACATATCCATCTAAGGTCCATGAATTGCCTCAAATTGTTTCCCTCCTTCCTTCAGTGTTTACTCTAACATATGTCACACACTAACTGGTCAGCAACTGTGCATGCATTTCAAGAATGGGTAAGTGTACACAGCTAGCAAAAGTACTTCAACCTCAGTTCGCCTACTGTTATTGTTTTGAAAGCAGTGCAGGTATGCTCGGGGTATTCGTATTTTCAATGCATAGTACGTTATATTTCACCCTAGATGCAAATACTTCACACCTGTATTTCTGAAATGAATGTTATGCAAAAACATGCACTGGTGGGTTTTATGCTTATTTTATTTGGTTTAGTGTAAACAACTAAAATAAGCATATTTAAGAGTCTTTTTAACAGTAATGTTGTGTCATCTTTGTGTCATCTTTAAAGAGGGCTGATGTTTTTTTGTTTTTCCACATCATTCTGAAATACTCAAATCAGCCCATCTGGCACCAAAACCATGCCATTTTTTAAAGTCATGGGAGTTGACTTGTGTGTGTGTGTGTGTGTGTGTGTGTGTGTGTGTGTGTGTGTGTGTGTGTGTATGTGTGTGTGTGATTCCACACTAATGATAACTAAAACAGGGAACCAATGGACAAAAATTAAAGTTACATTTGGATGTTTGTATTACTGTTAGTTATTGTGCCAAAGTGTGTAGTTTACAATCCTACAAAAGATAAGTCAGACCAACCTTCCAGGCGGTCAAAATAGGGTTCAAATATGCAGTGTCACCACAGTGTAACTGTGTTATACTGTGACAGACATTCACCTATGTGCATGGTAAGACTCAGAGTTGAAGTTGCAAGCAGTGTTGTGTGGAGATGTGTCTTTGTGACACCATAACACAGTTACACCCCATATCCGAACATTTTTATGTTTCAAGCCTCATGGTGGGATGAATGTCCGCGTGTGCCCAATAGAAACGAGGCAGCCAGCCAGGCACGGTAGAAAACTCTCCATGGCAACGCTGCTGTAACTTTCACTCAATGTGAAATGTTTCTCTGCTTGCATCAAACCCGCCCTATGTCCCAGCCCCGAGAGCCATATACCCCACCGTGATTGGTAGGTTCGTTCAGCTCCGCCCACAACACTGTAAAGTGCCAAATATATCAAACTCGTGGGCCGCAGTAACATTCAACTTTCATATTAAGGCGGGGGCAACAAACTATCGTCCTGCGGGCCGCAGTTGGCCTGCGGGTGGCGAGTTTGAGACCCCTGGTGTAGATGCATGTAGTTAATCAAAGTACGTATTTCTCTTAAGCCATGAGGGGAAAAGCAAATATTTTCATCTAAAACAATATCTAGACGAATAATGTAAATTTGAGAACTTATCTTTAAGATTATCTTCCGATGCGGTCGAATTACTTTCAGTTTTAGACAATTTGACAGTCACGCTCACCTTCTTAGTATGCACATAAATGCGTAACACAGTGGAAGTGTACGTGACACATCACCATTTTCTGTTGTTTGTGTAAATCTAGTTTGCCAAACTTGGGTGAAACATCTTCAAATGAGGTGCGTGTACTTGGGTACGTTTGCCGTGCTAAGTGTTTTCGCTTAAAGACTACAGGTCCTCTAGCGTTTCATTTCAAAAACAAGTGCGTAACACTCGCGACGGCAAAATCAACATCGATGCCAACATCGGGACCAATTCGACCTCACAGACTACTCGACCTGTCACGACCTGGGGCTTATCTTGACCTGAGTTAACCTTATAACAACCTCATAACAACCTAGAAGGATTTTTTAAGGTCAACCTTACTTGACCTATCTCGACTCGGTTCGGCCAAATTAGTTAGACTTATACTCGACCAACTCGACCTGTATCTCGACCTATTTTCGACCTCAGCTCCACCTGAAGTGGACCTATTCAGAGGATCACATGATACTTCAGGGACTCTCATCAAGGACAGTGGATCTTAGAAGCAGAACTTGATACTCAGATATTGTCATGAACACTTTATACTTTTGTGAATTTTAATTATCACATTAGACAGTGGATTCAGAACTTTTTTAAACATGTATTTTCTTTACGTTATATATTTTTCTTTCTTAATTCTTTATTGTTAAACATGCATTACCAAGTGCAAATGTAAATACATCTTGCATGGTTGTAATTAAGTACATTTTGTTAATTATATGGTTTTCATTGTGTTCTTTTATCACATGTGTAAAAAGTGTAAATGAAATAATAATAAAAAAGGAGAAAAGAAGACTTAAAGTGAGAAAAACAATATATGAATGTAAAATAACTGAGCAATTAAAAATGTATTGCTATATTTTCCACCTTCTATTCTTTTTTCCTATTTCTTCTTTTCTCTTTATTTTATAGGCTCTGTGACTCATTTAAACTACTAACAAGTGTCCCTTATATAATAAAACTTAATAAACTTGTGTAAAAGAAAAAGAGAACCAAATAAAGAAAAAGATAATGAAAAAAATAAGTACATGAAAAAGAGAATTATTATATTCTTTACCATCTTTTTGGGGTTCTTTCCTTATCTTTTCTTTCTTTTTTTTTTTAACACATGTTTACTAAATGTAGTAATGAAGTATTTATTACTCAATATGAAGTAATATGAAGTAATATTAGAGTAACATTTAAAGTCACTTGAATATCATCTCTTCCCAAGGAACATTGCCCTTCAGATAGTTCCTTTGGTTGGCGCCATCTAGTGAGTAAAATCTAGACTGTATTTATTTGCAAACCAAGTGTCTAGTCGGCAGAAAAAGTCAAGTTTCCATCCAGAACAGGTTGAGTTTAGGTTGAAATTTGGTTGAGTAGAGGGCGTAGTAGAGGTCGAGTAGAGGTCGAATACAGGTCGTACAGGCCGGTATAGGTCGGTACAGGTCGTACAGGTATAGGTCGAGTTTAGGTCGGGACCAGGTCGAGTCAAGCTTTTCAGATCGATTCCAAGGTCTCCATTTCCCACTCAACTCCATCTCAGACCCAAGGTCGAGGAGGCAATTGTGGAAAATTTTTGACACGTCAACAATTTTTCAAAAACTTAGTAAACCTGGCTCGACCAGACTCATCCTGGCTTGACCTGACTTGACCTCAAACCCAACCTTGAGGTCAAGTAGGTCGAGTAGCACAAGGTCGGCACTGGGACCACACCTTTAGATTTTAATGTGCTGTCGACTTTTGTGCCATTTCATGTGCAATGATCGCTAGGATGGTTGATAGGTTCCTTTGTGGTTCGCGAGATGTGCCACAACCTGCTACGCAGTTACACTTTTTAAAAATGGATCATATAACAACATCTGATAATTAAAATAAAATATTTTAGAATGACAAAAGGAGATTTAGGACTTGTTTACTATTTCATGCATCGACCAAAGTTACCACCTGACAGCGTTCCTGTTTTGGGCCGCCATTTTTAGTTGGATTTTGCACCTCTTTAATAAATAAATAATAGTCAACATTTTCCTTGTTTATCCCGTTAAAACAACATCAATGTAAACCCTAGGAATGCTGTACAGTGCATTTAGTTGCTCGTATATAT